>CM040243.1:183819364-184406864 GCA_022545495.1 Chrysanthemum lavandulifolium | reverse complement strand
TGGATTGGAGTTCGTAGTAAGTTGGTCCCAAGAGGTTTGCTAAAACTATTGAACTTATAGGGGCTTGCTAAACTTAATGACCTTCAATGCAGTTATTGTTACTCGTATATGTTCTCGTATTTCTAAGCTCTATTTTCTATGCGCATGTTCTCCTCGGTCTCGAGTGTGCTCGGGTCCTTTGATGCGGCACTTCGCTCTTCTTGAGCGATTGTCACCGCTCGGGCACGGTTTTGGCGATCGCGCGGAGACTCGCCACCTTACCTTTTGCTTTGGGGACTTGGTTTATATTCCGCAGTGATGTCTTGAACTATACTTCTCGCTTCTAGACTTCAATCACCGACCTACGCATCAAGCTTCTTCATGGTTCGCATCGAACGCTGGTCCCTCTTTGATGATGCTCTATGTACTTTCAATGTGAATATGGATATTGACCTTTTGAGTAACCCTAGCGAGGTCGCATTCCCAAACTTATGAAGAAATTGGCGTATATATATTTCGCCGGTTTCCCAAACCGTTGAATCTACTTTCCATCTTTCCCCGGCTGATGGCGCATGGAGTTCTCTAAAGGAGGATCATACTTGGATTGGCTTAGGTGGCTCCGATATCCGGATTGGGACAAACCATGAATGCCGTGGCTTATCGTTGTGTAATGTGCCATCGTTGGGTGTTCCTCTTTTCACCGCTCGTGCACCGTGTTCGCCCGCCTAAGGTTTTTCCGAGATATTCACGGGATCACGATGTTTCGTGCGGGTATTGTTGGCATTAAACATCCAGCATAACCTCGCGTGATGTTCTTGCTGATATATGCCTCACGTGATTTCGCTCGTAAGGAGAGCGGATATCGGGTTTTTGGAGATGGGGATGATCCTGCGACCGTACCGACATATTACTCTCTCTTGGGATGGTGGACGACGACGATGTGTTGATCTTACGTCGTCACCTTTGACGAATCCGGTTGATTGATTTTATACCGGGCGATCGCCGATCTTTGCACACAGAAACGTGTCAAGACGATGCTAAACGCGCTGATATTGGATATGGGTTTCTCCTCCCCTTTCTTCTTTTGGAGAATCTTGAGAAAGATGATGCATTTTACTTGTCAGATTCGATGATTCTCTATGACTCAGACGTTGGCCACACAAAGAATTCATATTTTTAATATGATTGATTTCTTAATCATAGAGAGGAGGCCAATTGGCTTGGTTCGACTTCCACTAATTTTCAGAATCCCATAGGTTTTAAAATAATAATAATAATAATAATAATAATAATAATAATAGTAGTAGTAAATTAAAAAAACTGACGTGAAAGACTTTGGTACCTCACATTTTTTCTCTCAATCTTTTATGTTTGCCCTCACAAATCAGGCAATCACCCCACACCACCATCATTACAAAAAAACACGCATCACTACAAAACAAACGATACACCATAAGAACAAAATTTGATTTATGTCTAAATGTCATGTGTGCATAGGACTTATAACTATACATAACAAAAAATATATACATGCAATTATATTATATTAATTGCACTTTTTTGTAACATAAATTAAATCTAATCATCTTGGTGTTTACCCAAACGTTTTTGATTTTTCCTAGTTTGCTTTGTTCGGTTTACGGGATCTTTAAAAAAGGGTTGGGTTATATGGACGGTGCCTATTATTTTAGATTAACCTCCCCTAAAAATAAGGGGTACTTCTTGTCCTCTTCTTTTTTTTTTTTTTATTTTTCTTTTTAATTTAATCACAGAATGTTTACATTATATGTATAAATGTATTTATTTGTGTATTGCTTTTATATGTATAGTTGTTTTTAATCACAGTAATGTTTTATATGATATTTATTTTACGTTACTTTTTATAAAAAAGTTTATAAAAAAATTATAAAAAGTTTATAAAAAGTTAAAAAATTGAGCCGAATTTGAGAACAAAACAAATCAAGAAATTCCATTTGGTTTCCGTAATTACGGACATGATTTGGCTTAGTATTTAATTTAGAACCTGCAAAAACCGACAAAGCAATCAACGGAATTCAAGATTATTTTAAAGAATTATAGACACCTCACATAATAAATTTGTGTTGTCAAAGTTATATTGAAAAAATTAATTGTTTTTAGATTAATTATTAATATTGAATATTTTTATATTGTTGAAAAGATATTGGATCAACAAAATAATACGTGCTATAATAATACAGATGGTAAATGTCATCGCTTACTTCAAATTTATCATGACTTGAGAATATCTTCAGCACGCGTATGTTTTGGTAAATACTTTTTAGAAACGATACATGCGTTCATGATGGTAACTTTAAACATTGAAATTTGAATATTTTACAAAACATAAGCCTCCTCTTAACTCATTTTTATAGCACTATACCGTCTCTATGTCCTATTATTAATCTATTTCACATTCAAATCTAAATGTCTATAACTACCGCTTAGAAAATAACACGAGAATCAACATAGACATTGATACAGCAATCTTGAACCCCGAACTCTCCCAGATATTCTCCTTATCACCATTACTATTACCATTCTTTGCTACCGATAATTCATCTCTCAATTCTTTCAGAGCTTTGTCACGCCTCTCGCCCATCTGCAACCATATAATATGAACATAAAGCCCAAAAATATCATTATTATTCGTCACAATTGTTGCACAACATTAGCAGCTATTTGAGTTGTGGATTTCAAACAGGTCAGTTAAAAAGGGCTTTGGCCATTAGACATCAATGAGCTTTCCTCAAAGTTTTGTTTGAGTACGTAAACTAAAATTTGTTTAATTAAATGTTACAAACTTTCGATAAGTGTTTTGGTATGTTCATTCTGATGACGTGTTATACCTTAAAATATGACGTGTCACTGCTTTTTATGTGACAAGACACATTTTGAAAGTCTGAAACATATAATAGGACAATTTTTAGTTCACATACTCAAACCGGACTTCGGAGAAAACTTGATGCAGACATGAATCATTTAAAAATAGCGTCACTCAAATATATCAAACAGGAGGAATAACACCAATATGTATTTCTTTGTCACATACAAGTTCCTAAATATATGTATCACTTAATAATATTTTGCTTTTTAATAAAAATTTAGACATTATTTGTTAGTAAGAAATTGTTATAATGTAGACAAAGATTTTTGCTGGTTGACCCATACTAATCTTGCCACATCTACCCATTATAGCAAACTAAAATCAAAAGTAGTGTTACCCTTTGGAGCTTTCGGGTCTGAGCACGAGCTTCATGCAAACAAAACTCCAGTTTTAAAACCCTTTTCTTCAACTCCTGATCTGCTCTACGATGTTTCTCCAACTGTCAAATGGAAAATTTCAATTTATTAGCATATCTATAACGATCTTCAAGTGAAAATGTTCAAATAATATTTTACTTAAACAGTTTACACCCCCAAGATCAAATACATACTTGGGACTCCAGATCCTGGGTTTTAAGCTTCCAATGTGCAGACATGACCCGAAATTCATCTCTTAGCTTGGCTATTTCTTCATCTTTGGTTGACAAAAGTTTGTTCATCTTTTCAATGTTTCTAGGTGAGACCTCATCAAGAATCCTTCTCAATTCACTATCATTATTTGCACCAGATTTGGCTAAAGCTTGCATGATGTCGTGTTCGACTCGCGAGACTTCATCTTTCAATTGTTTTTGTGAAGATTCTCTTGATTGAAGATCCTTCTGCAAAATATCAAGTTGCTCTCCTAGTTTATTAACGCGAGCTTCGTGCTCTTTCAACGACCGATTCTTGTGATCAAGTTCCTTTAAGAGAGCCATACACTGACGCTGCGCAGATTCAGCTGAAGCTGCACTCGCTTCTGCTGTTGCTTTTGTGGATGAAAGCTGTGATGTAAGATTATCCAAGTCCTGGAGGTACTGTAATGAATCAATATCCAAACAAACACATGTCAAATAATGTAAAATACGGCATATAGTCTACTATAAAAAGACTTAGAAGGCCTCATATTCACAAATAAAACAGCAATCATGATTTTGCAAGATTAACAAAAAGGTAACCAACTTATTTAGGTATCTGACTTTGTTTATCAAGCCAAAAACTTCCAAACTTTAATTTAAGGTAAGAATTAATCTAAACAGCAAATTCAAAAGATGTCAACATGATCAAAGGTAATGACATGTAATTTGTCATGTCATCATTTTGATTTGGTAACCTATACCTTAAGCCAGTACTTAATAAAGTTTAATCTACAAATTTGCAAGTCTAATGATTTCGGAAATTTAAGATGGTTACCGAAAACAGATTTTGGACCAAACATGGTTTACCTTCACATGCAATTAACCCATTTTTTAATTGTGAAGAACTCTTGGGAATGCATAATTAGTCATCCATATTTAGCAAATTGCAAACTAAGCTCAGGTAAGTGACTGGATAACCACAAATCAAACTAAGAAGACAGCATACAACATCAGACTAGATAGATTATTAAGAATGTGGAACTACCCTCAATAAGTGTCAAGCGTCAACATACATTTAAGGCTAGACATATAACCAATATATTTAGTTCCATGTATATCCTCTTTATTTATTTTCCTTAGTATGACCACATTACTAACTATTGGGTCCGTTTGGTTTGTAGGTGGGTTTAGACACAGTGAGGAGATACAAATAACACGTTATTGGTATGCCATCTCGCCACATCATACACATTTCAATAACACACCAATCACTCAAACACCCTTCCTCATAACATACCATTAACGTGTTATTGGTCCCACAAAATACCCCAAGAAAAATACCCACCCACTCACAATAAAAACAAAAACAAGAAGACAAAAAGTACTCAAAAGTTGCATATGGCGTGAGTTGATAGAGTGGCTCAAAATCTATTAGCACAAGTTTGGCATTTTGGTGGTATGGTGTTGGCATGTTAATGATATACATTTAAGAGAGTGGCGTGTTTTTTTTTTCACCTTACCAAGTGCTCTTAGGATTTGGATTTGACATAGAAGAGAGAAAAATATTTCAAATTATTTTATGTTTTAGAATTTTATTTATAAAATATTTTTTTTAAAAAATGGGAAGAGAGAGATAGACACATAATTTGGTGGGGTCCACAATTGTCATAAAACCACCCAATCCACCTTACTTTTAATAAACCCCTCGATTAAGGCTACTCGCAGTAATACCTTGTGATCAACTTAGGCGATCAATTTGCTGTTGATTTTCTTTGTGTGAAATCGATCGCAGCTCTTTTCTTTTTTATGATGGTCGTGAACTCAATCGATTAGAAAGTAACTTTTCATGGTGCATTTAATATTAAACCGTTACACATAAAAAGGAAAAGGGTTGCGATCGATTTCTCACAAAGACGATCGACAACAAATCGATCGCCTAAGTCGATAACAAGGTATTACTCTGAGTAACCTTCTGTGTCCAGCCTAAAGTCCCATCCCAAATTTTATAGTAATTTTAAACCAAACAACTTATTTTCAATTTTAACCAAAACCTAGGCTATCCCACAAACCAAATGCCCCATAAGCTCTATCATGGACCATATTCAAACAAGATATGTCAAGTGGGTATAACCTTCAAGTTGTGAATTCAAGTAGCTTTATGTATATCAATGTATCAGTTTGATGACGGTTTTGTAAGGTAATAGTTCGGTCTACTCTTAAATCAGTAAATTTGAGCATTATTGATTTTAGTTGCTAATATTTTAGGAGAATATTACCAATGAAATAATGCATAATCTTCAACAACAATACTTCGATTTTAGCATGATACTTTTATATTAAAACCTTTCAATCTGAAATGAAAACAAGTTATGAAATAAATTTGATGACATCAAAGTGCAACAACCACTACTTTATAGAATCTTCTAATTGGGATGAGTTTTATAAGGGTCCATTTCTTTTTGTTGAAATAGAAATGCTAACATCTAGTTTCATGTACACAAAATACAAAATAGTATCATCTCAATGTTTGTAACAATTTGGTACCTTTCTGGCATATTTGTGAGGTTACCATCAACAGATAAGAGAAAAAGATGATAAGTATGCCATGTAGATGTCGGTATGGGGAACCTATGTTTCTAAAATAACCTAAAACAAATGATGATTAATTATATGATCAAAATGATTTATCCTGAAAAACCAGATCTTGATTAAAAGCATTATTGATCCTATCTACAAAACAAAACCCTACAAGTGATTGATTATTGAGTTGTGTCTCTCCACTCCAGGTTATCTAATAAAATTTACAAAAGACAAACTTTTTGAACCATTCATAAAACAAGCCATAAAGTATGCAATCATATTATTCTAACACAAAAGATTGAATTTTTATTCTTATTATAAATCCACCAAAAAAGCCAAACATAAACAGACAAAATAGATATTATTTTGATATGATAAACACGTTTAGATCATTAACTAAAATAGATCAAATCAAATTAAGCAAATCTTGTTATTTATTTGGTAAAAGAGAGTGAAACCTTTTCGGCATCAGAGGATGATGCCTGAAGCTGTTGAGTTCTCTCATCTAACCTCTTCTGCAATCTCAAAATCTCTTCTTCCATGTTCTTAGCTCTAGCTTCTGCTTCCTGCATGTACCAAATCCTTAATTAAAAACATGTATGCATGAATCAGATCTAATTAAAAACAAGAAACACATGCCTGTCTTGTTAAAGATTCTTTAGCAAATGATTCCTCTTGGGACGAAAGCCGAATTCTAACATCTTTAAGCTCGGCTGCAAGCGACACAACGTTTCGCCGAAAGCTTTGTTTTTTCTCACTTAGATCCCTTAACAATGGATCAATCTCCATACTTGAACTTACACTAGACGACATCTTTTCATAATCATACAAACAAAACTAACCCTTTGACACTAGTAGTAACATCAAGGTTCAAGCAACCATCTTGATGTAGCATGTGAACAAAAAGATGAAACTTGTGACTGCTTTAATCAAAACAAAGTCAAAGAAACTTGAGATTTATTTATTGTCAAATACTAATATTAAATGCATGTTGATACATGATAAATTTAATTCTATGAAATAAAAAATTCAAAGTTTGAAACTGAAGGAAGTGAGAGAATTTAATAAACCTGTCAATTTATAGATGATGAGTAACAAATTTAATCAGAGCCGCACATTTGTCATCTTAAAATAAATAAACAAAAAACTCGTGGAACTACTAGTAGTTCATATCATATGAATAACAAACACCTCACCAGATGTGTGATGCAACCAATTACTACTACTACTACTTTTAACCCTGTATTTCACATTTTTATTATAGGGCTAAAAAAGATTTTCAGAAAAACGGATATAAATAAGTACCCATATGAAGATAAATTACCTGGAGTGAAACTAAGCAAAGTGAAAGTGAAGAGACATGGGTTCATTAGGTTCGGACATGAAATATATAAAGAAAGATTAGGTTCGGAAAAGAGGGTAATAAATGACAAAAACCGAACCTATTGGTTTGGTTGACCGTGACCATCAACGCGGCAAACTCAAAATTTTTGGGTCTTCTACTTTCCACATTGGCATCTTTTGGGCACGGATAACATGTTTGTCTGTTTCCCATAAACACAATTTTGAACCATATTTTTACGTTGTTTGTTTGGGGTTATCAAAGGAAATAAAAAATGTGAAGTAATACCACATCACATGTTTACTTTTTTAAACATAATTCATCACATGTTTACTTGACACTACAACAATAACAACAACGTCACGTCCGTCAAGCGAGATATATTTACTTAATGTGATTTCATTTTTAAGTCAAAATAAAGTAAAAAGTAGAGTAAAAAGTAAATAAAGTGAAAGTGTTTAACTTTCAACTCAATAATCGAGTGAAATATTTTGGGAAACTAAGTGCGTTTGGTATGCGGGTTCTTTTGGGTTTGAGATCTAATAAATGCAAAACCTATGTTTGGTTTGTAATTTGGATTGTAAAAGTGGATAATGACTAATGGTCCCACTTTATAAATACTTTCTAATTATGTGGGTTTTGAAAGTTTTGATATAAAATTGTTTTCACATGTATTTTCTCTACCTCTCTCATCCCACTATATTTTTATATTAATTTTTAAATATAAAGTAATATATTAAATTATAAAACAATTATTTATTTATTTAATAATACGTATTTTCTCTCTTACATAAATCCAATCCAAATCATAATCTAAATTTAAATCTCAATCCAAATTTTAATCCTAATATTGTTGAGGAAAACAGACCTAAAAGTATTTTCTTTCCTTCCTCTTTCTTTCCTTCCTTTAAAAAAAAACTCAAAACACCAAATAATTTTAGTTTCATTTCATTACACTCACTTGCATCTAAAAAAATATATATATAATAATAAAAAAAAAAATTCTTAAGAGCAGAGTGTAAACAGTCAATATTTGTTAACCTACCTGTAGTCTTCACACATTTTCACTCTTTACATAATTTTATTGGATTGGTTATAGGTACACATACTAAAATAATATTAATACCGTTTAAATATTTTTACTTTTCTTTAATTTTTTTATTTTTAGAATTTTGTTTATTATAAACTGCAAATCATAAATTAGGGAACAGAAAATATAAAGGTTCATAAGTCAAAATTAGTAAACACACAAAAAATATGAAGCAAAAAAACATAAAATAAATAAAGTGGGTAAAGGTGCAGAAAAAAATGTGGAATATAAAATATAAAATTTGACAAGTCAAAAGTATTAAAAGACAAAAGATAATGAAACAAATCATAAAACTATCTTGTTTTGTCAACAAAATGGGTAAAATACGAGGAGAAGTGGGGTCAGGAGGTAGCAAATAGTACTACCCTAATTTTATACAATCATCATAGGAAGTGTTTACGTAAGGTACTATTGGGGTCTAGGGTTGGTCGATCGTTTAATTTCCTACGTTATATAAGGACCCCAAGGTATAACCGGAGTCACGAGTTTGGGTAACACTCACGAGTCGACTCAGTTGGGTGTGTGTATTATTCACGAGAGAATAATCTGAGCCATTCTTAGAGAAATGGCCAAGTATTTATGCAGATCCCTTTAGGGTTGTGCGTGACCATAAAGATGATCCAATGGCCCAGGATGACCCACGTAGTGGTCATCAAAGGAAGAGATAGGGATTAGGCTAGATCTATTTAAGCTTATTTCAGGTTTTAGAGCTTATGTAGATAGCTTAATTTAGCTTTTAAAAGTAGTACATGCTTTATTTCAAATCTGAGAAAGAGTCCAAGCAGCCTAAGACCTCTTTTCTCAGCTTATTTATAAGCTTCATATAAGCTCCACAATTGTTCAAACTAATTTTATAAGTTCATTATTATATGGTGTATGTTGTTTTGGTATTTTAGGTACTAGCTTATTAGATAGATAGCTTTTCATTAGCTTAAAACACCCCATATCTTGTTTGATATCGCAGTAATAAATAGCTTAGGATCATTTTAGAGGCTTTTAGCTTATTTCTTTCTCCTTATTTAGGTTCAGTTTAGCTTTTTAGGTGTGATAGATTAGTTCTTATTAGTCTTTAAGCTTTTTGAAGTGCTTATTGTAGCTTTAAATGGCCCCCAGCAACCACTTTTTCCTTTTTTAGCTTAGTTTATATATCCATTTTGCTTATGCTTTTTCCTGCTTAATTCTTGCTTCTAGCTTATTTTAATATGACTTTTAATCTGTAAAAGCTTATTTGCCCCTTTAAGAATGCTTTTTAGATAGGTTCATTGCTTATTTAGTCTGATTAAGGGGTGTTTGGGATAAATTTTTTTTTTTTTTTTTTTCCCAACTTATTTGTTGTTTTTTCAAAAGTTTTGCTTTTTCAAAATTGTTGTCTTCGACTTTTCAAAATTTCCAAATAGAAAAAAAATGATTGAGCAAAAGGAAGGTCACAAGGGTCAAACTGTGACCTCCCATCACACACCTCACACATAACCCTTTACCATGCACCTTGGGACTTGTCTTGGTAAGGGATTGCACAATTAATTCCTTAAGTGCTCTTTGTCCTTTTAAGCTTATTTACTTATTTACTACATATTTAGTCTAGCTCTTGCAAGATTTTATTTTTCTTTCATTCTTTATGACTTAAAGTAGTTTTCTGAAAATTTTCATATTTTTCAAAAATCATTTACTATTTTTAATAATTTAATTAGTTCAAATTAGTTTTTAATACATGAAAAATAAAATAAGTCAAAAAATACCCGACTTTTTTTAAAATTATTTTTAGTCATTTAGGACTTAGGAAAATAGATTGGCACATGTAGGCTTTAATTTGCATCATTTTGATTTTTACGTTCTGGTTTTCTCGTTTTTGATTTTATATGCCTTAGGACATGATTTTATTTCATTTTATTTCTTAGTTAGCTTATTTATTGTTAATTTATTATTTTCTTAAATTTCCTTGCCTAATTTGCTTCCCGTTTCTTAATTTGTATTTTCAAACGTTTAAAAGCGTAAAACCCGAACTTTCAAGCATTTTAATATCAAACCTCAAATGTAACCGCTAATTCACTCCTCATTAGGAAGCGACCGGGTAATCACTTGCCCGGTATCATATATCATATTTGCGGGTTTTGCTTGTTGACCTTTTTCCTAAAAGGTTGACTCGATGATTCACGCGTTTATCGTATTTGATATTATTTCTATACTATTTGATATATTTGACACTAAAAAGGCAGATTATTAGTGTTGCAAACTCACTTTTATCTCATACATGAAAGCATACAAATGGCACCAACTATAGGCCTACTATAGCTTATAACTATGTACTAAGTAAACCGCCAAATGTAGTTTCTGAGAATGCCTTAGATGAACCCATAGTTGCGAATACAACTCCTAAGAGAGTGCAATCACCTAGCGAATTCACTAAGCTAAAAGAGCGAAATAGTTGGACATGGGAGAAATGGTTACAACGAAAACCTAGTTTTATGTGGATACCCAAACTTGTTAATGTATGTTCTACTAATGTAACGAAACCCACTAACTCTTCGGGTTCCACCTCTACCATTATTCCACCTTCGTCGTCTTTGTGTAATGCAGGTGATCCAAATCTGTCTGTGGATTGTTGATAGTGGTTGTACTCGACATATGACAGGAAATCTCAAATTGTTACTAAGCTTTAATTTCAATACCATCACCGAACTCGCAAAACACAAACTAGTCAATACTGTAACAACGTACCAATCATGTGCTAGAACTTCTTCACATAGATTTGTGTGGCCCGATGCGCTACATTTTGGTAATTGTTGATGATTATTCCAGATGGACTTGGGTTTACCTTATTCAAAGTAAAGATCTAGCTCCAGATATGATAATCACCTTTCTTACAAAGATTCAAGTTCAACTTAAGAATATGGTCAGAATAGTAAGTGTAACACCCCCAAATTCGGTATACGCAGCGGAATTAAGGTTGGAGTATTACTTCATGGAACACAGTCATAATAATAGATAAACGGCTCAAAAGAGATGTTTAGATAAAAACAGTTATCATTCATTTATTTAAATCAGAGTTTTACAAAATAAAGGTCCCAACGGAAATACTGGAAATACATAGTTTTATTCTTGTGAATGATAACAAAAATGGACGCCCTTTTATAAGAAAGTCCATTGCCACCCGCATGATCGTGCTCTAATTTTCCGAGATAAAACATGCTAAAAGTCAACACAAAGGTTGAGTGAATCCATAGTGTTTGTATAATAATCAGTTGAACACAAGATAAACAGTAGTAAAATCAATAATATTGCAGTACATTATATTGCCCTAAGTCTCATGACACGCAAACCTTAACACGAACGCGTTATAATAATGACGTAAGTTACAAACATCATAATGATGATGTGAGCAACAATGCCCTCCGGTAGAAGTTTGCCATTCTCCTAGTATTCTCAATAACGCTGCATTTGGTTACCAATCCGCTAACACAAATGGGCGCCAATCGCCAATAGATCTATTCACGTTATTCGCTTCACTCGCAAGTGATTAATGGTTCATGATATGAGGGACTTTTAGTGGCAATGAGGTACTTAGGCAATATCAATCAGATAAGATACGTAAAAATACTTGTGTTCGGTTTTTGTAGCATATATCTCCCCACAAGTTTTGAAAACAAATATGTAAAAGTGGGACTATGAACTCACCTCGGTGTTATCGTAGTCTGGATGGAAAACAAATTAGATAAAATGAACAAACTGCTCCGACTCTCGACCTGAGTTGGTATATCATGTATTTAGTATTTGTATTCAAGTTTATGCGACGGAAATGTTCTATAGATAACATGAAGTCTCTTCAAAAATTAAATATACTTATCATACTTATTTTTATGGCTCGAATGATTGTTAATAAGTTTTTATCAAAACCAAAGTTATTAAATATTTTATGTTTCTAAAATGTTATAATTTACAATTTTAAATATTTACAGTTTTTACCCTTGTACTTTCAAAAAATAACACTTTAAACCCTCAACTATGGGTTATTGACAAAATCAGCCCTTATATAATTAACTTCACATAAATTATATTTTTAGTCCAAGAAAAACTTTATCTTACAAAAATTTCAATTTTTATTCTTAAAATTTATAAGAAAAATTCACTAGTTTTTGGCCTAAATGGATAAAAGTACGGGTGAATAAAAACGAGGCCTTAAAAGGTTTTTACTACGTTCTTGCTCCTTTCAAGAGTATGTCTGGTGGTCTTTCTAATGGTTCAAACTAGAGGTCTTAAGCTCTTACGGTTTGGTCGTAATGATTTTCCAAAGTAGGGGGGTTATGTGCTTTTTGTTGTTTTTGGGCGATAACGGGGCTAAAAGAGGGTAGATTTTACACGAGGCAAGCTAGTGTTTCTACATCGCATTTGACCCTTTAAGCACTATGCTGTAAGCTCTTCTAAATGGTATAAGCCTCATGTCCCGCCTCTTGATTAGAAAGATACAAGTTCCACGAACATGGCCACTGCCACCTACGCTTTATGAAAATTTCGTTTAAACCATAAAGCTCTATATCTTTTGCATGCGACCTTGTGAAATATTTTTTACCCATTTCTAATGTTTCTAAGATAGTTCCTAATCAAATCTATCAAAAATCCCATGTTTTCCCATATATTTGTTGTAAAAAGCTTTTTGGTGTTTATGACTTTTGACCAAAATGATAGGTTGTTTTTAAAGATAACGACTAGGCTTTTTAACCAGGTTATGGGGGCGTTTTGTAGTATCCCAGGTGGTGTTTACAACGGTACCTTAGTCGACCTTAATACCTCTAACATGAAGTAGATAAATGAGGGGCAAGTAGGGGGGTAAGGCCTTTTGCGCCATGACCGTATAGAAAAGAAAGAAAAATGTTTTAAACTTGGCGAAGTATAGGTATTAGGTTTGAGGTTTTACTACTGATCATGCAACCTTCTTAATGATTAATTTTTATAGTGTTTACCCTAACCAATACCACAAAATGAAAAGGTCTTTATGTATATACGTTTTTATCAGTAAGTTTACAAGAACTATATTCCAACTTTATTTTTACATGTTATAAGTTTATTACTCTAAATGAGTGCTAGTGAGTGTGTAAAAATGGTTAAAGAAAAAAAAGAGTTGGAACACTTACAGATTGTGAGTTGCCTAAACCAAGAAAAGTGCCTAAAAGCTGCTATTGGTCTTCAAAGTAGTTCCATACCTTCTAAGCTCCAAGTTAACTTTTCTTTACACTTCTTAAGGTAAAATTTCAGAATGCTTGTGAGTATTGGAAATATTTATGGTGCGTGTGATGTGTGAGAGTATGGTATAGTGTGTGTGATGAATGGGACTCAAGGGAGAGGGGTGTCGGGCGTACATATATACATAGGTGGGAGGTGCATGAATTCCCAAGGTGCTAAGTCACCTTGTCTTGCAAGAGAGGAGACAAGCTGATGTGTAGCTAGCCAAATGGAAAATGCATGTGGTTTCAAGGGAGCATGACTTGGTGTGGTAAAACTCTAGCCAAGAGTTTTACCCACTATATTTGACCATGGTAAAACTTCATGATGTGTAACTTTAATATGCATGTAATTAGTTGTGGTTATGGTTTTTACATGTATTACCTAAGTAACTAAGTGGTAACCTTCTAGTTTATTTTTAACTATGGTAAAAGGGGGGGGGGCGTTAGGCATAAAGGGTAGTACTTAGGGCTTGTATTGTTATACCTATTGTGTAAATGGTATAAGTACATAGTTAGGTTGCTAACCTCTTTAGAAAATACTTGGTTAAATAAGTTACATGTAAATAAATAATAATAAAGGCTTAAGTTTTGGTGCATTATTGTTTGTACATTTGCATTGTTTTATTGTACTTACTAAAAATAAAAAATATTTTTAAGACTTGTGCTTGAAAGGTTTGTACAATGTGCTTAAAATTAAGTACACTAAGGTTTATAATGAATTTTATATTAAATGCATACTTTTATGCATCAATGACTTGTACATTGGTTCAATAAACTTGTACCTTAGTAATTTGTAAAAGTTTCATATATATCTTTAATTTTAGTTTGTGATTTTATTTATATAAAATCATAAGATTTGCAATTTAGGGTTTTAACCGGAAAATGCCCTAGAGTTAGGGTTTTATGCCTTAAACTTGTACATTAAGTTTAATGGTTTGTACATTAGGGTTTATGACGTAGTATCGAAATTGTTATAAAACTTGAAGTAAACCCTAATTTACTTAGTGACATTTTATTGGAAATGACGCTAATGATATCAGGATACTTTATATCGGACATTCCGTATGTTATGTGAGGGCATAACTGGCATGGGTGACCATGCCAGGAAGTTTCAAGTATGACATTGTTGTGAGACTTCCATTGTCACTTAAGAGTGTGTATATCAAAGTCATTAGCTATAAGAGTGAGCAGTTTGTGAGTGTGGCTTATTATCTAGTTGTAGGAAAAAAATGTACGTAGAAAAATGAATTACTATTAGTATAAAGATGGATTTTTACCGGTGGTTACAGTAAGAACGGACAATGGTACTGAATTCAAAAATCAGAAAATTCATGGATACTTTGAGAAAAGTGGGAATTATGCATCACACATCAGTTGCTCGGACTCCTGAATAGAATGGTGTGGTTGAAAGACGTAACAAGACGTTAGTGGAAGCTGCAAGAATGATGCTAATATTCTCTCATTACCAGATTATTTAGGGGCTAAAGCCATTTCAACTGCATGCTACACACATAACCGTTCAATCGTCAACAAACACCACAATAGAACCACTTATGAGCTTGTCCATAATCGTAAACCTGATATCAAGAACTTTCATGTGTTCGGGGCACTTTGCTATCCGAATAATGATAGTGACTATCTTGGAAAGCTCAAACCAAATGAGATATAGAAGTATTCATTGGATACTGTGAAAATTCTAAAGGATTTCAAATTTATAACCGTCGTACTAGGGAAATCATGGAAACCATCCATGTATAGTTTGATGAGCTTAATGCAATGGATTCTAAGCAAAACAGCTTAGGACCCGCTGCTAACCGTCTAAACTTCCTTGAATCATCAGTTGCACCACACGTAGTCAAATGGAAACCTTCTTTGCTCCACTGTTTAACGAGTCTCTCGAACATCGTGCAACATATGTATCAAATATTTTTGCTGCTCAACCTGATCAAATTCAAATACTTGATACACCTTAAACAACATCAACAACCATTGTTGCAGATGCACCACCGATCGAGTCTCCAAAAATAGTAGAACAAACTGCTTCAAATGACAACAAACTAGCTATGGTCCACTAAATCATGAAGTACCCAAACCTGTAGATTATGATGGAAATGCATTCTTTAACCCATTTGCATAAGCTTCAACTATTCCAGATATTGTAGAATCATCAACACGCAATTAGGATCCACCTAATCTGTAGACAGTATATCAACACCAACCCTCGACACATAAATGGACAAGAGATCATCCTTTAGTAAATATCATTGGTAACCCTAAACAACCAATAATAAAAAGACAACGACTTCATACAGACAGTGAAAATTGCATTTATACACTCACAATGACTCATGCTGAACCCAAAAACATTAAAGAAGCAATGACGTATGACAATTGGATTGAATCAATTCAAGAAGAATTGAATCAGTTTAAACGTCTTGAGGTATGAGAATTAGTCGAACGGCCAGATAGGTTCTACTTTATTGGACTAAAATGGATTTGGAAAAATAAAGTAGACGCTGAAGGTAGGGTTATTCGAAACAAGTTTTGTCTGGTGGCAAAAGGATATCGTCAGGAATAAGGCATTGACTTTGAAGAATCATTCGCACCAGTGGCAAGACTTGAGGCTTTCTGAATATTTATGGCTTATGCAGCATACATGAACATCACTGTTTATCAAATGGATGTGAAGACGACATTTTTGAATGGTCAACTCCGCGAAGAGGTGTATGTAAGCCAGCCGGAAGGATTCTTTGATCCAGAGCATCCTAATCATGTCTACAGACTCAAGAAAGTTCTCATGGTCTCAAACAAGCCCCACAGGCGTGGTATAATAAATTGTGAGCTTTCCTACTTGCCAATCATTTTACCAAAAGGTCAGTTGATCCAGCATTATTTATTCAATATCACGGGAAGGACACCTTAATTGTTCAAATTTATGTTGATGACGTAATTTTTGGTTCAACTCATAAAAAATACTCAGATACTTTTGTAAAATTAATAAAACAAAACTTTGAGATGTTCATGATAGGTGAACTAAAGTTCTTTTTAGGACTCCAAGTTCATCAATCACCTCATGCTATTTTTCTTAGTCATTTCAAATATGCTCTTGATATACTTTAGAAACATGGCATGGCTACTTGTGACAACTATAAGGCTATAATACACTAATGATAGCAGCTACAAAGCTAGACGCTGATTTACATGGGAAACTTGTTGACCCTACAAAATACCATAGTATTATTGGGTCTCTCATGTATCTAATGTACCTACCTCTAAACATAGTATTTGCGGTATATCTTTGCTCCCGTTATCAGTCCAGACAAACTGAACGTCACATCTCTGAGGCTAAAAGAATCCTATGATATGTCAAGGGAACCATTAACTTGAGGATCTGGTATCTAAAGTATTATGGTTTTCAAATAAAAGCCTTTTCACATGCTGATCATGTAGGATGCTTAGATACTCGCAAAAGTACTTCTATAGGTCTACAATTTCTTGGTGATAAACTGGTGTCATGGCAGTCGAAGAAGCAATATTGCACATCGTTGTCCTTAACATAAGCAGAATATGTAGCCATGTCTGCTCTTGTACTCAAGTCATCTGGATGAGAACACAACTGATGGACTATGGTTATGTATTTGACAAGATTTTGGTGTATTGCGACTCCAAAAGTACAATTGCACTTTCCTGCATCACAGTTCATCACTCTAAATCCAAGCATATAGCTCTAGGATATCATTTCATCAAGGAGCATGTCGAGAAGGGAACGGTAGAACTATACTTTGTGGGCACTAAACACCAATTGGCGAACTTATTCACCAAAGCCTTGCCACCCGCAAGATTTGCTGATTTAGTTCATCGAATTGGTATGCAGTGTTTGACTCCAAAAGAACTGAAAATTTTTATCACTCAATCTTAAAAACAGTCAAACACCAAAACAATTTTTGTAAATATATTTCTCAAAAAAAATGTTGGTACAAACTCTCTATCAACACAATGTTCAAAAACTCTTGAACAATTTTTTTAGAAACATGAGTTGAGGGGGAGCAAATGTCAAAATTATTTTAAATATACTTGAACTTGCATATTTTCCCGAAAAGATGTTGATTTAAAAAGTGTTGGTAAAAAGATCTTAGTTGCACCCTCCCTTAGACTTATTTTTTTCAAAAAAGGTTCAAAAGAATCTACAAATTAAGTCAATGGGGAGTATAAAATTGTTTCTTGCCATAATGAGAGTACCGTGGTTTATTAAAAGTGAGGTTAGGATAAATTTTGCAAAAGTTGGATGTTAAGGGATGAAATCTGTCAAATCTTCAAATTGTCAAATTGTTTTAACAAAATCAAAATTATCACTGCATTTATTGCACTTTCACCAAACTCATTTAATATCTCAACCATATATCGTATGACTCGCAATCAATCTTCAAATCTACTTTTTTTTACTCAAATCTGTAAGTGAAATCATGTTTAACATAAGATTATAAGAAACGGTTTTAAATTTCATCCAAATACAATGGTTAAATCTCTTGATTCAAAAAGATTAAGATTTCTATGGTTTAGACTTGGGGATCTTTGAATAAATGTGTTATGGTTTGATTAATGTGTTGGGATATGGTCAGATATTGGTCTAAAACACTATTTGACCGTTAATTTTACACATAAACAAGTCTTGGATCAAAGAATTAGGGTTTATCTCGTATGATTTGTGATTTTCTGATTTTGTATGTTTTGATCCAATGAGTGTGTGGGAAAGTGTTAGACTATACTTAGAATCACTTAACAATCATTACATCTAGTATAAACACATTTGAATCAAAATCGATGGTTAGGGTTTAAGGTGTGCACGCCCAGTAGCCAACTTAGATTTTTGTAGATAAAAGTTGTTAAAATATGGTCTCACATACTTAGGAACATCATATGAGTGTATTAGGAATGGTTAAACATACATCTTAACATGTTTTAATTAAGTTCGATTATGTGGTGATAAGGGTTTATCTAATTTGTGCTAAACTGCTTATAAATTTGATATTAAGTTGTTAGATAAGCTTAAAAATGAGTTTGTAAGTGTTTGTAATCAGTGGATTGTGTTTTGAATGACATGAAAGGAAGTTCGATAAGACTCATCAAATTTGTACGTTTACAGTGTTATCGAATTTCTTGGATAAGAAATATCGAATTTGAAAAACCAAATTCTATCGAGTTTGTATCAAGTTTATTAAATTTAACAAGTTTTGTCGAATTTAGTAAATTTTATCGAATTTGTTACAAGTTTTTTGAACTTGTCAAACTTTATCGAATTTACTAAGTTTTATCGAACTTGCCAGTTTGTTATTGAACTTTCCAAATTTATCAAATTTGTCAAAAATGTTATCGGATTTGTAAAAGCTTATCTAATATGCAATAAGTTATCGAATTTTTAACAGACTTATCGGATTTGTGAAAATTTATCTAATTTTCAAAATAGTTATCGAATCTGTGTAAAGTTATCTAATTTGTCAAAGGTTTTCTAATTTGGTTAAAACTTATCTCATTTTACAATTAGTTAAGACTTGTCAAACTTGTCTCAAAACTCTCAGATCTCTAAAATTCAGACATAAATTTCTCAAAATGGACTTCAAAGGACAAAAAAATCAAGTAAACAAACAAGGAACTATGTCAATGTCACTAACTAACACAAAATGTTAATGCATACGTGCTCTGCTTGTTTGTTTCTATGATTTGTCTTTTCATAACTCAAAATGTCTACTGACTAACCACTTCCCAAACTCACAATGGCAAAAACTTTCCCTAATGATTACAAAGTCAAAATTGGCAAGAACAAATTCACGTGTTGAATTTCACAAAATCAAGTGCTCAGAACCGTTATGTCAAGTAGCAATAGAAGTGTTAAAGCTTCATCCATGTAGATTCATGATGGAAAAGTCTGCCTCAGTTCCAGAATTATACATTCACCAACTGTAGCATACACTCAAGCTAAGTCTAAAGGAGGACTCCTTCACTTGCACACTTGATAGATGTGAAGTAACTATTGATGTTGCATTCCTACGTAAAGTGCTATTACTAGCAGAAGATCCCGCACCTGCAAAACAATTTTACCCTACTCCATCAGAGAAAGATGTTCTCAACTTTCTCCTAGACATTGGTTATGACGAACAAGAAGATGAACCACTCACTTCGGTTTCCAAGGTCGATGCAAAGTACATTCCTCAACCTTGGAGAACCCTTTATCTCATCATGGCTCGATACATCACTGGGAGAGATAGCGTACATGAGCATCCTCGCTTACTACATCTCCATATCTACTAGGGAATTGTCAACATGAAGCAGTTTGACTTCGCATCTGGGAATATATTGTCTATCAGATACAGAGTCATCATCTTAAAGGGTTAACCAAGATTCCATTCGTCAGATTCACCAAGTTAATCAAAGCACATCTCCTTAATGCTTATGAAGACATTCCCCGACGAATGGAAGATGAAGAAAAACACTTATTCAACATGGATAAAACGGTTACAAAAATCAACATTCAATCGTCAAGCACTCGTAAGAAAGGTTAGGTTCAAGCAACTACGACTTTCAAGAAATACAATGATACATTTAAAGCCAAGTGTGTCGGCTTAAGCCTATACGATGAAAGTGAGCCCTCTTAGATAAATACCAGAAGTAAGAGAGGAGGCAAGGTTGAAGCATAGGCAGTACTACCAAGAGAAACAAACCTGCACCATCCAAACTCAAAAAGAGCTACAAGAAAGTTATTGTAAAGCCTCTAAAATCAGAACCTTTAGCTGAATCAAACTCTAAAACTGAATCTGACGAGAGGCCAATAATTTATAAAGAAGAGGCAGCAACCGAGATTGCGATGGATATCAGTGCATATGAAGCCAAATTGGATGAAGAGAAAAGAAAGAAACAATTAGAGAAATAAACTGTTGTGGAGTTTGGTGATGAAACTGAAGTAGAGGATGAAACTGTAGGAACAACTCTGGTGGATAAACGAAAGCTTAAGCAGGTTACTACAGAAGAAAAATATCAAGAAGATATTGATCTGGAAAATCTTTGAATGGTGGTGAAACATAGTAGGAAAGAACCTCAACCTCATCCGGTTACTCAACCCGGTACATGAGAGGGTTCTAGCAAAGCTACCCATTCTAATTCGGTTAATAAACCCGGTAAGGAAGAAGGTACTAACAAAGACGGTGATTTAGTAATGACTGATAAAGAAGGTCAAGATAAAGGGAAATGATGATGACCTGAAAATGGATGAAGATGAGGTCCATAACATTGAGAAAGAAGCAACTGAGACTGCCAACAAAGGCAATGAAGATCATAACATGGAAGAGAATGAGTACATTGATGAAGAATACATGAAGAAAGTAGCAGCAAAGAGGAGTTGGCCATGAAATTAGAAGAAGAAGAAAAGGCAAAGTAAGCTGCAGAAGAAGCACTGAGATTAGAAAATGAAAAGGCAGAAGCAGTTAAACGAGACAGAAATGCCAAAGAAGATGAAGAAAGAGAATGTAAAGAGAAGGAAGAAGCTGATAAGTACATTCAAAACAATCCCGAACATGATCTCCACCTTCATCTTCACACCTCTTTTCCACCAACACTCAAGGACTTGGAACAATAACACAGTAAAGAATCCACTGAAATTCCAATGTCCTTGACTTATTCTTCTCCTCCACCAACACAATCGACATCCACTCACAAAAAAATCTGTAAAGAAACCAAATAACACATTGATGTCTCATGCATATGATAAAAGTAAAGAAAGTAGTGAAGCAAGCTCGATTGAAGAAGGAGAACAAGGTTCAAACTCAACTTGAAACTCTCATGAGTACTGTAAAAGGTCTAATAGAGCTGATGAATGAGCTACAGTAGACCAACCAACTAGTTGACGAGTTCATGGCCAAAGATATCCAGTCAGATATGCATAAGGTGATCAAGGGCTACTCAGACAGATATGTAAAGAAATACCTGCCAACGATTACCACAAAGGAGGTAAAACACTACCTTGAACCAATTATCAAAAAAATCGTCACATGCATTATCTCAAAAACTCCCATCACTCTTAAAACCGTACCAACTATGACTAAAGAACTCACAATTGAAGAGCTTCAGCTTCGTTTCACAAGATGACAGACAATGTAGGCTCAATGACAAAAGAAGCGGCATACTACGAGGCTCTCTCAACAACACTTCTACAGAAGAATCCATGCAAGCCTACTGAATTATCACACTCTTACAAGACGACCTAGATCCTAATCCAAGCCTATAAATAAAAAAACAGTAATTGGTCAGTGGCTCTTCATCTCATCAAGAACCAGTCAATCCTTCAACAACAATAACATTCAATCAACCACCTAAGGAATCTGGAACCGGGCCAACATCAACCGAGCAACATGATTATTTTGAGTACACTAGAAAAGATGATTTCCTACAACCAAAAGAGCAATCTAAGTCACCATCAACGTCCAACAACAAAAAGTCAAGGAAAGGCAAACAACTAAAAGTTGTTGAATGACTCGACAATGACATAATAGCTAAATTTGGATGGTATGATGATTTGGTTAGTGCTCAACCTCCGCTTGTTGAAGACGAAGAACCCGTGGATGGACACATAGTAGAATTCTTCCAAAAGCTCAAACGAGATATTAGAATAAAAAAGCTCAACAAAAGGGAACTCTGACGAGTCAAGAATGCAACATTTAACCTCCTCAGAGACCGCTCAGGAAGTGCAGTTGAACAAGAATATCATCTTGAAAACATCGCAAGAGCAAAGTCTAATGATATCAGTTGGTTGAATCATGAATTCAACATTGACCAACGAGTCCCTTACTATACAGATTGGACAAAACCTTTACCCATGGTGGGAAAAGCTGATCAACCCAACATTCCATATCGATTCTTCTTCAACTATGATATGGAATTCCTACAACACGTACACAATACTGAACGCACATATACTACTTCACTGACTCTAATTCCTGCTGCAAGGTACACACAACCTTCAATTGAAGAAACAACGACACATTTATTCGTGCCCAAGGAGGTGTTGTACAATAAAGATGCAAAACTCAGGATTCATCACTGGCCCAAAAAGTGCAAGCTTTTCTACCGTAGCAAGATGGTGGCAAAGTCAAAGAAAGCAGTAATGAACAAACTCATGATTATTGCCGTAATGAGGATTGAAGCCGAAGAAAAGTTCGATTATTCATACATGGAGAAAATCGTGGTTAAAAGACAAGATGAAAAGGAGTATGAAATTTTAGAAGTCGATTTCCCTGACTTGAACTTGAATGACATAGAAGATATGTTTCTTTTAAAGTTCAGGGAAAGATGCGACATTTCTCAACCCATCTCCAATATGCATTTGTAACTTCGTTTCTATTCTTCATCAGAAGAATCATTATACAAAACAGAGTTGAAGATCTACAACTAGGAGTCAAAAGCTACCAGAAGAAGCTCAACTTAACAAAACGAATTCTATATTTCCCAGACATTAACCAATAATCACAATACATTCTGAAGAGAGAACCAACATTCTGCTTTATCTATAGAAGTGATCATTCTATCAACTGCTTTATGAGATTTAAAGAAATTCATAAGTTTTATGATGCTACTCTAAAGAATGTTCAAGACGGTTTGGATATACGGCTTAAAGATCAGAAGTTGTACCTAGAAAAGAAGAAGAGATGGAATTCTACAGATTCACATGACGTTCGTAACTTCATAAGCAGGATTGAACGGATGTTTAAGCCCTGAGAATAGATGCGGAGATTGGAAAGTTACGTGGGAGGAAGACCAAAGTTCCCACTTCAGAATTTTCAACGACTATAATAGTTTAGTATAATTTAGATTAGCTCAGAATAGTGATAGACAATTATTAGATTAGACTATAACATTAAATCTTTCTGTAATAACTCTGAATATTCTGGATAGTTGTATGATTTGAGATGTTTATTTTCTTAAAACCTTGAGCAGAAAATGTTTTAAAACACTTTCACAACCTCTTACAACTTTTGCTCAAGTAGACTTTAACCTAAAATAAGTTTAATTCATTTGAAGGGGAGTATTTTTTTTATGAAAACAAATTTTTTTAATCAAAATGATGGCTTATGAATGCATAACAATGCATAATCCGATTTTCAAAGGAAAGGACCCTATTGTAAGCATTAGTGCAACAATCCTAAGATAAGGAGCGAAAGCTTCTTAAATTTGAAAAATACAAAATTCTTTGTTCAAACCAAAATGTTCTTAAAATCTACTCATCTCCAAAGTGATTTAAAAACCACAAAAGGCATATTTTAATCAAATGTTTTACAAAAACAGCATTGATATGCTATTTTTGAGGGGAAGAAACAAGATTAAAACATGTTGATCAGTGCGAAATTCTAAATGAGTACAACTCAGAATTAACCAATGAATTAACAGTAAAATTATTTCAGTAATCGAAATGACTTGTCCTGGACGGGTAATAATTTCAAGCTAGTTTATCTAGTGATGTAAACGTGTCTCGCAATGAACTTGTCAAAGTAGAATGTACCATATCGAGTTTGACTCAGAAGTAACCAATGAATTGACGAGATTACATTGTAAGAAACCAAAATGACTTTTCATGGACGGGTAATAATTTCAAGCTAGTTCAGCTAGTGATGTAAACGTGTCTCACAATGGACTTGCCAAAGTAGGATAGACCATTTCCTGAAAGTCCAGATATCACCCACGAATTGACGAGTAAAAAAAAGTTATTAATCGAAAGGACTTGTTCCGGGACGGGTAATAATTTCAAGCTGGTCTAACCAGTGATGTAAACGTGTTTCGCGAAGGACTTGTTTTAGTAGAATGTACCATCTCGAGAGATTTTTTCTTTGGACTTGTTCTCGGACGGATAATAACTTCAAGTTAGTTATTAGAGCTAGTTGTCACCTAAAAGCTGGCAATGTATCTCTTTAACTAGCGACGTAAATGTGTCTCACAAAGGGCTTGTCTACTAAAAAAATAATCAATTCGAAATCACCAACTCTTCTCTTCAATGTGCATATTTATGTTAAAACTCATGAGCACATGCGAAGGGGGAGTATTTCGAAAATGAAGAAAACTCTCATAGTGTTAACAAAATATGTTTTTCATAATAAAAACATTTTGAGAGATTTTACAAAAAGATTTTTATTATGAAAAACATATTTTGAGAGATTTTACAACAAGAAGGAATTGATTATGATGGTCTCAAACGGTCTACAGCTTTGAAGTGATACCTCGGTATACTTCAGCAACTCATAACGACAGTGTGAAGATATCAAATACAGATACATCCAAGTGAGCATCCGGTCTGTGAATATTCAAGGAACGCACCGACACTTGTGTATCCCGTTCTAAGAGTATTCAAGGAACGCGCCCAAAATTAAGGGTGTGTCTGTACAAGATACCTAAACACTAACGTTGGGAACTTTATTGCTAACTATATTCACGCGGGTAAAAATGGAGGCCCAAAAGTTCTAGAAGAGACCAACACCATTATTACAATCATTAACTCACATTCAAGATCCACATGCTCATGCCAACATCATTAAGAAAGAAAACCGATGCAAAGTTTAAAGAAAAGTTCTCATCAAAGATCAACGTAAAGCGATGTTCAACAACGATTCTACGTCTAAGTCAAAGAATCAACAAAGATAAAAGTTAAATATGAAAGACATAAAATGAGAACAATACAACCATGAAGCACAAAGTTCATCAAGTCGTATGAGCATGTTGGATGAGATGTAAAGACAACATGTCATAAAGAAGTTGATGCAAAATACAAAAGAATGCACAACAAACCAAAAAGAACAAGAACAAAGAATAAAGATCAAATATTTAAAGACGTCTCAAGCAAAGAAAGTCAAAGAACAAATGAAGAGATCAAGACTTTAAGCAACCTACGATGACCAACCGTTAGGAGGAGATTATTGGGATTACATATAATCAGTATTAAAGTGGTGGTCATTAGTTAATGTAATAGGTTGCTAGTTAAATAGGCTTATATGTTTGTTATTAAGCTAAGGTATATGTAGTAATCTCATGGGCCTTGAATATTTTTCTAGAAACATTAGTAAGGGGTATTGCCCTAGATTTTGTAGTATAAATACATTGTAAACCCTCATTTGAGGGTTTCGGTTCATTTATGCAATTTTCTCTTCATTATTCCAAAGCATAACATTGTTCCTTCCACCTCTCTCTCTCTCTAACTTTCTCTCACTAAAGATAAGTTTGTGTTGTCAATATGTTGACCTAACAATAAGTATTTGTAATTACTGGGGGTGGTCCTTTAAATGCTGGAGGGTCCCATATAAATAAGGGACCATCGTGTATTTAAGGGACCGCTGGCAGTGGGTTAGATAAAATGATCATAATTCAATAAATAGGCATAAACTTAAAAAAAAGGAAACATTCATTAATAAGAAAAGAGTCATACATCTAGTATAACTATTACAACATAATGCAACATAGTATTAATAATCCTAGTCTAGTCTCTAGGATAATCAAAAGAAGGCCCGGTCTTATTGTAGAGCATGAACCATGTCTAAAATTTTGGGAGAAATTGTGGTGTGAGGGTGTTCTTTGAAGGTGGCGGAAAGCGAGGAGGCAAGAGAAGAGATGTGATAATGTCTGAATCATTTTGGAGAGCTTGAAATTGATTGCGATTATGAATACAACACACACAATAACTTCCATGGGCATTGACTTGATCTAGAGTTGGGTGATACATGAGTAGATGTTGTAGCTTTTGTGCAATGGTTTGTCATAATAAAACGGTCTACAGTAATATCCTAATGACGAAAGCGAGTAATATCATAATGGACTCTAACCTAGCTATGGGTGCATAGGTTTCGTCATAATCAATTCCTTCTTGTTGATTATAACCTTGTGCTACCAACCTTGCATTATTTCTAGAAACAACCCCATTTTGATATAACTTATTTCTAAATCCCCACTTGGTTCCTATTAGGTTTGTATACTTAGGTCAAGGTACTAACTCCCAAGCATCATTAAACTTAAATTGCTTTAATTCCTCATGCATTGCGACGATCCAACTTTCATCTTTCAATGCTTCATTGACGTTCTTAGGTTCAATGATTGATGCAAAGAAAAAGAAGTTGCTCTTTTCTTGGGCTTGTGATCTGAGGGTTCTTTGGTTTAAATTTCCTATAACGTTATCTAAAAGGTGATTTCTAGATTCCTTAATGTTGGTAGCTTCATCTAATTATAAGGTTTCATTCATATTGTTAACCCTCACATTTTTCTTGTTATTATCCTTGATGACTTCTTCTTCATCTAAATCATCATCTACCAAAGGGGATGTTTTAGGTGAGGGAGGACTTTCATTGAAAGTCATGTTGAGTGATTCTTCTACCGTCATTGTTTCCTTATTGAGAACTACATAAGCTTTACTATTTTGTGAATACTCTAGGAATACACCTTCATAAGATTTTGGGTCAAACTTGGTGAGATAATCTTTTGTGTTTGAGATGTAGCATTTGCTACCAAACACTTTGAAGTAATCTAGAGTAGGTTTCCCACCTCTCAAGATTTTGTATGATGTTTTTCCTAAGATTGGCCTAATGAGAATCCTATTGAGTATATAAGTAGAGGTATCTACGACATTACACCAAAACTTTTATGGTATGAATTGTTCATGTAACATTGTTCTACTCATTTCTTGTAGAGTATGATTTTTTTCTTTCAGCTACCCCATTTGATTGCAAAGTTTCTGGAGCTGAGGAATTATGGGTAATACAATTCTCATCACAATAAACTCTAAATTGCACTTAATTGTCAAATTCCCTACTGTGATAGTCCTAATGGAAACTATATAACAACCTAGTTGATTTTGGATTTTCTTACTAAATGTTCTGAATTGCTCAAAATCTTTCGTCTTATTCTTTAGAAATCTTGTCCAAGTGTACCTAGAATAGTCATCTACAATTACGAAAGTGTAGATATTTTCTCCGTAACTCCGTACAGCGGATGGACCGAAGAGATCCATGTGAAGATGTTCTAGGCATCTAGAGGTCGAGACTACATTCTTAGCTTTGTGACTAGAATGTGCTTGTTTTCCAATTTTACAAGAATCACAAGATTGTTGATCAAACTTAAGTTTTGGTAGAATCCTAACTAAATCCTTAGAATCTAATGATTGTATCAAACGCATATATGCGTGACCTAGTCTCCTATGTCATAATGTAGAAATATCGTTAATCGTTGCTAAGCATATATTATTACTCGACTTATTTCCCATTTTCATAACATATAAATCAACTTTCTAATTCCCTTACCAATGATTTTTCCATCCTTAATGATCTCACTACCCTCTTTGGAAAATGTTACTTTGCATTTGTTATCGCATATTTGAATAATACTTAGTAGATTGAATCCTAAGTTATCTACATGCTCAACATTGGTGATAGTAAGAGAGTTGTGTGTAATCGTACCTTTTCAAGTAATATTACCTTTGAGTTTACTTCCAAAAGTGACAATACCTCCATTGCATGGTTGATATGATGCGAATAGCTTTCAATTTCCCGTCATGTGATTTGTACATCCACTGTCTTTAATCCATTCATCGTGCTCCGGGTTGATTCTCACACATATCTAATAATATCACAGAACAACTCAAACATATGGTCCCTAATATTTCATGGGTCCAAAGTTTTTAGCATTAAACATCCCATGCATTTGTTTCATTTGACTTGGATGTTGAAGAGGTGAGTAGAATCCCAAAGGTACATAGCTACTATTCCATACTATGGGGTACATTTTTGGATGATTTTGTTTTCTAAGTTATGTTTATCTAGTTTGTCTTTGAGAGACATTTATTTTCCTAGGTGGTGGAGTTTTTGATCTAATCATTGATTTGTTAAATCCTACTCTGGGTAATGGTGATGGTTTATAGAAGCATTTAACTTCTCTTATACTATCAATAGGTACCTTAGTGTTTATAACAGTTAAATGTTTTGGTGCAGGACCTAAAATGGATTTTGGTAAAATGACAGATTTATTCACTATGGACGGTCCTTTACCTGTGGGAAGGTCCTTTATTGTTAGGAATTAGTAAATCCAAGTTAAAGACTCGGTCACCCCGGGTATTTGTTAGCATTATAAAGTTAGTAGTCTTATACGTTTAGTAGTTTTTTAAGTAACACCGTGGAGGACGGACGGGTCTTTACCTACTGTACACCCGATCCACAGCCCGTAGGAGGCGCATTATGTAAGAAATATAAATACCCTCTACCCTCCAAGGTAGAGGGTTGGAACTTCTAATCATATGACTTTCATTTTCTCTCACTAAGGTCCCATTTCTCTCTGTAGGACCTTAGTTTATATCAACCTTATCACTTTACCAAGCAAACCCAACACGTATACAAGTATACCCACGTGAAACAAACACAAACAAAGCTTAGAAATAAGATGAGAAAGATGGTAACTTGAATGATATATCAATCCGTGTATGATGTGAGATAAGATAAACACAAGATGTTGTATATTCAATAAGGAAAACACACACACACACACTTTCAAGCACACCCCTCAAATGACCATTTGAGGGGTATTTATAGTACAAGACACATGAAAACCTAAAAGGCTTTCCTATGGGCTTGGCTTGGGCTTTTCGTGGACTTGGGTTTGGACATGGGTTACACGCCATTATTCAATGCTAGCTTAACTAAACTAAAGCCCATTTAGCTTAGTCCAATCCACGAGCCCGTTGACTATTCTATCACGATATCTAACACACGTTACAAAGTTCCTAAACGTGAATGACCATCACTTTTAATAAAAATATTAAGGCTAACAATCTCCCCCTAAGGGGTGGTCATTCAAACGATGCTCCACTTGATTAGGTCTCTACTTTTCTTGAGCTAGGACTTTGTGTGTAGATAGTCTTGATTCTTTGTTCCTTCATGCTTTGTGATCAGATAATGTGGTTGTCTGCCGTTGTCAACTTCGATGGTTAGGTGTCTCCAAGTCTTTCTCCACCATTCTCACACTTCTATTTGACTTTGAGTTACCAATGATGTAGTTCTGGAGTCTTTAAACTTTGTAGATTCTTTGACATTGACGAAGAATCATCTCCTTTGATTACGATGAGAACTTTCATGTGTTGTTGGTATGAGCATGTGGCGAGTCTGCACGATCCATCCGCTCCCGAGCTTCCATAAGAAGAAAAACATAAACAAAGTTAGTAATAAGCGGATTCCGCGCCTACAAGTTTGAATTTCGAGGTGTTAACAGCATAGTGTGAAAACACATCTCTAATTCTTACAAAGGCCGTCCTCGAACCTGAGTCCCACAAGTGAGATAACGCGATATACCAAGTACATCTACAGTTTAGATGAGTCATCGAGGTACACCAAGCATCACCCCACGATCAGAGACCGTTTGAGACACACTAAGCGTAATCCACGGGAGTTACCGTGACTGCTTGTCGGTACATGATGTTGACCGCAGGAGTTTCCATTCAATCATCAAGATTACAGCTTGTAAAACCTCTCATAAATGTTCGGTAGATTGCTAAGACTGCGTGGACTCTATAATATATCACTTGTGTCCTTATTGATGAACAACAAGCGATGTCATGTCAAGTGTTCCTATGAGATCTTTTGATGAATCTCGTGGCTCTAGACTTAATAGTGCATTTTGGTTTTCCAATGCGGAGACTAGGGAGAGGTCTCTCTTCAATACCAACGATCTCTAAGAGAAAGTCAATAGATTATGTAGGGTTCCCAGTGAGAATGAAACAAATCCTTTTAAGAGGAATTGAGTGGCTAGAAGGTTTAGTGCAAAGCGCCACGGGTCCATGACGTCTTTGTCTTCAATACCAAGGTCATCTAGTGACAACCAAGAGCATATGTATTGAACCCGGTTTCGCCCTAAGGTTGAATATGGAGGGCTATTTCTTTTCACCCTTTTCATTACATTTCTTTTAATTCTTCAACCCTTCTTTCTCCTTTCTCACATTACTCCTTTTTCAATCATACCTAAGGACTTCTAATACTAACTATTTGTGATGTCCTTGGTAGATCCCTCCGACTCTGGCGGATCATAGGACGAATTTCCTATCCTTAGTCACCTTATAACTCCATGGACTGTCCTATTGTTGCCATAAAACCATTTTTCTTGAAAATCTCTCGAGTGTTTATGATAGAAAACATGTTTGAAACATTCCGAGAGTTTTATATTTTAGAAACACTCCCCTTCACATGTGCTTATATGTTTTGACATAATACGCACAGAGGTGAGTTCGCACTTTTTGAATTGATCGACTTTAAATGAACAAGACCGATTCGAGACATGTTTACATCACTAGAGAACTAGCTTGAAATTATTACCCGTCTGGTCAAGTCATAGAAAGTTTCTCGAGATGGTACATAATTGTTCGTCAATTCATTGGTTTCGCTCGAGTCGAGCTCATTTTGAGATTCAAACACCGATTTTGATCACATTTTAATCACGCTCTCCTCCCCTCAAAATAGCATATTCGGGATATTTTTGAAACCAATGATTAAACAACATTTTAGAATATTTTGGGGAGACAAACGGATTTGATTTAAGCATGAATTTGGAACATTTTGTTTTTATACTCCCCTTTAATAAAGCATATTCAATTAAAGGGTTTTAGAGGAGTTATCTTGAGCACAAAATATTTTGAAAGATTTTGAAAATCTTTTGAGCAATCTTGAAAGGTGCTCAAGATGATGATGATTTCTCACCATTTTTAAATGTAGTGCAATCAAGCGACACCTCATTTTTCGATCAAAGCACGAGTTTCGATTTGAAAATAATCAAAAGTCATCATTTCGGTCCGGGTTTCGCATCGATGTATACGAAAGCCATTATTATGAAGAAATTTTGAGAAACGCCATGTTTTAGAAAACATATAAATAACTCTCGCTCAAGCATCCGTACATGCCCAGATCATTGTTGAATGACATTTCTAGATACGCATGTAATATCGATTATACAAGAGACATGTCGTAAGAAGAATATTTTTGGATTTTTGATTTTCATTGTTTTTGAATTTTTGAAAATTTTATATTTTATATTTTGCTTTTGTTGGTTTTTCAAATTTTGTATTTTGTTTTTCAAAAATATTTACAATGTAAGCTTTTGGAAAATCATTTTCAAGAAGAGTCGAGAAGACGTTCTAACTCCTCGTGGGTTAGGCTTTGCATTCCAATTGTCGAACTAAATACTCAAACCTTTCTTTTGGAAGGGCTTTCGTTAATAGATCGGCGAGTTGGTAATCGATCTTCACGAAGAATAATTCAACAGACCATTTTCGACGTACTCTTTGATGAAGTGATAGCGGACACGGATATGCTTAGTCTTTGAGTGATGAATGAGATTGCATGATATGGCTATGGCACTTTCGAGTCACAATACATAGGTATTTTATCGAAAGTAAAGCCATAATCGTGAGTTGTGTTCTCATCCATAGAACTTGAGCACAACACGCAGACAGAGACACATACTCAGCCCGGTAGCTTGATAGTGCGGTGCAATCTTGTTTCTTTGAAGACCAAATGACTAGCTTTTCACCCAAAATTATGCTCCTCCGATGTACTTTTGTCAGAATTGATCACCTGCGTGGTCCGTGATCTCGAAAAGCAATTAGATCAATCCGATTCCTTCGGATACCAAAGTCCCATGTGAATGGATGTCTTCAGTACCGAAGATCCGCTTAACCTCTTTGAGGTGCGATTCGGTAGGCTTAGCTCTCAAACCGTGCTAATAAGCAAACAAAGAAATGAATATCCGTCGACTAGCGAGAAGATACATGAGAGAACCAATCATGCTCCGATATTTCTTCGGATCAATAGGTTTCCCAAACAAATCGGCTCCAATTTTTGTGAATCGACCATTGGTGTTCGACCGAGTCACAATTATCCATACCATGATTTTCAAAATCTCGGTTGTGTATTTAGCTTGATTTATAAAAATTCCACGAGGGACCGATGTATTTGTAAACCAAGAAAGAATTTTAGTTCCCCATCATGGACATTTCAAATTTGCTTTTCATGAGATTTTCAAATGTTTTGAAAGATTCGATTAGTGGACCCAAAGATGATGTCGCCCACGAATCGAACAATCAAAATGTCGTTTTGCATTTTGTGTAAACAAGGTAGGATCAACTCTCCTTTGGTGAAATTGTTTTGGATAAGGAAAGAGGACGATTCGTCATACCACGCCTCTGAGCTTGCTTTAAACCATAGATTGCCTTTTGAGTTTGTAGACGTAGTCCGGATGTTCCATGTCTATGAAGCCTTCTCGGTGACTCACGTACACTTCTTCTTTCGTAGTTCCATTCAAGAACGCAGTTTTAATGTCCATCCGATAAACCGTGATGTTTTTGTGAAATGCATAGGCCAAGAATATCCCGATCGCCTCAAGTCTAGCTAATGCGAATGACTCTTCAAAGTCTATTCCTCTTCCCGCTCAGATCCTTTGGCCACAAGACGAGCTTTGTTGCGAATAATACCATTTCTTCATCCCGCTTGTTCTTCCATAACCATTTAAGATCAATGACTCGAACGTCAACGGGTCTTGGAACCTTTTCCCACGAGTCATGTAGACGGTATTGAAGAAGTTCCTCCCGCATTGCTTCTATCCATGCGGGATCCGCCATTGCCTCGCGAATGTTCTTTGGTTCTATATTGCTAATTGAGCAAAGGTAAATGCACAAGTCGCAATCGGTGGCAAGTTGACGCCTCGTCCGAATCGGCCTGAAGGTTCACCAATAACTTGTTCAATTGGGTGGTCTTTTGTCCACTTCGTAGTAGAAGGATACCGCTGGTTAAGCGATGCGAGTTAGATGGTTCTCGTAAGCTTGAAGATGATTCACCGATTCCGTAGCAAACGGGTTTTCAAATAAGTCTTCATCTAACGTTGCATCGTTATGGTTTTGGTTTTGCTCATCAACCGCGGTAGAACGGTGCAAGAACTTGAGTAGATGTAGATGATGTTGATGGAGTTGGTGCATTGGTTTCACCGTAGTAGATGCATCTTCATTGGTGGTGGAGGATGATTTTGAGGGGTGCGGCTGAATGATGGTTTGATGCATTTGTCAAGTTCCACCATAGTATTCATCGAACATTAACTCAAGAAATTCTCCCATTCTTGTTATTTAGGATTGTCAAACGAAGTTGATTGAGCTCTTTGAGGCACGAGTCCCGAATCGATGTGTCCGTAAGTCATCGGTTTAGTGGTTCTAGAGCGAGTCTCTCGAAGCCATTTGTGAAAGTTCACAAACTTCACATTCATCGCTCCATGATCCTCCTTAGCCTTCATTATACACCACAATGCCCTCGAGTTATCTCGAATATCCAATGAAGATTCCAATATCACCTTTGCTTTCGCTTTCCAAGATCTTCTCTGGCTATTCGTAGGATAGCACAAAGCGCCAAACACGTGAAAGTAAGAGATATCGGTTTTCGTTGTTCACAATTTCATAGGGGTTTTATTGAATCTTGGATGGATGAGGATCGCTTCGAGTGAAACAAGCAAAGGCAACAAGATCACCCATAGAAATAATCTGCACTAGAATAGATTAGCATTGTGCGGCAGCCTTCCACAAGAGTTCTATTTCTTCTTCAACTACCCCATTCTCACTGTGGAGTTCTAACGGTGATGTCCGATGAGTAATTCCAACATCTTCAAAATAAGCTCTTAACTCCGATTTGTGAATTCAAAGGTCGCTGTCTCGTTCTTACAACCCCATCAAGTTTGAAGAAGTACTTGAATTCGCTTCGTAAAGGTGATGATGATGCCCGGTGCTTCATCTTTGATCTCGAAACTTAACCCATGTATATCTCGAATAATCATCACGATAACAAGAATATACTTTTTCCATTAATGCTTTCAACCTCATTGGGCCACATAAGTCCATGTGCAACATATGCAACTTAGCTTCCGAACTAGGTACGATTTTGGGTTTATATGATGCTCTTTGCTTTTCCTTGTTCGCATGATGGACATAAGTGATCCTTGGTGTATTTGAACTTTGAAGTCCGCTGACGATGTTGTCTTTGGCAATTTTGTTGATGGTGTCGAATTGAGATGAGATAACCTTCGCCACAACCGTGGATCCTGTTCCAGATGCTCTTGTCATAAGACATATTGGGATGAAGAGGCCATTTGGTTTATGTCGATAGCATACAAGTTTGTATCACGATTCCCAGTTAAGAGATCGATTGCCATCCAAGTTTCTAACGAAGCAAGCATTTTTCCTAAAGCAACCTTTAAATCGCATCACGTAATCGCCTGACCGAAACAGTTGTGTCCCAACCTTCGATATAGTAAACCCGAGTGATCAAATAATTTACAAAGGTAGATCTCCATAACCCATGATAGTCGCTACATGATCATTTCCAAACGTACGGTTCCCATGAATTTCAGCATTTAAATTGATCGACACTTTCAGATTCTTGGCCATGTGCTTGGAGCAACCCGAGTCGATTTCATCCAAAGACAAATTTCATAACCGCCACATGTAAAAGAATATTGTGGAAACCGCTTTGATTTAGGTTCCTTTGGGTTAGAGGTAAAACTTATCACACTCGTAGAGGTTTTCTGTGATTCCGTTTATCACTCATTGTACCATTCGGAGTGTGAAAGTTCTACCCTGGTTTCCAAATATCATCCCTAAAGTATACACGTTGGTTCCCGCCAAGAGTGTAAAGCCTAAGTTTGGCAACTAGTTTTCCTACTGCTTAGTGTAATTACTTTTTGGGACGTTCTTCTTAACGAGCTTATCATTCACATTCTTAGAAACACAATCATCTTGAACATTTAAAGATTTCTTGCAAGTTAAACAAAGAGATTTAACACATTCATTAGACTTAGCAAGTTGCATGATTCAAAGACATCTGTATGAAATGTCTTTCTTATTCAAAGGTCAGAATTCCTAGGGTGTTCTTCTACTTTCTTCTCTTTATTCAAGCTACTACTCCTAGAGGCAATGAGACTCTATTGTTCCTTGTATTGCTCTTAGGCTTTAGTCCCGCTGCTCCTAGAGGTGCTTTCTAGTCCTGTAGAAGGTGAGGCACACGATTAGATTCACATTTTATGAAGGGAGGTGGTTTCACTATCCTAGTCTCTTTAGATGTCGAGGCGACGATTAGTGGTACTCATCTTAAAAGGCCAAAGGCAACTTTAGGATTCTCAATAACCGCTTTCCTTTATCAACATTTTGTTTAGGCACGACGGTGGAGGACCGGTTTTGATGAAACATATTTCTCATTGACTTTTGAGGAGGCAAAGAAATGTATATTTTTGGTTTTGAAACCGGTTTGAGAACATTTGCTTTCTCCGCAATAATGGTTTTGTAATCACAGCCCATCGCTTTTCCTTTTGACTTTCCAAATTGAGCCCTCAAAAGATCATTTTAGCTTTCATGTCATTGTAGGCGCGCTATACACGATAATTTGTCATACTTGCATTCCCGCTTTTTTCGATCAAGTTGTTTAAAATATGAGATATTTTCTTTTCAAGTTTCATAAGAGCTTTTCATATTTTGAAACAATTTCGGAGGTCTCAATCGGAGTCTTTCATGATCTTCAACGTAATATGTTTGCAAAATGATGGACATAATATCGTGGGTCGTAACATCTTCTGAGAGAGAGTCATTAAACTTTTCCAAAACTTTGATGTGTTCAACACTTTCATTAGCTTGCTTTACCGGATTTATGGTCCTTGACAAAGTCATTGTTTCTTTCAAAAACGCTTGTTCAAATGAATTACCCTGCACCGATGTTATTCAAATTGAGGGCATTTGAGTTTCAAAAACTTTTTCGCTCATTATCAAAACTATTAAACCGTATGCTTCTAATATTGGTTTTAGTTTTAACGGTCTCTTGAAGATCCGCACTTAGTTTTTACATTTTCCAAAATACTTCTCGCATCACTTGTGTTAAAAGGATTGTTTGAAGACATTTGTTCAATGTTCGAAAGAGATTTGGAGACAACAACCGGTTTTGAAACTAATTTTGAAACCGGTGTTGACACTTTGTTTGAAACACTTTGTGGTGGAAAACTTTGATTGTCCTTTTGAGAAACAAAAGGAAGAACATTAATTTGGTTCCATTTGTTATAATCAATCGGTTTGATTTTGATGTTTTGTTTCATTTTAGATCTACTCTCCTCGAGATAGTTCCAACGCTTCAAGAGAATCATGCACAATTATAGGTTCATGCAAAGGTTTTCCATTGTGCAACACATTCCGCTTTTTCTCGAGCTCTCTTGAGGAAACAAGGAGGTGAGTTACCAAGAGCCATTTTTTGTAAGTATGAAAATCGGATTTACTTGATTAGAAAGCATCTTGATTGTCTTAGCGGAATGACCCGTTGTAAGAAGTAAATTGTCCAATTTTTGATCGTTTCGCTTTTATCCAGAATCTCATCAAGAAGAGAATCTTCTCGCTTTGCAAAATCGCTTATCAACTTCTTCTTCTTTTCAAGATCGAATATGTTGCTTTTGTTTTGAAAGTTGGTCATTGAGTTCGTAAATTTCCTTGTTTAAAGATTTGATTTTCAAATTCGATTCACATCAGTGTGTCATACTTGAGTTGCAAATCTTTTCTCTAAAATGTAATCTCGATAACCAATTTCTAATTCGACATTTTGTTTGTATGAAATTCATAGGCTTTGGCATACTCTTTGTAACTCTCAAGCTCGCCGTCAATTTAGCATTCGCGCCTTAACTCGCGATTGACCGCTCTAACTTTCTCAACTTCAATGCCACATTGATTGATTAATGATTCAACATAAGCACGTGTTTCCTCATCGGCCTCGAGATTTTGTGCCACGCCTCCACTAGGATCCACATCCGGAGTCTCGTAGTTAGTATTGCTACAACTCGGATTGTCCGTATGTATCATAAGTAGGTCAAGGCCACGAAATCGTCGTCATGAGTAAACACATCAAATATGACATTGTTATAACATGGATCAATGATTGGTACCTCATATACGGTATTAGGCGCCATAGACGGAGGTGAGTCCGACTCAAAGGTCGACTTAGCTTCCTCAAGATTTGCCATGAAGATGCAATTCGACATTCTCGAGGTCTTCCAAATCATCCATAATAGCCATAAAGTCATGTTCCTCAAAGACTCAACTGAAATCCGCGTTCCTTTTGTACCAACAGACAGTTGCTCAAGATACTCAAGATCGCTCTTGTTCGGCTTAAGGACAATTCCTTGCCATGTGACCCATTCTCGACAGCTTATAACACTTAATCGATTACCTCGATTCATATTTCCATGATTCCCCACGACGGAGTCAGAACATTCGACTCGACACCCATCGCTTATTCCCAACATTCATCTCATCCGACACTCGATTCGAACCTTTGACACCCATGCGAAATCCAAGTAGTATATCCTCACGATTCCCATAACTCCAACCATTTGTCCTTGATTACCCATATTCACACCCGCCGTGCAATTTGCTCGCTATGAGTGTTTGATGATATCCTTTGGTTGTTGTTAGTAGGTGTGAATAGCGACCTTTGATTACTTGACCCAAGAGAGAAATTATTTGGGACATAGGTCTTCTTTGATCGATTCGAGATCGGTGATTTCTTGTTCTCGGTATTGTTGATCCGGATAGAATTGTTGTTGTGGTACGCAAGTTGTTGTTGTTGGAAGATGATGAAGCTTGTTGTTGTGTATTCACCGAAGATAGAGTCTTAGCAATGAGTGCCAATGGATCGTGATTCTTTGCCAATCTTTCTTTCGACTTCATTAACTTCAAATTTGGTTTTGTTTCAGAAAATCATTCAGATTGATCAAAGTTCACCCGATGTAAGTCTTTTGTTTGGTTGACAATAGTGACATATCGTCCCCATTCTTCCGGTAGATTATTCAGAACTTGATGTTTTGAACGATAGTTCCGGTGTCGACTTTGTTTCGATTAGCTCATTCATCAAAGTGCAAAACCTTCCATAGTATGATTCAATGGATTCTCCCGGAGGAAGTAAACTTTTCCCATTCGGCTAGCAACTTGTTCTCCATGTCTTGTCGACCAATTTCGGCCCATGACAAAGCCGCCTCACACGCTCCCACATATCGAAAGCAGTTTCACAACTGCTACCGCAGAAAGATGTCAATTGGTAAACCCACTGATAATATGAATTGCCATGTCATCCGCTTCGACTTGTTTCGATCCTCTGCAGTGTATTCAGATTCGTATTGAAGACGAAGATGGTGCGTGGAGGTGTTGCATCGATTTCGTGTTCATTAACTTGTCGAGGTGGAAGGGTCCATCTGAATAGATTTAATCATGAGTTTGCCATTAGGTTTGGTCTTGATGTAACGGAGCATTCGACTTGTCCATTGAAGATAACCACCTTTTGCCAACATAGGAGGTCGGTTTTCGGCCTACCGCATGAATGTCTTGTTGAGTTGCCATTGATGAAGGTATGATCCGATAAAGTTGATGTAGGATCGATTCAACGATAAAGGAGTTGTGGTTGATGAAGATTAAGCTCGCTTGAGGTATTTCCGAAAGTCGTACTCAGAACTCGGTTCTTAAAAATTTTCGCCCAAAATTTGAAATTCACTATAAAATCAATTCTAAGGTCGTATGAAAATTTGAGTTATGACAATTTTGACGCCAAATTTGACTAAAAATTTGAATTTAGGTCCAAAATTTGAATTTTTGACCAAAATTTTCACAGCTTAAACCAAAATTTGAATCTCAGCGTAAAATTGAATGTTTAGTCTCCTCAAAAATTAAATTTTACTCAAGTTTTCCCACTAAATTAAATTTTACTCAAATTAATTTTTTTTTTTTTTTTTTTTTTTTTTTTTTTGCGTAGAAAGAGCTTAGGCGAGAAATGGTTACGAGTAGGATGAGGTTATGAGTAGACGAGGCTTATGCGTAGGATCTTATGAGGATCTTAAGCGAGGATTCCTTAGGCGTAGGATCTTATGCGAGGTTTAAAGTTACTTAGTAGAAAAGTTATGCGTAAGATTTAGCTTATGCGTAAGAAAAATGCTTATGCAGAAGTATTCTACGTAAAGTCAAACTTATGCGTAAGATTAGGGTTTTGCCTAAAAACCTTTACACTATCACAATGTAAGAGATATCCAAAGTCAAGTGTTCCACACTTATCCAAGTGAGGAAGCAATCGAGTCACCGTTAGAGCACCAAGATTCTTCACCAAAAGTTACGAGTAGAACCTTATGAGTAGTTGACTTTCTTACTAGTAGAACTAGGGTTTTGACCTACTCGTAAAAATTTTCAATGATTCAACCGATTTCTCTTGCACGTATATCCTTAAAACACTCGAATAACCCAAAAATGTTGACCTTTTTCACCCAAAGTGCTTAGAAAAGTTACGAGTAGAATGACCAAAGAACCAAAAACGAGCTCAAAACTTAACCAAACGCGTAAAGCTTCGAACTTTTTCAAAAACTAAAACTTTAGCACCAAATAAACCTTAAACCACAAGAATCTTGAATTTTAAGTGCAAAATTAAAGCTTTAAGCGTGAAACTTTGAGAACGAAACTACGCCAGATACTACACAAACAAAACTTCAACCAAACACTCCTAAACCATTGTTAGCGATTGATACCAATTGTAGGACCTTAGATTTATCAACCTTATCACTTTACCAAGCAAACCCAACACGATACAAGTATACCCACGTGAAACAAACACAAACAAAGCTTAGAAATAAGATGAGAAAGATGGTGACTTGAATGATATATCAACCGCGTATGATGCGAGATAAGATAAACACAAGATGTTGTATATTCAATAAGGAAAACACACACACACACACTTTCACACACCCTCAAATGACCATTTGAGGGTATTTATAGTACAAGACACATGAAAACCTAAAAGGCTTTCCTATGGGCTTGGTCACTTTTTCGTGGACTTGGGTTTGGACATGGGTTACACGCCATTATTCAATGCTAGCTTAACTAAACTAAAGCCCATTTAGCTTAGTCCAATCCACGAGCCCGTTGACTATTCTATCACGATATCTAACACACGTTACAAAGTTCCTAAACGTGAATGACCATCACTTTTAATAAAACTATTAAGGCTAACACTCTCTAACTTTCTCTCTCTACCATTCGATCCATACAAACTTTTATTGTGTGTTTGTGATAACCAATCTCTTACAATTGGTATCAAGAGCCATGGTTTGATCATCTACCTTGTGTGTGCTCGTATTTTAAAGATTGGTTTTGTGTTTTAGTTTGGTTCTAATAGGTTTGTTAGAAATACACTAGTTTGATAACATCAAATAGTCCATCAAATATTTAGTGTCAATTTCCCCATAATGCTTGTAATTTATATCATTTATATGGATTTACGCTTGTTTTCCATTGTTTTCCACTTTCGTGTAAATTACGAGCATTGGAGCTAAAGAGACGCGGAATTGGAGAAATATCAAAGATTTATCATAGTATGTCGACTTTGAAGAAGTTACGGCGTAACTCATCTCTCACATTACGCGTAACTAAAGCGTGACTCGTAAAACCAACTCATCGTAAGGTTACGACGAACTCTCCCAAAGACTACGACGTAACTTATTAGGTCAAATGAGGTTCCACGCCGTGATAACTACGCCGTAACTATTCCATCAACTACGGCGTAACCAAGGAATATTGAAGATACGGCGTAACCACTTGTAAGGTTACGCCGTAACCAGCAGATCTAGTGCAAATTACGAGGAATTGAAGATTACGGCGAACTCTTATATTAGTTACGCCAGAACCCGATCCGCCTATAAATACCCCACGATTTCCAAAGATTTCAAAGCATCCCATTCCACACACCACAACCAAAGAACGTGGGAAGAAGCCAAAGGCAGTCTAGAGGAGCATACTGAGTCGCTCTCAAGGAGAAATCACTCCCCACGATAAGCATTAGCATTTTATCTTTTCTTTACTTTCGATTCATGTATTTCAGTAACTTTGAATATTGAATTGATTTGTATGGTTAATATTAGCGGCTAAGCACCTCTTGGTGTTGGCCTAGTTATGATTCCTTAATTGTTTTGTTTGCATTTACATTACTTCCATATAATTATTTCTAAGTGTATGCATGCATAGTTTATTGGTAGCTACCCTTGTTTTAGTAGTTTTGAATGGCGGTAGAGGCTAGTTGCTTAGAGATATGACCAACCACCCTAAGTGAGTAGATCGAGACGGAAGGGTAAGATATGACCAACCGACGACCCTTTCTACTTGTGCGATTTGACCAACCGATCACCTACCGCTTGGATGAACTTAAGAATTAGGGGTGAGTGTTTGTTGCTAACGCCCGCACTCACTATTATAAATCTAGCATGTAGCGGTACTTAATGACTTGCTTAGGGACCAGAACAACTGGACTTATGAAGGGACACCGACTTCTCCAAAGGTGGCATCTTTGTCGATAGGTTAGGCGGAATTGACCAAATGTTGTCCTCTCGAATTTGACCCCACCAAGTAATTGGAAGTAAGTAGACGTAGACATTACTAGCTAGGAGGATTAACTAGGTTATCACCACTCTCCTCTATTGATTAAACCTTTACCTTTTATCTGCTTTAGTAGTTAATTAACTAATTCCTTATCAAAATCATTATTAAAATCTATGACACCTAGACTTAGTAACAATCCAACTCACATAGCTCTTGGGACGACCTCGATTTTACCGAATACTACACTATACGCGACAGGGTACACTGCCCGTTAGTGCATTAGGGTAGACCATAGGTATAACGAGACTATATAAATATTAAAACCCGATCAAGAAACCCGAATCAAGTTTTTGGCGCCACGGGAGTTATATTAGGATTGCTATTAAGTCTTTCATTTTCATTTTAAATTTCTATATTTCTCACGATCATTATTCGAGTTTTCGTGTACCATGGAAGTTGTTAACATTGATGACCTCACTCTTGAGGAATATTTGGCGCTAACGAGTAGAACAAGGGCCGGGTCTCGTAAGACCGACGATTGGAGCGGATGTCCAATTTGAAATTAAAGACCAATTTATGAGGGAGCTTCGTACTAACCCTTTTCGTGAAACAGGACGAGGATGCATATGAGCACGCCGAAAATGTCCTATACATCGCAAGCCTTTTCAACATTCCTGCATGTCTCATGATGTCATATGCTAAGGGTATTCCCCATGACTCTTACCGAGCCGCCAAGATGGATTGAAAGATTGTTCACGGGCAATTAATACTTAGGCTCTACTCAAGCACTTCATTCGAGGTATTGTCCGCCATCAAGATTTCTAACCACTTTTGAAATCCATAATTTCAAACAAGAAGACGATGAAACGTTGTATCAAGCTTGGGATAGATACAACGATCTCCTTTACAAATGTCCTACACATGATCCGAACAACCAAAGAAAAGGTCAACATCTTCTACAAAGGAATCAACGAACCACAAGACAAATGTTGGACTATCAAGGACCTATCCCAACATGACTCCTACTCTGCAATTGAAGCCATTCAAAAATGGTCGATCATTCTCAAAATGGCACGACGGAGGAAGTAAAAGAAACCAAAGCGAAGTTTTGACTGAATTGCAACAATCGCTAGTAAAATTGAAAATCTAAGTCGAGATATGCCGAAAGTCGAGAAACCGCTCATGCCATCCAAGTGGGTTGTGAAAGTGGGGAGGACATCTCACGAAAGAATTGTCCTCACGTTGACGAAGAAAATATAATTGAAGAATCCAAATATGGAGAAAATCGACCGCTTTACTGGAGATAATCGAAATAATAACTGCACCGCTGAAATTACAACCATGGGCCTTATGGAGAAAGAAAGCCCAATCTTGAAGAAACAATTAACAAATTCGGAAAGTTCAAATTTAAAGACAAAAGGAACAAGATGAGTGGTTAAAAGAATTCCAGAAAACATCGATGTAAGCCTTTCCAATCACGACACAACCCTAAAAACCTTGAATCTATGGTGGAAAAGCTTAGTGAGAAAGTAAGAATGAATAACAATAAACTCAAGGATCAAAACCCACAATGGAATGTAAAGTGATTTTGGCCGATAATAACTCAAGGATTCGGTAATTCCAAAGATACGGATTCGTAAAAATCCCGTCGACAGATCCGAAGTTACGCCAGAACTCGTCTCAAGAGTTACTACAGAACTATGTTTTTGACAAATGATAAAGGGGTTATGAAGAATATTGATAAGGACGATTCTAGCGAGTTACGCCAGAACTAAAAATCTAAGTTACGACGAATCGGATACGCAAGCGCATGAATTCCTTGAGTGGACGAATCAGAACACCGAGGTTAACGAATGGTCCCACGATATTAACTTATGCCCTCCGTCCCCATCTAAGAAGAAATATCACGTGCAAAATGATACCCAGAACTAAGGGGATTGGTATGATCTATGGGCCTCATGTGACCCGAGAAATGAAATTTGATGATGGAGGTAGCGATAAGGATAGGATCAAGAATAACAAATTCATGTGGCCTGCATATAACGATGATCAAAGATCGAAAACTCTCCTTCAAGGATGAAGAGGAGCCACCTATCACTCACCGTGTACTCCGATAATCATAATCGACGATGAATCCACACGAGCATGGCCTACGTATGCACCCCTTCCGCGAGTATTGCAACGGTGGGGATAGTGTTAAAGAAGAAGAATGGACGTGCCTCACGAGCTTGAAAGACACAATATCAAGTTCGGGATTTGACATTTGATGATTGGTACGCAATACAATTCGGAATGCTAAGATTAACCCGAATCTTCTTAAAAGTTCAAGATTGACTACGAGGATCATAATCGAAAAAGAAGTGGCTAATAATGACATTTACCGCATGGAAGATCATTTAAGCGAAACCGATAATAATGAAATACAAGTCATCGTGTGAAAGGATAAAATCTCCGGGAAGTTTTCGGGCATCATGCAACCCTTATGACGATATATGTAACTGGGAAGCAATTAAGGAGAATGGGAGAAGACGAATTCTTTTGGACCTCAACCAACGATAAGGAAAGAACAAGTTTGCCTTGGTTGGACAACTTGGGATTTGACAACAAGTGAAGATTAAGTATGGACATGTAGATACGTTAACAAAAGAAAAGATTTGGAAGGAATACATGAGCAAAGAAAATTCAAACAACGAGAGTCCTAACAACTCGAGTGAAATAACAGTTGGAGATGACAAGGAATTGGTAAGAAATGAAAAGGAGGAATGCAAGCATGTACTAGTGGAGAAATTGCTCGATGAAGAATGGTTTAAAGGTACCAATTCTGACGACGATGACATTGAGGGGATTTTAGATTACCTTGAGTTGCAAGGGAATGAGGAATTTACTGACCCCGATGATGAAGCATATGAGCAAAGGAGGTGCAAACTCCTCGGGATTCCCTACAAGAGGCCGCCACCAATTATTGTCGAAAAATATGAGTTCACTCGCTACCACTTGGGGCCAGAGGAAAATTTTACAAAATTTGGAAGATCGAAACTAAAGAATACCTCCGCACTGCTACGAATGTTGCCTGGGTCAGGCATAACTTGATGAAAGACATAGAGGAAGTTGGCCAAGTCCAAAAGCCCCCATAAAGCCCCGCGGCTCTGAGTCTAACTTAATGACTCGTAAATAAAGAAAAGTGCTCTTTCGGGAGACAACCCAAATTATCCATTTCTTTTGTTTTATTTCCATTTCGTAGGGTTTTGTGTTTTTAACCATTTTTGCAGGAAACGAGGAATTGATTGTCACGCAGCTTGTCGATCGATCCTAGTTACGACAGAACTCATCTCTCGTGATTACGCCGTAACCAACCCTTTGCAGCAGTAATTTAGACGATTACCAATTACGGCGAATACCATCTCGGTGGTTACGCCAGAACCACTCGCTTTGCGGCTTATGTCGTTTTGCCATTACGGCAGAACTCCCTCAAAGAGTTACGACGAACCTTCCTCTCGCTTTACTTCTTTCATTTTAAAACACAATAACCTTGTATTAGTATTTTAAATAAACTTTGTGGGTGTGTTCCTCAGAACCCTCACGAGACTTTCACTCGTCCACTGGGACACCAAGTGGTTTAAAAGGCTTGTTGCATATGCTAAATGCAACCGTGATTCCTACGAAAGTGAGTTAGGTTTGTTTTTCATTTTTATTTTCTTTTAGAATTATGCTTGTCGGTAGTGTGATTTCGTGGATTAAAGTTTGTTCATGATGCTTATACGAAGGCACGCCTCTTTTCGTGGGCCTTCTTTCTTTTGGAGCAAATTTTAGGAAGTTCTCGCCTAATTCTACTTTTCTTCACCTTTATTTAATGCTTAGTACAAAAGGGACTTTGTACAATTCAAGTGGGGACGGAGTAGAATTATCTCTTGAACTTTATTTTGCCCTCGTTTTTCTAGTTTATTTTGAAAAATTATGCCATTTTTAAAATTTTGACATGTTTTTCTTAACCTAACTAGATTAGACCTTAGCCGAGCACATACAACCCTTGATATTATATGGTGAGATTAGCCTTATCCGCTTCCAATATTTTACCCCAAATCCACCAAATTATGAGTGTGCGGTAGCTTGTAAACTTTAGAACTTGGCCTTTGCATCATTTCGAGACCATAGACGAGGTATGTTGAGTTAGCTCGATGTATTTGGACTTTTCAGTTTAAGAAGGCAATATTATAGGATTATCACCCAAATAGCCTACCATTGTGTGTCTATCGATTAGTCACCTCGACTTCTCGAACCCCATGTGAAACCCTTTTGTTGCACTCACCTTTAGTGCAAGATACCCCTAGATACACCCATATGAGACATTCCTTTCATTTTGTTAACCCAATATATCATTTCAATACACCTATACACCTTAGCCTACCCTATAGTCTTTATTTGTGATTGGGAAGTCATCATTTGCCTAAGTTCAAGGTTTAAGTGGAAAGGTTCGGAAATCACACTTTCGCCGACGACATATTCTTGAAGATCATTGAAGACCCCGATTTCCGTTGTTCATCTCAAGTGGGGGATATTATGTTTAGTTATTATTGTTATGTTGAAAAAAATGATTCAAAAAAAAAAATTGTTATGTTATTGTAAAAGTGCGATGTTATAAGCACTATGTTATGAGCTTTATAGATTTAGTATCGAGGAGGCCACCTCGGTCACATTCAAGATTGGAGTTGGTAATTATGCCAACAGCTGGAGAAAAGGTAGTGTGCCCATCACGACGTCCTCTAATGACACATCTACCTAGTATTTCATGATCCGTTTCTTGACTTCAAAGCTTGAACTTTCTACAGGACGGTAAGTGGTGATGACTTGGTTATAGATTTAGACTACCGCTTGATTTTTATTTTACACCATTTATATATCCCATGTCTTATCCTACCCTTTAGTCATGAAGCGTGTCTAGGTGATGCAATGAGCAATCTTTGGTGTCTTGGCCATGGATTTGGTCATGTATCATTGATTTTGTCCACTTCACGTGACATGTTAGTAATGACGAGTCACCCTTAACCTTTGTCGTGTCTACCCATATTGCCTTCGAGAATTGTTTAGCCCTTAACTCTAGTGGTGGAGATTTGTGTAACCGCCAAGCTTATGATAGAATACATGCTATGATCAAGCGATTGAGTGATCACCCGAAATTGACACTTAGAATAGTTGAGAGATTTGAGTGTTTCGCCCCATTTCGTGAGGTGTTCGGCTTTGTTTTATTCTAGCATAAGGGATTTGTAAACTTATATTTTCCAAGTTATGGGAGATATCTTTTAGGAATCTTTCTAATAAGGTCTACTTGAGGGCAAGTAGAGTTCAAGTGGGGGATATTTGATAACATCAAATAGTCCCGAATATTAAGTGTCAATTTCCGATAATGCTTGTAATTTATATCATTTATATGGATTTACGCTTGTTTTCCATTGTTTTCCACTTTCGTGTAAATTACGAGCATCGAGCTAAAGAGACGCGAATTGGAGAAATATCAAAGATTTATCATAGTATGTCGACTTTGAAGAAGTTACGGCGAACTCATCTCTCACATTACGCAGAACTAAAGCGTGACTCGTAAAACCAACTCATCAAGGTTACGCGAAACTCTCCCCAAAGACTACGACGTAACTTATTAGGTCAAATGAGGTTCCACGTCGACCGATAACTACGCCAGTAACTATTCCATCAACTACGGCGTAACCAAGTAATATTGAAGATACGGCGAACCACTCATTAGGTTACGCCGTAACCAGCAGATCTAGTGCAAATAACGAAGGAATTGAAGATTACGGCGAACTCTTATATTAGTTACGCCAGAACCCGATCCGCCTATAAATACCCCACGATTTCCAAAGATTTCAAAGCATCCCATTCCACACACCACAACCAAAGAACGTGGGAAGAAGCCAAAGGCAGTGTCTAGAGGAGCATACGGAGATGTCTCCAAGGGAGAAATCACTCCCCACGATAAGCATTAGCATTTTATCTTTTCTTTACTTTCGATTCATGTATTTCAGTAACTTTGAATATTGAATTGATTTGTATGGTTAATATGAGCGGCTAAGCACCTCTTGGTGCCGGCCTAGTTATGATTCCTTAATTGTTTTGTTTGCGCTTACATTACTCCGTATAATTATTTCTAAGTGTATGCATGCATAGTTTATTGGTAGCTACCCTTGTTTCGGTAGTTTTGAATGGTAGAGGCTAGTTGCTTAGAGATATGACCAACCGACCCTAAGTGAGTAGACTAAGACGGAAAGGGTAAGATATGACCAACCGACGACCCTTTCTACTTGTGCGATTTGACCAACCGATCACCTACCGCTTGGATGAACTTAAGAATTAGGGGTGAGTGTTTGTTGCTAACGCCGGGCACTCACTATTATAAATCTAGCATGTAGCGGTACTTAATGACTTGGCTTAGGGACCGTGAACAACCGGACTTATGAAGGGACACCGACTTCTCCAAGGGTGGCATCTTTGTTGATAGGTTAGGCGAATTGACCAAATGTTGTCCTCTCGAATTTGACCCCACCAAAGTAATTGGAAGTAAGTAGACGAGACATTACTAACTAGGAGGATTAACTAGGTTAGCACCACTCTCCTCTATTGATTAAACCTTTGCTTTTATCTCGCTTTTATCCGCTTTAGTAGTTAATTAATTAATTCCTTATCAAAATCATTATTAAAATCAGTGACACCTAGACTTAGTAATAATCCAACTCACATAGCTCTTGGGACGACCTCGGTTTTACCAAATACTACACTACACATCGACAATTGTAGTTTGATAATAATACAAATTCGGATTTGACAGCCGCCTGCACGATAGTGAGGTTTGTCATTTTGAGTCTTGCGGTAGACCATAGGTATAATTTGAAGAAACGAGACTTTATAAATATTAAAATCTTAAGAACTCTTAGGCATGTATAATCCGATTGTATTGCTTGGGTAAAGAGAATGGTCTTAACAATATTTGATCAATTGATGAATGACCGTACCAGATGGGCACCACCCGAGATGAAATAGCAACTGGTGAAGATGGTGGTGTCACTCTAGGAATGGATAAACCAAGGACCTATAATGATCTCAATGAGACTGAGAAGAAGAGATATGATGCTGACATCAGAGCTTCCAACATCATCCTTCAAGTTCTAACCAAAGATATATACAAGCTGATCAATCACAACACCCAAGCCAAAGCAGTTTGGGGCAATGTCAAAATGCTTCTTGCTGGCTCAGAACTGACTAAAGAAGATCGAGAGTCACAACTGTACGATGAGTTTGAGAACTTCAAGATGAACTCGGGGGAGAGTATTGCAGAATACTATGTGAGGTTTCACAAACTTGTGAATGATATGAGGAATATCAAGATGACTATGCCAAACATTCAACTCAATTCCAAGTTTGTAAACAACATGACGCCTGAGTGGAATAGGTTTGTTACCATGGTGAAGCTGAACAAAGGATTGAGACAAACTAACTTTGAGTAACTTATATGCTTATTTACTACAACATGAGAAGCATGCTGCACATGACTGCCTGATCATGGAGAAACTCAATCCAACAACGACAACTACAACAACAAATGATTCACTTGCATTTGTTTCTATCGTTCAGCTGCTCACTCAATCATCACAGGCTCAAGGCTATTAGTATTCCTCATCTTCTCAGAATTAGGTCATTCAACCAGACTCAGGATATACCCCAACAGACAAGATGATTGAAAACCTTTCAAACCAAGTTGCACTATTGGTTCAACAATTCAGAACCACATTTCCTCAAACCAACAACCAACTCAGAACTTCATCTAACCCACATAATCAAGATACAGTGGAGGATGGAAGGGTTGTGGTACATAATGTGCAAGGTTGACAAAATGTAAACCAAAGGAATGTTGCACGGGGAAATGTTGCAGATGGTAATGTGGGGGCACAAAATAGAGGAGGGATAGTGGTTCAAGGTCAACGTAAACAGATTAAGTGTTACAATTGTGGTGGTGTGGGACACATAGTGAGGAACTGCACCCAACCAAAGTGTCAAAAAAACTCTGACTACTTCAAGGATAAGATGCTGCTGATGTAGGTACAAGAGAGTGGAGCAGTGTTGGATGAGGAGGAACTATTATTTCTTGCTGAAGGTAGTGCCAACACGTTTGATGCTGACGTGGATGATCAACCGGTGTATGATTTGGCACATAATGATCCCAACATCTTCCAGGTTGCTGACTGTGATGCCTTCAACTCTGATGTTGATGATGAACCAACGGCCCAGACCATATTCATGGCAAAAATTTCTCCTATGGTTTCATCACCTCAACAAGCTGGTCCCTCCAGTGCTTCAGTCATATCAGAGGTACTAAAACAACATGATGTGGTTGATGAGCAAAAGATTCCCAACAAATTACATTTGACAGAAGTGGTTGAGTCAGATATTGTAAATATGGGAAATAGCAATGTTATCCCATATGAGCAATATGTGAAGCACAATGAAAGTCCCGTTTTACCAAGTGGTGCATCTTCTACCATTAATGATGAATATTTGTTGAATGAGTATACTGAATATATACCTGATGACTCCCTGACCACTAAGCTAAATATATATAAGGATCAAGTTGCCATCTGTGAACAACGTGCTAATTTAAGCTAATTGAACGTGAGCAGGAAATGGACAGTAAAATGCATACACTAATCACTAAATGTAATTTAAGGGAAGAACATTGAAATAGGAGTTAAATTCCTTACAAGAGAAACTTAAACAAACTGTTAAGCAAAAACAAGAAATACAAGACAATGTAAAAACGCTTATACAGGAATTCAAAGAAAAGGAAACAAAACTCCTAAATGATTTTTCTAACCTTAAAACTTTAATGAATAAACTTGAAAACAAGTTGTACGCACAAGACCAGACCATTCAGACTGCTCACATGGTAACAAATCACAGAGTATTGAGTGATAAACACAGTGAAAAACTTGTAGATGACCCAAATCCTGTGTGTCTCAAGAAAGCTAAGATTGTCCAAGAAGTAATATATGATGGTAAAGAGTTCCTTAAGCCTAAACAAGATCCAACATGTATAGATGCAACAGAAGAGGATAGAGAGTTAGAAAATATATCTAGAGATAAAATGGATGAGAAAATGAACAGTGCTCTTTGGATGAAAAATAAGATCGACATTAAACCTCCCAATTATTCAAAAGAGTTCACCCCTTAGGAAATTACTTGCGGCTGCGGTGTATCCTCCCAATACACCAATGCATTTAGTGCATAGAACTCTTCCTACACAGTGTAAAACCGTAATTAGCATATACGTAATTTACCAACTATTTGCTAATTTCGATAAAACTTGTAAGAAGAGAATCACACCAACGGTTATTACTGAAGGGGAAAGGGGTTTTGAACAAATGAAATAATGTTATCTTACTGAGGTTATTCCATTATTTAAACAAGTAAAAGAACATTTTGAGGGTATTCAAAAGGCCCTAGATACTGAAGTTAAAGAAATGAAAAAGATGTTTAATGAAATGGAAAACGAGGCAAGAAATAATGCAAATGAGCTTAAAAGTTATGAGATTGAGAGAAACAATATTCACATCACCAATGAGAATTTGATTGCTAGGTGCATTGCCCAGGATGTGTATTATACTGCAACTGATTCTGCTTTAACTGCTTCTCAATATCATGATTTGTCAATTGCATTTAAAGTTGCCCAGGTTCGTGTCACTGAGCTTGAAGTCGAGAACTTAAAATTGCTAGAGAAAATCCAAAACGATGATCATGATAACATGGTCAGACATTTATCTAAAGTAGAGGTTGATAATGTTAATTTACAATTAAAATGTCAACATCTAGAGGAAAGAATGAAAACTTTAAATGCCAAGACATCTTTGGATGCTCCTGAATTTGATGCATATTTTGAAATAAGCAATCGAGATGAACAGATTCAAGCTCACTGTAACATGATCCGAAAATTGAAAGCTCAAATTTCCCAATTGAAGGGAAATAGGAGTGACGTGGTAGGCTCCCATGTACCACCACCTTTAGATTCTCATAATTTTCAATATCAAAACATAATCAATAAATTGCAACAAGAAAAAGAATGTTTTCAGGCTAAAAAATCAAAGGTTAAATTGCAATACAAAGAGTTATATGATTCAGTTAAGGTCACTCATGACAAACAAAATGAAAAGATAACTTCTTTGCTTAACGAGATTGAGAATCTAAAGAGTCAGGTGAAAGGGCAAATGCCAAATCCCACGTGTAAATATGTTGTTCCAAAGGTTTATGCTTGTAATAATTATGCCATTGAAGTGATGTGTATTCCCCCTCCTTTAAGGAATAATAAGATTGCATATCAAGCATATCTCACTTACCTTAAGGATAGTCTAGATAGTCTTTGTGAGATCATAGAAGATGATAGAATACAAAAACCACTTGATAGTGTTGTTGCCTATGCTTGTATGTATGCTAAACTATCTCAGGAATTTTTAGAATATGTCATTGCCACATGTCCTAAAACTGGTACCAAGCGAGATAGAGTTGTTGCACCCTCTTCAATGCCTAAGATCAAGCATGTTACCTTTGATGTGCCCCTGAAAACCTCAGAACCCGACACTTCTAGGTTAGAAATGCAAAAAGCACTGAAACAAACTAATATTCCCATCGTTACTTCTACAGGAGTAAGCAGTGACACTAAAGCTAGCGGGTCAAAGATATAAAGCAAGATGGGACCTCGCAAGCTAAAAGTGATCAAGTGAAGGAAGTAGAAGACCACCATAGGAATAATAAGTTTAAGTTGAACAATTTGAATCATGTTGATTCTAGAATTAGCTATAAGCGTACTATAATTAATTCAAATTCTACTGTTGTCTGCAAAACATGTAATGAATGTTTAATTTCTGGTAATCATGATAAATGTGTTGTGTCATATTTGAGGTCTTCTAATAATTCCCAAGTATGTGAAGTTTGGAGAGCAAAATATATTAAGCAATTGTGGAAACCATAGGGAAAAAGTTCACTAATGTGGGTTATCAGTGGAAACCCACGAGTCGTAAAATCAAAATTGGTGAACATTGTCCTTTTACTAGAATTGCCTTGCCTAGAATAGTGCCTGTTAAGATATGGAGGCCCACTGGTAGAACTATTCCTTTAGGAACACAATGTACTTTGACTAGGTCCATTGTTTCTACTAGTGCTACCACCACTAATAATGTCATGGCATCTAGAGATGTTGTAGGTCTTCATATTGTTTGTGCTAACCACTCGGACCTTATTTTTACGTGGGGATCCACTGTTTCCAGCTATCTATTCTCGTCTATTTTCAAATACAGGTCATACAAATCGTCCTTTGGTATTTGGATTCAGGCTGCTCAAAACATATGACTGGGGATCGCTCATGGCTCAAGAACTTCGTCAATAAGTTTATCGGGACTGTTAGATTTGGGAACGATCATTTTAGGGCAATTATGGGTTATGGAAATTATGTTTTTGGTGACAGTGTTATCTCCTGGGTATACTACATGGAAAACTGGGCCACAATCTGTTCTCTGTTGGTCAATTTTGTGATTCAGATCTCGAAGTGGCTTTCATAAAACACACAAGTTTTGTTAGAGAATTGGATGGTGCTGATCTTCTTAAGGGATCTCGTGGCACCAATTTATACACCATCTCTATTGAAGATATGATGAGGTCTTCTCCTATTTTCTTATTATCAAAGGCTTCAAAGAACAAATCATGGTTATGGCACCGTCGACTTAATCACCTGAACTTTGGTACCATAAATGATCTTATAGAAAGGACCTTGTGAGAGGTTTACCCCGGTTAAAATTTGAAAAAGATCATCTTTGTTCTGCTTTCCAACTGGGCAAAAGCAAAAAGTATGCCCATAAACCCAAACATGCCAACACCATCATGGAAGTTCTTCATACCCTTCACATGGATCTATGTGGACCCATGAGAGTGCAAAGTATCAATGGGAAGAAGTATGTGCTAGTTGTTGTTGATGACTATTTTCGGTTCACTTGGGTGAAGTTTTTGAGAACCAATGATGAAACTCTAGAGGTTATCGTTAAACTTATCAAACAGCTGCAAGTTAGACTTAACAAAACCATCAGAATCATCCGAAATGATAACGGAATTGGTTTTGTTAACAAACAACTCATTTAATTTTATGAAAATATCAGCATCAATCACCAAAAAAGTGTCCCACACACTCCTCAGCAGAACGGTGTTGTTGAAAGGCGAAATCGTACTCTTGTGGAAGCTGCTTGTACCATGTTGATCTTCTCTAAGGCTCTGATGTTTCTCTGGGCGGAAGCTATTGCCACTACTTGTTACAATCAAAACCGATCTCTGATACATACTCTTCACGGAAAAACTCCATATGAATTAGTGCATAACAGGAAACCGGATCTCTCGTTTCTACATGTGTTTGGGGCATTATGCTATCCAACCAATGATGGTCAAGATTAGGGAAAGTTGAAAGCTAAAGTTGACATTGGATTTTTTATTGATTATGCACCAGATCGTAAGAGTTACCGAATCTACAACAAACGAACCCGAGATATAATGGAAAGTAATCATGTAACGTTTGATGAGTTGACTGAGCAACTGGCTCCTGGACACACCAGTTCTGGAACCTCACCTCAACTTTTGTCACCTAGACCAATTAGTTCAAGTCTTGTACAGAATCCCACCCTTGCAGCTCCTTATGTACCTCCTTCAGAAGAAGATTTCAAGATCTTGTTTGATCCAATGTTTGATGAATACTTTGAGCCAACAACTGATGATACTCCTGCACTACCAGCTGCTGCTGCTCCTGCTCCAAAAAACCCAAATGGTCTATCGGTCTCTATTTCCATAAGTCAAGAAGCTTCATCTGCAGCCCATTCACCATCATCATCGAATCCATAATCTTCTTCAGTACATCAAGGCACTGCACTAGTGTCACAATTCTCAATTTCCAGTCATTTCTCAAAACAATTCACGTTTCATAATTTCATCATTCATCGTAAATTAGGTTTACGTGTTCCAAATTCGCGTAACCTTAAAGGTTTAGCGGCGAATTCATGATCATATCATCACGAACATTTCACATGGACTAAGTTTAGTCTACATTTCATTAGCATCATTTGCATCATGTTAGTTCATTCATGACATTGCATTTCACATTAAACGCGTAAATTTTTATATTAAATAAACGTTATCGCGTGAGTTATTGTTCTGAACATTTAATCTATTGCTTTTAAAAATGATCCCGATATATTTTTATACTTACATTTAGTTTATAAAAACTATATTTTAAGTTTACCTAGTGTTTTAAATTTATTTTGTATATAAATCGTTAAATTTATATTATTACGACGTTTTCTTAAAAGCTCGCATCGATAATTATTTTATCACTCAAATTTTACAAGGAATGTATTTTTACAATTTTTATTATCTCATTACATTCTACTTTGATCTATTAAAATCTCTTTACCTAAAAGTTACCATTTACCTTACAAGTATTATTAACTACATACATTTACTTACACATTCATTTTGACAAATTATATACAAGTAAAGAAAAAAATATATATATATATTTTGACTAATACCTCCCCCCTTGGCCGACCAAGGGGGGGTTGGCATTAATTGTTGTGGTAAAAATTTTCAAATGTATAGATATATATACATGATCTCATTCATGCACTTCATTTCAACTCAAATAATACAAGTTAGTAAAAACTTTTTCTTCTCTCTTTGTTTCCTCCTCAAACCGGCCATAGAAGGTTTTTAGCAAGGGATCATCAAATTTTGCAAGATCAAGTAATTACAATCTAGATTACACTCTCATTAAGGTTTTGAAATAAAAACCTAGGGTGTTTAGGCTAACCTTGGTTCTTTGCACCTCATCATATCACTTGTAAGCATCTCATGTTTATTTTTCATCTTACATATTCATTTCATACCCATCTCATCATTTTTGAGCAAAAACATGCATGACTTATGTGTATTTATACCATTTTTACTTTGATTTTTAGTGTTTTATACATATAAAGTCGTCTTATAATTATTCCCTTGGTATATATTGGTCTTGATGATGTTTAGGAACCCATGACACCCTAAGAAGGTGTATGGTAGGATTAGAATAGCTTTGGAGTTGATTTGAAGGGATTGGAATAGGTTTAGTACGAGAAAAACTATTTTCGACAAGTATATAAAGTGTTCTGTCCTTATTTTGTTTTTCTGGAAAATCCGACAGTAGGCATGAAATTTTGGCCTTGATATTTAGAAAATATACTTTAAAACGAATCCGTGGCCGCTTGAACGGATTAAAACGGAGTTATAACGAAGAAGTTATGAATTTTTCAAGTTTGACGACGACATTATTTTACGACGAAAAGTGATAATTTCACTATAAATCAATAAGAAACCATTGTAGGATGACATTTTGACGTAAAAACTTGTAAAGTGATTTTAGAATGGTCAAGACGTCAAAAGAGTATTTTTCGACGATAAGTATTATTTTCAAAACTCGCAAATGGTATAAATAACATACGAAATGCATGCATAACATAACATCATAACTCATTACATATCATAACATTCATTCTAGGTCGCGGATAATTTCCGAGTCTCACTTTCGTGCACTTCATTTTGTTATCATATCAATCACACCAGGTGAGTTCATACCCCAGTTTTACTCGTTTAAATTCTTACAAACTATTTGGGGGAGATACATGCTTAAATACTTGTTTCACTCTTGCGAATACTCAAACCATTTATACAATTGTGTTACAATATACTTCTTATACACTTTGGACATTATGTGTGTTTATTGCGATATGTGCCTTAATGTGCTAAACTAGTTTTCAATTATGCATCAACATACAAACTTTAGCAATGGTTAACTCTGCGGGAGCCCATGGAGAGGTATTGATAGTACTATCGGTCGACCCCACCCTTGGGTCCTTGATGACGTGACTGGGGTGAATATAATCTGCTATTCAATGAAACATAACAAACAATTTAGACTTGTCAAGAGGTTCGAGTTGGTTGTGATTCTTTGCATTAAGTACATGTATATATCGTATGCCCTATGTCCTACTTACAAACAAGATTGACAATTCTATATTTTGGCAATGGGTTGTAAATAGGGATGAGCATTTCGAACCGAATCCGGAACCGAACCGAACTGCACTGCGTATCAGATCAAACGGTACCGATTCTTGAAATACTGATGCGACGCAGGGACTACGAAATAAGGTGAAAAAAATCGGGACCACTAATTCGGTGCACGGACCGGTACCAATCGGGAAATTCCAGAAAAAGCTAGGAAAATCCGATTTCCGATCGGTGCAGATCGATACCTGCATCGATATCCGAATCCCGTTGATGCAGATACGGTACCACTAATTTATGTTCGGGAAAAAATCGGTACCACTAATTCGATGCAGGGATCGATGCGGGACGGTACGCGTGCTCATCCCTAGTTGTAAACACACGGGTTGCAAGTTTTGTATGGGCGGAACTTGGGCCGAGTGGATTTACAATGCCTTTCTTTGCATAAACAATTTTTGAAAGGCTTTACATTTCATCACAAACTTAGGAACTCACCAACCATTGTGTTGACACTTTTAGCATGTTTATCTCGTGTCTTAAGGTGATAGCACTTCATGGAGCTTTTGGGTCGCATGGCATACATTGAGTCTTGTGCTTTTAACAATTACCATTCGACATGTTTTGTAAACTTTTATGTATTATCAAACTTTGGGATTTCTTGCTTGTAAACTTTAACTTATGTAATCGAATGGTAAACTTTTCAAAACGCTTTCATTATAGAGGTCGCTTTCCGTATCCATACTTTGTGCTATGACGTCATACCCCAATGACACTATCGTTCATTGCGATATTTTGGGGTGTAATGATTGGTATCGAGCCTTGGTTATAGAGAACTAGGTTGCATTTAGTTCCTAGACTATAACCGCTCTCACGTCGATCCTTTAGTTTCCTATTGCCTTACTCACTTTTCGTGCGACATGTTTTCTTAAGTATTCCTTCTAGAACCACCTCATTAGATAACGTAGTTTCCTTGTACCAATAGGGAGTCCCAAAATCTAGTTGGGTCATCAAAGATATGGAGCTCAATGTGAGCACTTATCTAACTTGATCTCGTGATGCTTCTTGTTTGATGAGATGCGAGATCGAGCTAAATAAGTGTTACTATAAAGTCGGATAGATTTGATGATTTTGCCCGAGGATGGGAGTTCTCTTGAGGATACTTTGGGAACCGCTGGCGACTAAACCTCATAGTGACTTTAGCACCTAACGGAATTTCCTATACACCAAGTGCGACTCTTCCTAGATACCTACCCTAAATCCCTCCTTCAACGTTTAGAATCGGATGATAGATCAAGCTACCTACTTAAGTAACACCAATCGCCGAGAAATGTATGCTTGGTGGTATGTACATGTGTGAAATGAGGCAATTATAATTATGGTGGCCAACATAATTATAAATGCGTCACAACTCACGTGGACATATGCGACCACGCATACGTAGATCGGTGTGGACACCTTAGGAACCAATTTGTGGCGTGATTTTTGTTTGAGGACGTTAAGTATAGACATTTGGAAATTCAACGGTTCTTTCCTTGCAGAGATCATGGCACCAAAGAGAGTAACACGCAGTACTGGCCGAGGTGGTGCGGTACCAAGGGGTGGAATGACAGGTGGACGTGGAGGTAGAGGAGGCGGTAGCGACATGGGTAACAATGACAACAACACTGGCGGAAACCCTGATTTTGCCGCCATCATCGCTCAACAACTTCAAATCTTGCTTCCCACTATTGTCACGCAAGTTGGAAATCATATGAATAACTCGGGAAACCACGGAACGGGAGCAGATCTGGCGACACCAACAATGTAGTGGTAGTAACAACAACAACAAAAACAACACCAACAACAACAACAAAATAATGGATGCACATATAAGGAATTTTCGGCATGCAAACCCGTGGAGTTTGATGGTATAGGAGGTGCTTTGGCGTATACTCGATGGGTAGAGAAGACAGGCGATGATCGACATCGACAATTGTGCCACACATCGAGGGTGAAGTATCTTTGCTTGTTATCGTGAAAGGCATTGACATGGTGGAACACACATCTGAGTGCTAGAGGCGGAGAGGCGCTATAGGTATGACATGGGACGAATTTAAGGCGTTATTGAAAGAGGAGTCTTGCCGGACAATGAAATGCGAAATGGAAGATGAATTTTATCACCACTCTATGATAGGGGTCGGTCACGCAGCCTACATCGACCGATTTCATGAGTTAGCGGACTAGTTCCTCATCTAGTTACCCCGAGTCCAAGAGAATCTCGAGGTACATATATGGTCTTGTCCCAAATCCGTGGAACTGTGAAAACAACCGAGCCGTCTACAATACAAAGTGCGATCTCGAGGCGGGAACCCCGACAGACGAGATGGTTAGAAATAGTACGTTGAAGAGCGTTGATAAGAGGAAGGAAGCAAGTGGGTCGAATAGCGAGATAGCGTGGTAGCGCATAAACAAAAGGGCAAGAGTTTTGTGGCAACTGTATCGAACAAAGAGAGTATCGGGTACGCATCCCAAATGTGCTAAATGTGCTTATCATCACCAAGACCAAGCCCCGCTTGTGTACAAATTGCAATCGACACGACCATTTTAAGGGCGCATGTAAAACATGATTAGCAACATGAGGATAATCAAAAGACTTGCTTTGAATGTAACGACCGAATCACTTAGGAATAATTGTCCTCGGTTGAATAAGCCACCGATGCAAGCTCCTCTAGGCAGGCAATTGAAGGAAATAACCCAAACCACAGCAGACTCAATATCACCCACCTCGAGGTCGAGCATTCTATATAGGGACCGAGGAAGCCCGCAATGCGAATCGCATGCGTTTTCCTAGACCATTAAGTGATCCACCGTATTATTGATTCGATGAGTCTCATTAGATAAGAAACCTAGACGCGTAAGTTTTGACATAAGCACTTTGACCATACATCCCGATTTCACGAAACCTAAGGGTAGAACTTTAAGTATCATCGATTGAATCGCGAGGACGCGATTCCTCTAACAGGGGAAGAATGTCACAATTCTCAATTTCCAGTCATTTCTCAAAACAATTCACGTTTCATAATTTCATCATTCATCGTAAATTAGGTTTACGTGTTCCAAATTCGCGTAACCTTAAAGGTTTAGCGGCGAATTCATGATCATATCATCACGAACATTTCACATGGACTAAGTTTAGTCTACATTTCATTAGCATGATTTGCATCATGTTAGTTCATTCATGACATTGCATTTCACATTAAACGCGTAAATTTTTATATTAAATAAACGTTATCGCGTGAGTTATTGTTCTGAACATTTAATCTATTGCTTTTAAAAATGAACCCGATATATTTTTATACTTACATTTAGTTTATAAAAACTATATTTTAAGTTTACCTAGTGTTTTAAATTTATTTTGTATATAAATCGTTAAATTTATATTATTACGACGTTTTTCTTAAAAACTGCACGATAATTATTTTATCACTCAAATTTTACAAGGAATGTATTTTACAATTTTATTATCTCATTACATTCTACTTTGATCTATTAAAAATCTCTTTTACCTAAAAGTTACCATTTACCTTACAAGTATTATTAACTACATACATTTACTTACACATTCATTTTTGACAAATTATATACAAGTAAAGAAAAAAAAAATATATATATTTTGACTAATACCTCCCCCCTTGGCCGACCAAGGGGGGGTTGGCATTAATTGTTGTGGTAAAAAATTTCAAATGTATAGATATATATACATTATCTCATTCATGCACTTCATTTCAACTCAAATAATACAAGTTAGTAAAAACTTTTTCTTCTCTTTGTTTCCTCCTCAAACCGGCCATAGAAGGTTTTTAGCAAGGGATCATCAAATTTTGCAAGATCAAGTAATTACAATCTAGATTACACTCTCATTAAGGTTTTGAAATAAAAACCTAGGGTGTTTAGGCTAACCTTGGTTCTTTGCACCTCATCATATCACTTGTAAGCATCTCATGTTTATTTTTCATCTTACATATTCATTTCATACCCATCTCATCATTTTTGAGCAAAAACATGCATGACTTATGTGTATTTATACCATTTTTACTTTGATTTTTAGTGTTTTATACATATAAAGTCATCCTATAATTATTCCCTTGGTATATATTGGTCTTGATGATGTTTAGGAACCCATGACACCCTAAGAAGGTGTATGGTAGGATTAGAATAGCTTTGGAGTTGATTTGAAGGATTGGAATAGGTTTAGTACGAGAAAACTATTTTCGACAAGTATATAAAGTGTTCTGTCCTTATTTTGTTTTTCTGGAAAATCCGACAGTAGGCATGAAATTTTGGCCTTGATATTTAGAAAATATACTTTAAAAGCGAATCCGTGGCCGCTTGAACGGATTAAAGCGAGTTATAACGAAGAAGTTATGAATTTTTCAAGTTTGACGACGACATTATTTCTGACGAAAGTGATAATTTCACTATAAATCATTACGAAACCATTGTAGGATGACATTTTGGCGTAAAACTTGTAAAGTGATTTTAGAATGGTCAAGGCGTCAAAGAGTATTTTTCGACGATAAGTATTATTTTCAAAACTCGAAATGGTATAAATAACATACTGAAATGCATGCATAACATAACATCATAACTCATTACATATCATAACATTCATTCTAGGTCGCGGATAATTTCCGAGTCTCACTTTCGTGCACTTCATTTTGTTATCATATCAATCACACGGTGAGTTCATACCCAGTTTTACTCGTTTAAATTCTTACAAACTATTTGGGGAGATACATGCTTAAATACTTGTTTCACTCTTGCGAATACTCAAACCATTTATACAATTGTGTTACAATATACTTCTTATACACTTTGGACATTATGTGTGGTTTATTGCGATATGTGCCTTAATGTGCTAAACTAGTTTTCAATTATGCATCAACATACAAACTTTAGCAATCACAACTCTCTGGGAGCCGGCGGAGAGGTATTGATAGTACTAAGGTGACGCCCCACCTTGGGTCCTTGATGACGTGACACAGGGTGAATATAATCATTATTCAATGAAACATAACAAACAATTTAGACTTGTCAAGAGGTTCATTGGTTGTGATTCTTTGCATTAAGTACATGTATATATCGTATGCACCTATGTCCTACTTACAAACAAGATTGACAATTCTATATTTTGGCAATGGGTTGTAAACACACAGTTGCAAGTTTTGTATGGGCGAACTTGGGCCGAGTGGATTTACAATGCCTTTCTTTGCATAAACAATTTTGAAAGGCTTTACATTTCATCACAAACTTATGAACTCACCAACCATTGTGTTGACACTTTTAGCATGTTTATCTCGGTCTTAAGGTGATAGCACTTCATGGAGCTTTTGGGTCGCATGGCATACATTGAGTCTTGTGCTTTTAACAATTACCATTCGACATGTTTTGTAAACTTTTTATGTATTATCAAACTTTGGGATTTCTTGCTTGTAAACTTTAACTTATGTAATCGAATGGTAAACTTTTCAAAACGTTTCATTATAGAGGTCGTTTTCCGTATCCATACTTTGTGCTATGACGTCATACCCCAATGACACTATCGTTCCGCTGCGATATTTTGGGGGTGTGACAACTAGATAACTATTTTGAAGTTAACCCCTTTGCTAATCTTGAAGATGCTCCATTCGAGAACATATTTGCCCCTGAAACCAGTCCTGAGGTATCTTCATAAGGGGATCCTAACACTGCTACATCAGTTCCTTATCCTCAACCACATGAACATCTTAGAAAATGGACAAATGATCATCCACTAGATAACAACATTGGGAATCCTTCTCGTCCAGTATCCATACAAAAGCAACTTTCCACAGATTCCTTGTGGTGCTTCTTCAATTTTGTACTATCTAAAGTCGAACCGAAGGATGTCAAGACTGCAATGTCTGAGGAATCATGGTTTAATGCTATGGAAGAAGAAATTCACGAGTTCGATCAACTTGAAGTATGGGAATTAGTTACAACTCCATATTGTGCAATGATTATTGCTCTTAAGTGGATCTTCAAGGTGAAACTTGATGAGCACGGTGACATTCTAAAGAATAAGGCCAGACTTGTTGCTAAGGGATATCGACAAGATGAGGGTATTGACTTTGAGGAATCATTCGATCCAGTTGCATGTAATGAGGCTATCAGAATCTTTCTTGCTAATGCTGCCAGCAAGAATATGATAGTCTACCAAATGGATGTAAAGACTGCTTTCCTTAACGACGATCTCAAAGAAGTAGTCTATGTCAGTCAACCGGAAGGATTTGTGAATCCCGAGCATCCTACCCATGTCTACCGTCTGAAAAAGGCTCTTTAAGGCTTGAAGCAGGCTCTAAGGGTATGGTACGATACTTTGTCGAAGTTCCTTTTGGCAAATGGATTCTACAAAGGTGCTGTTGATCCTACACTTTCACTCGGAAATCAGGCAAACATTTACTTCATGTTCAAATATATGTTGATGATATTATCTTTGCCTCGACCAACCTAAATGAATGCGATCATTTTTCTAAAGAGATGAGTTCTAAATTCCAAATGTCGATGATGGGACAAATGTCATTTTTCTTAAGTTTACAAATTTCTCAAAGTCCTAGAGGCATTTTCTTAAATCAATCTGATGGGTTCCATCGGGGTTTTAAATTTATATGCAAGAATTACCGGTTAACTAGGAACACATTCGGGTAAGTATACCCTAGTCGAGTTGTAGTATAGTATATGGTAAATCAAGGTCGTCCCAAGAGACTTGGTTGCACTACAAGCGTCGTTTGTTTGTTTAAGCAAGTAACAAGTTGATGGTTATGATTGTCACGTGTCAAACCAACAAGAAAAGCAATATAAGAACAAGCAAGTATCAAGACATTCATAGTTATTTCAATCAAACACAAAGCTTCAACAATCATATCAATAACAAACATATTTAAATAAAAAAGTAACAAGGTTTACCAAAAGTATGAATTACAATAGGCAAAGATGAAGGATTATAGCACTCCTTCAAGCCTCCAATCAACTACAATAGTTCTACCAAGCCGGAAAATGATGTCCAAACGCCTTCAACAACCCTTGAGTACACTACAAGAATTTGGCAGAGGTTTGTGGTCTTTTGGGGAAGATAAGTTGGTGGAAATTCGTCCTTAAGGGTGGAGGCTTGAATTTCACACAAGTTGGGATAGGATAGTTGGTGGAAATTCATCCTTAAGGGTGGAGGCTTGAATTTCACACCTTTGGTGAAGGTAAGTTGAGAGAGGGATGTATTTTTAGGTGGAAATTCATCCTTAAGGGTGGAGGATCGAATTTCACACCTAGAGATGGAGTGGTGGGTGTAAGGGATGAGAAGGATGGAGAAGGGATGATGAAATGAGGTGCCAAATGGGTTCTATTTATACTACTGTCAAGGCTTAGGGTATTAAATGTTGAACTTGGCCTCCAAGGAGCTTAGAAGGACCTAGAATACATGTAGGAAGGATCTAGAATTGTTTGGGACAAGTTTGAATATTAGTGATGAAGAAATGGCTGTCCAGGGCTTCCCAACCGAATCGGTTGGTCTACTTGACTGCTCTCCAACCGTTCCGGTTACGGGGCATGACCGAACGGTTGGAGCCTTTTGACAGAAAATGACAACCTTGAAAGTTGTAGATCTTTCTCTTAGCTTTCCGTGGCCTCAAACCAAGGGTCAAACGGAGTCCATATGCAAAAGTTATGGCCAAAATGGTGAAGGTGTGTCGGGAACAACGAGTCTTCCAATATGTCTTCGTTTTAGCTTCTTTTCTTCATTTCTTTCTCATTTCCCTTCTTGAACTTTATTCTTGAGTATTTGGACCACTAACTTGATGACTTTATCTTCTCAAATATACTCCACAAGTCTTGCTTTTGTCGGGAATTCTTCGTATTTGGAGAAATCTTCGTATTTTACTTGTTTTTCCGTCTTTTTCTCCACTTTCATGTACTTGGCTACAAATGAACTAGCAAACGCCCTTTTGTACGATTAAGCATCAAAATCATATGATTATAACCAAATAACATACATAAAAGCACGGATAACGCTACTAAAAACATGCACAATTTGAGCGTTATCACAATCTAAATATGCTATTGAAATATTAAAGAAATTTGGATTTGATTCTAGTGACCCTGTTGACACTCTCATGGTGGAGAGAACAAAACTGGATGAGGACCTCTCAGAGATCCTGATTAATCAAACTAAGTACCGTAGTATGATTGGATCCTTGATGTATCTCACTGCTAGTAGACCAGGTATTCTGTTCGCTGTATGCATATGTGCTCGGTATCAGGCAAAGCCTACCAAGAAGCACCTTGAAGCGGTTAAACGTGTCTTTCGATATCTCCAAGGAACCATTAACATGGGAATCTGGTATCCAAAGTACACCGCCATGGCACTAACAGCCTATGAAAATGCTGACCATGCAGGGTGTCAAGACACACGTCAAAGCACGTCGGGAGGTGCTCAATTTTTGGGTGACAAATTAGTGAGTTGGTTGTCAAAGAATCATATGAGTACTTCTATTTCTTCCACATAGGCTGAGTACATTTCCATGTTAGCATGTTGTGCTCAAATCTTATGGATGAGATCCCAACTATATGACTATGGCTTTGTATTCAACAAGATTCCTATGTATTGTGACAACAAAAGTGCCATCGCTCTCTGCTGAAACAATGCCCAACACTCACGGTCAAAGCACATTGACATCCGACATCACTTCATTAGGGAACAAGTTAAGAACGGTGTGGTTGAACACTACTTTGTAAGGACTGATTACCAGTTGGCAGACATCTTCACCAAAGCTCTTCCAAGAGATCAGTTTCAGTTTATCCTCCCGCGACTCGGCATGAAGTGTCTGCAGCTGGAAACACTAAAACAACTTTAGGAAGATAATGAGGAGTAATGGAGTAGCTTCTCATATCTCTTGTACAAAGTTAAAATCAAAAAGAAAATAGAAAAATATAAAACCTACAAAAACCATACAAATCAGAAAATTAGAAAATACAAAAAAATAGTTTTTCAAGGCATGTCTTCTGGCATCGATAACATTTACGGTCCTAGAAATGTCATTTAATAATGACACGGGTCCTTAAATGAAGTTCGAACAGAAGTTCAAAATATTTTCAAAACATGCCTAAATATGGTTTGCTATTATTTTAGATGTGCAACCCGATTTTTCAAGAAAGAAAAGTGCTACGCAAAATCAATTTTTATAAATACCGAACACTTATTCTAAAACTAAATGAGGAAAGCCCATCGCCAAAAAGACAACTGTTCCTATACAATTGTTTTTCATTCTATGATTCTTCAGGAAAATATTTGTATTCCACATGGTGGTAACATATAGTTTGAAAATAAATCGGACTCAAATTTTTGAAAATCAAACGATCCATTTTGTCATAAAATTTGTCATTCAATCAATGATTTGGGTCATCGATTGAGGGGGAGAGTGATTTTAAACTTCATATTTTCAAACGATATATCATCAAACGAGTCCATTTATACATTATAAGCGTTGAATTAAGTTTTGGTGCTATGTGTCAGTGTATGATCTTTCGTGTACTCAAAGATCTTTCAAAATGAAAATTTTTCTTTTACTCAAATATCTATCAAAATTATTATACGTGACACTAACACTCTTCCTCAAAGATTGAGGGGGAGCGTTGTAATGTTCCTTATCAGTAAATATTAAAACCAGGCCACGTCTTTCCCTAATTTTCTAAATCATTTTAATCAATTGGGATCACAAATCTAAAAGGGTTTGAAATTTTTGATCGGAGGGAGAGAATGTGATTTAAATATTAAATATGAAAAAATGGTGATTGTTTAAGTCTCAAACAAAGCACTCCTTCCTCCATGTGCTAAATGATTTTAAATACCGATGCACATGTTTTAGGAGGAGCTTTTCTGAAAGATAAAAAACAATTGAGGTTCAAATGCTTTAATAAAATATTACAAGTACCTTGATTGATTTTCAATTGGTTTTAAGGCGAAGAGAACAATACCACAAGACCGACCATTTTATTTACTACATTAGAGTTATAAGGATGGTAAGGTTAGGTATTCGTTACCACGATCCCGCCAGAGCCGGAGGGATCTACCCATGTACAATCCATTAGTTAGTGTAGATGTCCTTAGGTATGATGAAAAAAGGAGAAAAGTGAGAATAAGGGAAGAGTGCCGACTGAGATAGAGCTAGGACTGGAACAAACCCAACAAGGTTCTAGTGATAAAGTCTCGGTAAGCGCTGAAGGGGTTGAAGAATGAAAAATAAATATAAAGATAAAGGGTGAAAAGAAATATCCCTCAAAATATTCAACCTTAGGGCAGAAACCGGGTTCAATACATATGCTACAGGTGGTTACCAAGGTAACGACGGTATTGAAGACAAAACGTCATGGACCCAATGACGCACTGCACTAAGCTTCCTATATACTCAAGCTCTCTTAAAATGACTTATTTCATTCTCACCTGGAACCGATGTAATATATCGACTTTCTCTTAGAGATGGTTGATATTGAAAAAGGAGACCCTGTCCCTAGTCTCCGCATAGGAAAACCAAAGTGCACTATTGAATCTAGAGCCAAGAGATCATCAATAAATCTAATAGGACACACTGTCAATATACTTATTATTTCATACAATGTGAAAAGTAAGAAATTATACATTAATAGTCCTACGCATTATCCTTGTGGTATTGCCAGAACAACTGAGTGATATGTAAAGTATTTACAATGAAGATGGAGATCCTTCTAGAGCCAACATCAAACAAGCTCTTGGTGGGTGACATGTGAGATCCTTCATGGATCAAACTTGTGACAACTAAAAAACAACAATGGGGCGATGCACTTTTGAATCAACCTTGTTCCAGAAAATGAATTGATGTATACTTTTGGAAAAAACCTTTTGATGTGCTCTACAATTGTTTTTCTAGCACATCGACTGCACATTAATTTTTCAAACAAAAGTATTTGTGAATGAAACTTGATTTTGCTCATAAAACTTTCGTCGTATTGCAAAAAAAATCTTTATTATGCAATACGCTATTGCTTTTCAAATAATTTTCTCATCAATCAGTGAATCTCAATTCGTTGGTTCACTCACTCCGTGTTTTCTACTTTGAGACGCTCCGGTTTGAGAACGGCTAGCTCAAGCTGCGAAACCCTATCAAGGAGATTCTTCGGAATTCTACATGATCACAGGTAGTAATTATATTGATCAACGGGGAACCGTGGTTCTTGCAAACCTATTCAATGAAAGTGAACAAAGACATTTTCATGTGTTTTATTGCTAACTGTTGTTTGGAGGAACACCTGACGGTTACAACTGATGGAAATTGAGACATCAATTCATAACCACATGCTCACACTTCACACTCACAATCAAAGAAATCATGATAATTAAAAGACATACAACAATGCTTCCGCTACTCTGATGCAACATATCATGATCCAGAAAAGTGTGAGCATGTCGGTCCCAAAAGTCACAACATCACATGGAGGCAATACACTGAAGGATGATTCAGAGATTTACTATGGCTGATGTTCTTGAAGAAAGCTCAATGATCACCAAGTCAAGGAACATTCAAAGATCACCACTAGAAGTACAAAGATTGTGGACTTTGAAGAATCAAATAATACGAGCTATAAGATCAAGAACATGTTATAGAATGCTAGAATTAATGATGTATTTTATGTGGTGACCTACCTTAGGGGGAGATTTTTAGGATCTAGTAAATCCAAGTTAAAGACTCGGTCACCCCGGGTATTTTTTAGCATTAGAAAGTTCGTAGTCTTATACGTTTAGTAGTTTGTTAAGTAATACCGTGGAGGACGGACGGGTCTTTACCCACTGTACACCTAATCCACAACCTTTAGGAGGCGTATTATGTAAGAACTATAAATACCCTCTACCCTCCAAGGTAGAGGGTTGGAACTTCTAATCATATGACTTTCATTTTCTCTCACTAAGTTCCCATTTCTCTCTAACTTTCTCTCTCTACCATTCGATCCATACAAACTTTTATTGTGTGTTTGTGATAACCAATATCTTACATTTATATTTAAGGGACCGTCCTCCTATTTTTGGGGACCGTCACTAGTGGACTCGAAAATCAGGGGTTTCACAAATTTGACTTGTTTTGTCCTGCTAGTTGGTGCTTTAGAGAAATTATAGCCTAGACCCGTTTTATCATCGGAGAATTTTTGAGCATTTATCATTTCTTTAAGAGAATGAGTTCTCTTTTCAAATTCGATTAGTTTTGAGGCTTCCCCTTTGAGTCCCTCATTTTCGATTCTAATGTTTTGATACGATTTACACTCGACATCAATTTCTTTGCCCTTGAGTATAGATAGTTTATATTTTAATTCAAAATTTTCTTTATCTAGTTAGATTTAATGGAATTTAGAGATTTATTTTTGAAAACTAACTTTTGACTCATTTTGCAAAGGGGATCATACTCATTATCTAAGAGAATCTAAAGAGGATGTGTCATCATTATAGTATTCGGTTTTGAAACGTACCTCTTTTGAAGTTTCCACCATTAGACATGATTCATCTTTGGTCTCTTCATCGCTATCATTCCAAGCCCCACCAATGTATGCCTTTTGGTTCTTTTCTTTTGGTATTTGAGGACATTCTACAACTAGATATCTTGGATCACCACATCTAAAGCATCTTCTCGCCTTTACTATATTTATCATCTTGATTTTTTTGAGACATTTTATTTTCATCTCGTGGTTGTCTCACGTATCTACCTCTTCGTTTAAAGAACTTCTTGAAGTCTCTAACCGTCATAACATACTCTTTATCTTCACATTCCGAACTTGAGTTTTCATTATCATTAGATTCCTTTTTAGCCTTTTAGGGCAAGAGATATCCTTTCTACTTTGTTTTTTGACTATTTCAGAATCATTCTTGATAATTACCTCATGAACCTTTAGGTTCCCGATGAGCTCATCAAGCAATAGTGAAGCTAAGTCTTTGGATTCTTCTATTGACGTGACCTTTGCTCTTCATTTTGGATGTAAAGCCCTGAGAAATTTTCTGACACAACTCTTGACGGAAACACCCTCATCAAGTGCTTTTAGACTAGTAATAATAGTATTAAATCTTGGAAAAGCATTATATATAGATTCGTCTTCAGGAATGACGAATTGTTCATATCGTTGAATAAGAAGATCGATCTTGTTATCTTTGACGTGATTATTATCTTCATGAGTAACTAGCAAAGTTTTCCAAATATCCTTAGCCGTGATACACATAAAAATTCTTTTAAATTCCTTTTTAGGTAAAGCATTATAAATGACCATTTTTGCTTCATCATTTTTTGCTAATTTCTTTTTAAGATTATCACTTTCTTTTTCATAGGGAACTACTTCATCCCTTTTAGTTTCTGGATTTTTTTCAATAGGTTTAAAGTCACCCTTAGTAATAACATGCCAAAGATCAAGATCTTTTGGTTTCAAATAAGTTTTGAATCTTTTTTTTCTATTAAATGAAGCAATCAGCTTCGAAAAGTAGTGGTCTTTGCATAGATTGCTGATGAGTGTGTAAATACTCATCATTTTTGTACCATTTAAACTGCAAAAACATCTGAAAACACTCAGAAATGTATCAAAATGATTAAAATATCACAAAAAGTGTTTTATGTGTTTTAAATGCAAAATGTCAAAATCGGTGAAAACGTATCAAGTTTGCATAATTGGCGCTTTAGTCCCCCAGTTTCAAAAGTTGTCAAAAGCAGTCCTGGTAAAACCAAATAAAGAGAAATATCATTTTGAGTCCCTAGGATTCTTAAGTTGTCAAACTGGTCCTTGAGATTTGAAATTACAAATTTACAACTTTGGTCCTTTAACTTTCAAAAATGACAACTTAGGTCCCTTAACTTTCAATAATAACAAGTTTGGTCCTTGAACTATGGAAACCTATCACTTTTAGTCCCTTGGAGCAACTTTGATGAATTGGCAGCTTAGGTCCCTCAATTTTCAGGAATTACAAAACTAGTCCTTGTTATTATTAAACTTAAATGACCCCTGCCATATTCCCCATTTTGACCCCCTGTCTTTAACCTGTTTTGGACCTTTGGTCAACCAAAGTCAAATAAGCGATTACCGCCCCACCTTATCCCTTCTTCCCAACTTGCTCTGCAACTCCACGGCCACCATCACCTCACCTTTCCACTTATCCTCCCCTCATCATCACCTTACCCACTACAATAAATGCCACCCCCTAGTGCTATATCACACCATTGGTCAAATGGGTTTTCCGCCAAAACCAAATCAAAGGCCAAGATCGTTTCTAGCCATCCAATGGCTCAAAAGTCTTGGGAACTGTTCGGAGGAGTGAGAGGAAGACAAATGGTGTATAAAAAGGGAAGAAGCAAAGGAAAAAGTAGTAGTTTTAGTTTATTTTTCACTTATGTCGTTTTTCATTAAAAGCTTTTAATTTAATGTAATTTCTGAAATATTTTGTTTCTTAGTATCAAAGTAAGGTATTTGTATCAGAATTATCAACTTTTAAGTATAAACTCAAGTTATTGTTCACATTTCAAATTTGTACACCACTGTTGGAAATTTCAGTTTCTATTTCTTGCATCCAAGCTTAAATAAGCTCATTTCTCGATTCAATAAGCTTATACAAGCTTCTAATAGCTTTCTATAAGCTCACATTTAAGATTTTAGCAAATTGAACTTTGGTCAAAGAAAGTCAAACAAGGTGGATTTGGCGAAATGGAAATGGAAATGGAAATGGGTTGATTCGATTATGGATTTGGGTTAGTTCAGAGTTCATTGGGTCAAGTTGAATAGGCTAGTGGTCACTGGTTGTTGTTGCAAGCCATTGTGGCTTAGGACCACTTGTAAGTTATTTCCAAATTTTATAGCATAATCTGCTCTTGTGGTTTATAATAAGTTTTATCTGTTCAATAAAATTTGTATTTAGGTTATATAGATGTATCTGGATCATTGATACAAGTTTGAAAAGTGTTTATCTCTTTTAATCTTCATAACAGTAAGATAAAGGTGTGTTTGGGTTTGCTGATAAATCTGTCTCATAGGTTTGTTCAGTGTATGGTTCTTGTTGGATCATGTTTGTGTAGCATATTTGAGCTCATATCTGTCAAAGTCTTGTGCCTGCTAGCTCAAAAAGTCAAAACATCAAGTAATCTGTCTTAACTTGTTCACTGTTGTGGATTTGGATTAGCAGATCCTTGTTTTGTGTTTAGAACTGTTAAACATAGATTACATTAGCTTTATTTGATCATAACACTTCATAATCAGTGCTTAAATTGTATCCAAATCTCATCAAAGTCAACATTTCAGTTTTTGTTCAAAAGTCAAAACATAAAAAATGGATTTGAACTAGATTAGAAGGATTTTCATGGCTTCATTTTGAGCCATTTTAGTGAAACTTGGCATTCTAAAACTTCAACTGGTCTTTATCCTTATTACCATTTTAGTAGAATTTTACAATTTTCTTAAAAGCTCTAAACAGCTTCTCTTTGGGTGTCAGTGCCACATTCACGAGGGCTTATTATAATGAGGTTTCCTCGGTTTGTCCAGGTTGCATAGGGCTCATATGAGCTCACCAGGTCTGAGTTTTGGTTTGCTAGGTCTTACCAGTGCCTTTAGGTTCCAATTGGTGTTTTCGGTTTTAGCTTAAAGTGGAGCTTGTGCTTATGCCCAAAGTAGACCCCTAAATGCTTTTAGCTTATTATCTCAAATCATCTAATCTGGTTAATCTTGCAAATCAGAGGTTAAGACTTGTTATTATTTGTTGCATTTTAGTTCTATTAGCGGTTTAGAGCTTACGTGAAAAGTTGGTGGCTTGTTGTTTCCATTTGCTTATTTAAGTGCTTATTTCACAAGAACTTGCAACATCGTTCCTATTTCTTGCACATAACCCCATGTTTTTCTATTTTTCCTAGCTTCCTAATATAATTTTAGAGTTTTCCTGAATTTTCACATTTTTCTAGGTCGGTTGCTATTTTCTTAATTAAAAGCAGTTTTTAAGCATTTTAATTAGCTTTTAATACAAAAAATTCAGAAAAGGTTCTAAAAAATAACTTTTCATTTTTTTTAGGTTTAGATAAATATAAAAAGTAAAAAAGGTAATTTTCCAGATTTTTCATAGTTTATTTTGTATTTTTAAATAATTTAATTAGTTTTTAATAGTTTTTAATTCCTAGAAAATAGAAAAATAATCAGAAAAATACAAAAATAGTTTTGAAAATTCTATTTTGATATTTTAGATTTTTCTAAGTCTTAATTTTATTTTTCTAGCTTTATTTCATATTTTCTTGTATTTTAGGTTATTATTAAATAGTTAAAAATAGTTTTTAATTAATAATAATTAACTAATTAGTTATAAAAATAATTTTCTTTTTCTATAAATTTTCTTTTATCATTAGGTTTGTAAAATGTCATTTTCATATTTTTAGGGTTAATATTGTGTAAGTTTTACATTTTCATTTATGCGTCGTAGTTTTAAATTAAGTTTTATAAAACATAAAACAAAAACATCATTGTAAAAATAGTGATAGCGTTTATTTAATATTTTATCTTTTAAATTTCCTTTAATTTGCATTTAAGCCTTTGTAATTTGTTGGCTATTTACGTAGTTATAATCAATCAAATCTACTGTATCTGTTCAAATCTTCCGATCACTAAACGTTTGACTATTCTCGCACGCGGCTCGTTGGGACTTAACGACTGGGAAACACAATACTCTCTGGACTCATTGCATTTGTTTCCATCTTGTTTTAAGTTTATTCTGATCGACCATTCACAAGTGGTCGGCTTGCGTGACTAAACTTGATTGTTTGGGAGCGAATCAAATTTTAAGCGCCATTCTTGAGGAGTGCTAATTATCTCACGTTTAGCAGATTAGTGATTTGAATAATCACTCTTTGTTCATACCATCTATCTATATCTATATATATATCTTCTTATAAAAAATCCAAAAACCCAAAAACAGCCAAAAACGTATAAAACACAAAAATATTTTCCTTTTGTTTCTATATATGTATCAAATATAAAAATACAAAAAGATTTGTCGTTTTCTGAGTTTAATAATAACAACATAAAATCTTACCACCGCAAACCAAGGCAGTGCACTACCTAACTGGGGGTGCGACCATAATAAGTTCCCGAACCAAAGATTTAAAACTTGCCTTTGTGTCCTTGATAGTGGTGTACCTTTTTCAAAAGCCACTCATCTTGTGATTATTGGTTTAAGTTCACTTTTGTTTTGCCTCGATCTTGTTTTAATTGGATTTGTTGTTATATATACTTGTCGAACCGAGAAAACCCAAAAGATTCTTCTTACCCCATTTCACCAATTTCATAATTCCTTTCCTTAACTCGAGATCTCTTAGAGTTAACTCTAGTGCATCTTTTCGTTCTTCTAGATCATTGAGTCCTTTTCGTGATCTAGCGAAATTCCTAGACGACGTTCTCGTAGACGTGCTGCCCAAATAGTCGAACCCGAGATTCGTACTATTCCAAACAACAAAATGGCAGACGAACGCACTATGGCGGAAATGCTCCAAGCACCCACCGAGGGTTATGGAGATGCCATCATTCTTCCAGTAATCAATTCTGATCACTTTGAATTGAAGACACATTTGATCCAACTTGTGTCTACAAATCAATTCCACGGGTTTGACCGAGAAGACCCGTATGCACACATCCGTTGGTTTAACAAGTTGACTTCCACTATCAATTACAAGGATGTGTCACAAAAAGTCATCAAGTTGATGCTATTTCCATTCTCACTGAGGGACGGCCGGTTTGGTGGAAAAAGAACCCCTCGATCCATCGAAACTTGGGAGGAACTTGTTCAAAAGTTTGTCAATCATTTCTTTCCTCTATCAAAGGCGACTAATCTTAAAAATGAAATTTCGGATTTCGTCAAAATTTCGATGAAAACTTTGGAGGCATGGGAGAGATTCAAGGATCTCCTCGAAATGCCCCATCATGAATTCACGGAGCTTCAACAAGTCAATATGTTTTATAATGGGTTGAGCAGTAGCGATCAAGATTCTTTGAATGCGATCATGGTGGCAATATCTTGAATCGTAAGCCTAAAGATGTGATTGAGATTTGCGAGCAAAATCAAAAGTTCCTATTTCTCGCAACAAAGTCAATACTCCTAACACTCCTGCTTCTACATCCAAGTAACTCTTACGAGTTAGCGACTCGATAAGCGCTCTAACGGATGCCATCCGTTGTATGATTAAGGATGTTAAGGAAATCAAAAGCGAGATTCATAAACCGGAACCAATCAAAGCCGTAAACAAGGTGTGTGAAACTTGTAGTGGTCCACACGCGTATTATGATTGTCAAGCAACCGATGCTTCCTTTTACCAAGCTCCCGTAGCTTGGTAAACCACAATCAATACCGACCACAGTGATCCTCACTACTGCACCTAGCGGTATGACACCACCGGTTTTCCTCCTGTGCAAAACCATGGCAATCAAAATCGCTTTGTTCGAATCAAGGACAAAATTTCAATAATCAAAGCAGAACAATTACAACCCACCATATCAAGCTCCAAATCGGCAAAGTTATCAACAACCTTCTCATGCTCCCCACCAAATGACTTCATGAAAATTCTTGAGTCAAGCATCGTTCAATGCAAACTCGGATCAATAACATGAGGGTTGAGCTAAAGAAGGAAATTGATACCACAATGTCTCGGCGGACAAATGAGTTGAAGAATATGATGAGCGGTTTCATGAACATGAATATGAACCAAGCTTCATCATCTTCGGAGGACTCCCAAGCAATACAATTACTAATCCCAATGCCGAGTTGAAAGCCGTCACCACTCGTTGTGGTAAGGCGCACAATGGACCTTCGACTCCAATGCCTCCTCCACTAGGAGCAATGAGTCAAGTTACCAAGGATACAACGGACAAGGTGCAATTCTCAAGCCCAAGTACCGCACGTCCAACCTACGGTGAGTCCAAGCTTTAAGTCCGAACCCGAAGTTCAAGACAAATCTGAGCCGAAAACATTTCCATCCCGGCTCAAAAGTCTAGTCGACTTCCTTACCCATCAAGAATGAATGATGAGAAGCTCAAAGACAAAACAAAGAGCAAATGGAAAATTTTTCCAAATCTTCAATGAGCTTCACTTTGATATAAGCTTCGTTGATGCTCTCGTTCTAATGCCTAAATTTGCATCCACGCTTAAAGGCTTACTTACCAACAAAGACAAGCCGTCGGAGATGGCTAAACCCCCTCAATGAGCAATGCTCGGCGGTCCTTCTCAAGAAGCTTCCCAAAAGCTTGAAGACCGGGCGATTTCTAATCCGTGTGATTTCTTGGGGATGGTTCAATGCTCCGCCTTGGCGATCTTGGCGCTAGCATTAACCTCATGCCACTCTCGGTATGGAAGAAACTATCTCTTCCTAAACTTTCATCCAATTGTATGACACTCGAGCTAGCGGACCGTACCATAACTCGTCCACTTGGGATAGCCGAGGATGTCGTGATGAAAGTGGGAAAGTTTCACTTTCCTACGGACTTTGTTGTAGTAGACTTGATCACGCATCCTAGAGTTCCCTCATCTTAGGAAGAGCTTTCTTGAGAGCAGTCGTGCTCGATTGATGTGTTCTTTGAAGAGTTGACCATACGGGTTGACAACGAAGAGCTCACGTTAAAATCAACCGAACTCCAAACCTCAGACAAACAGTGTTGCCACAATTGATCAAAAATCGAAAGATTCAATGCAACACTCTCAAATTTCACGATTAAGAGGAGTTTTCAAAAGCGTCTTGAGCTCAAAGCTTTGAAAATCAACCCCGGTTCAAACAAATGGTTTGAAAGTTGTACCGGGAAGTCAAGAGTATTCTTGATGATGATGATGATCTAGATTCGGAGACTTCATCGGAAGTGGTGGAAATTGCTAGCTCTAAGAGCACACCACTTGTCCCACCTCCGGAATCGGTTTGTCGCATCGAGTTTGTTAACTCGTGGATGAAACCAAACTCTCTTGTTTCATCTGAATTGGATGATGATATTTGTGATCCAATGGGAGACATCCTTCCCATTGATGAATTGCTCAAAATGATCCATCATCTCTAGTCTTATTCCGACTCTTCCATCCTTCTCTCACTCGATGAGGAAGATGACAACTTTGGAATGAAGTCGATGCCTTTCTTAGTGATGAGTCAATTCCAACAGAATTGATAATACTTACTTTGATTCGGAGGGACATCCTTTTCTTGAAAATCATTGATTGAAGAACCGTTTCCCACCCTCCTCCCGGACATCTTATTGACAATCACCATATAAGCTTCAAGTTTAAGCTTAAAATGTCAAAATGGTGATTTGCTTCTTCTCGATGAGGAATGGACTTGCATTCTCATGTACGTCTTTATTCCATTCTTCACGGATGGTGTGGTTGCTCTTTCCTTTTCTCTTTCGGGAATGAGGACACCATCTTTGACCCGGTATCATCCTTTATAGTTTCTACTATTAACAATACAGCGGTTATATCTCGTCGGTGTGGAACTTTCGATGTTCATATGTTTATTAACATTGTGAGCGAAAGTCCGATCGAGATTGGTTTTCCACCTTACTTTCCCCATGAACAAATGAATTCGGGTCGAGTCAAGCTAGCGACTCGGTAATCAAAAACAATAGCATGCCATATGGGTTGTCACCCATATTTACGAGATGTCGAAGTTTGTTACGGTTAGCCATTCACAAGTGGCTAGCTTGTGTGACAAAACTTGACAGTTCGAAATCTTCTTTCTACTTTCTACCACCCTAGTGTGGGGGTTGCCCACATGTTGTGTATATAAGTTCCATGAAAAAAAAAAAAAACTTCTTTCTAAATAATGGCCGTAGTATTTCCTTTTCGTTCTATGTTTCGGCATAATCACGGGTACTTTGAATATTGAGGGCAATATTCAATTCTAGTGTGGGGAATTCTCACGAATTTTATCATGTAATTATACCGCTAATTCCCCATTTTGGCCAAATTTTTTTGGAGCAAGTGTTCTTCACTTACTAATCATTTGGTTATCGGTCCGCCTTGTCTAATAAACAAAAGGTTGGCTAATCCAGAGCAAGCGGCTCTTGGTAAAGATATCTCAAATCCGTTGACGACTTGCAATTTGCCCAAAATTGTATGGTATTCACTCACCATATCCTAAAAAGTGAAGAGTTGGCTAGCCCGCAAGTTTATGGCTTGTGGTAAAGGCGATGGAAAAACCATAATTGGTAATCACTCACCAAAGATAATATTGATAATTTATCTAAGAGTTGGCTAGTCCGAGCAAACGGCTTCGGTAAAGACAAATCAAATCCGTTGGAAGTCGGTGGTTTGCTCAAAATCACATGGTTATCGATGTACCATGGTTCTTACTTGAACTGAAACATTTGGCTACTCGAGTAATGGCTTTTGGTAAAGAGATTGAAATCCATTAATTTTTCTCAAAACATTGCTAGGGACTAGCAATATCTTAGTGTGGGGATTGATGAGTGTGTAAATACTCATCATTTTGTACCATTTAAGCGCAAAACATCCGAAAACACTCGAAATGTATCAAAATGATTAAAATATCACAAAAAGTGTTTTATGTGTTTTAAATGCAAAATGTCAAAATCGGTGAAAACGTATCAAGTTTGCATAATTGGCGCTTTAGTCCCCAAGTTTCAAAAGTTGTCAAAAAGCAGTCCTGGTAAAACCAAATAAAGAGAAATATCATTTTGAGTCCTAGGGATTCTTAAGTTGTCAAAAGCGGTCCTTGAGATTTAAATTTACAAATTTACAACTTTGGTCCTTTAACTTTCAAAAATGACAACTTAGGTCCCTTAACTTTCAATAATAACAAGTTTGGTCCTTGAACTATGGAAACCTGTCACTTTTAGTCCCTTGGAGCAACTTTGATGAATTGGCAGCTTAGGTCCCTCAATTTTCAGGAATTACAAAACTAGTCCTTGTTATTATTAAACCTAAACCCCACTTGGACTTGTCACTAACCCAAATGACCCCTGCCAATAACCATTTTGACCCCCTGTCTTTAACCTGTTTTGGACCTTTGGTCAACCAAAGTCAAATAAGCAGTTACCCGCCCCCACCTTATCCCTTCTTCCCCAACTTGCTCTGCAACTCCACAGCCACCATCACCTCACCTTTCCACCTTATCCCTCCCCCTCATCATCACCTTACCCACTACAATAAATGCCACCCCCCCTAGTGCTATATCACAGTCCACAGGTCAAATGGGTTTTTCCCGCCAAAAACCAAATCAAAGGCCAAGATCGTTTCTAGCCATCCAATGGCTCAAAAGAGTGCTGGGAACTGTTCAGAGGAGTGAGAGGAAGACAAATGGTGTATAAAAAAGGGAAGAGAAGCAAAGGAAAAAGTAGTAGTTTTAGTTTATTTTTCACTTATGTCGTTTTTCATTAAAAGCTTTTAATTTAATGTAATTTCTGAAATATTTTGTTTCTTAGTATCAAAGTAAGGTATTTGTATCAGAATTATCAACTTTTAAGTATAAACTCAAGTTATTGTTCACATTTCAAATTTGTACACCACTGTTGGAAATTTCAGTTTCTATTTCTTGCATCCAAGCTTAAATAAGCTCATTTCTCAATTCCAATAAGCTTATACAAGCTTCTAATAGCTTTCTATAAGCTCACATTTAAGATTTTAGCAAAATTGAACTTTGGTCAAAGAAAGTCAAACAAGGTGGATTTGGCGAAATGGAAATGGAAATGGAAATGGGTTGATTCGATTATGGATTTGGGTTAGTTCGAGTTCATTGGGTCAAGTTGAATAGGCTAGTGGTCATTTGGTTGTTGTTGCAAGCCATTGTGGCTTAGGACCACTTGTAAGTTATTTCCAAATTTTATAGCATAATCGCTCTTGTGGTTTATAATAAGTTTTATTTGTTCAATAAAATCGTATTTAGGTTATATAGATGTATCTGGATCATTGATACAAGTTTGAAAAGTGTTTGTCTCTTTTAATCTTCATATGATAAGATAAAGGTGTGTTTGGGTTTGTTGATAAATCATCTCATAGGTTTGTTCGGTGTATGGTTCTTGTTGGATCATGTTTGTGTAGCATATTTGAGCTCATATCATCAAAGTCTTGTGCCTGCTAGCTCAAAAAGTCAAAACATCAAGTAATCTGTCTTAACTTGTTCACTGTTGTGGATTTGGATTAGCAGATCCTTGTTTTGTGTTTAGAACTGTTAAACATAGATTACATTAGCTTTATTTGATCATAACACTTCATAATCAGTGCTTAAATTGTATCCAAATCTCATCAAAGTCAACATTTCAGTTTTTGTTCAAAAGTCAAAACATAAAAAATGGATTTGAACTAGATTAGAAGGATTTTTCATGGCTTCATTTTTGAGCCATTTTCAGTGAAACTTGGCATTCTAAAAACTTCAACTGGTCTTTATCCTTATTACCATTTTAGTAGAATTTTACAATTTTCTTAAAAGCTCTAAACAGGCTTCTCTTTTGGGTGTCAAGTGCCCTGCTCACGGGGCTTATTATAAACCGAGGTTTCCTCGGTTTGTCGAGGTTGCATAGGGCTCATATGAGCTCACCCAGTCTGAGTTTTGGTTTGCTAGGTCTTACCAGTGCCTTTAGGTTCCAATTGGTGTTTTTCGCTTTAGCTTAAAGTGGAGCTTGTGCTTATGCCCAAAGTAGACCCCTAAATGCTTTTAGCTTATTATCTCAAATCATCTAATCTGGTTAATCTTGCAAATCTGAGGTTAAGACTTGTTATTATTTGTTGCATTTTAGTTCTATTAGCAGTTTAGAGCTTCTGTGAAAAGTTGGTGGCTTGTTGTTTCCATTTGCTTATTTAAGTGCTTATTTCACAAGAACTTGCAACATCAGTTCCTATTTCTTGCACATAACCCCATGTTTTTATATTTTTCCTAGCTTCCTAATATAATTTTAGAGTTTTCCTGAATTTTTCACATTTTCTAGGTCGGTTGCTATTTTTCTTAATTAAAAGCAGTTTTAAGCATTTTAATTAGCTTTTAATACAAAAATTGAAAAGGTTCTAAAAATAACTTTTCATTTTTTAGGTTTAGATAAATATAAAAAGTAAAAAGGTAATTTTCCAGATTTTTCATAGTTTATTTTGTATTTTAAATAATTTAATTAGTTTTAATAGTTTTAATTCCTAGAAAATAGAAAATAATCGAGAAAAATACAAAATAGTTTTGAAAATTCTATTTTGATATTTTAGATTTTTCTAAGTCTTAATTTTATTTTTCTAGCTTTATTTCATATTTTCTTGTATTTTAGGTTATTATTAAATAGTTAAAAATAGTTTTTAATTAATAATAATTAACTAATTAGTTATAAAAATAATTTTCTTTTTCTATAAATTTTCTTTTATCATTAGGTTTGTAAAAATGTCATTTTCATATTTTTAGGGTTAATATTGTGTAAGTTTTACATTTTCATTTGTACGTCACGTAGTTTTAAATTAAGTTTTATAAAAACATAAAAACAAAAACATCATTGTAAAAATAGTGATAGCGTTTATTTAATATTTTTATCTTTTTAAATTTCCTTTAATTTGCATTTAAGCCTTTGTAATTTGTTGGCTATTTCTGTAGTTATAATCAATCAAATCTCTGTATCTGTTCAAATCTTCTCGATCACTAAACGTTTGACTATTCTCGCACGGCTCGTTGGGACTTAACGACCTGGGGAAACACAATACTCTCCTGGACTCATTGCATTTGTTTCCATACTGTTTTAAGTTTGTTACAGTCAGCCATTCACAAGTGGCTGGCTTGCGTGACTAAACTTGACTGTTTGGGAGCGAATCAATTGCCCTTCTTGATATTTGTCAAAGTTCATAAAATACAGTATATTTTAAAAAAATCTTGGTTGACGTGGCTCTGGTACCAATTGTAGACACTAGAAGGGGAGGAGGGGGGGGGGGGTTGAATAGTTTCTCTTTTTTAATATCATTTTTAAAACCTTTTTCAAATTTCTTTTTAAAGATTTTTAGATTCAAAATTTTGTTATATCAAAGCAACAATATATAAAGATTAAAAAATATACATAAAGATAACAACGTAAGCAGAATAAAGAAGTAAAGGGAAAGCACGATCAAACCAAGACACGGAGATTTATAGTGGTTCGGCTACGAAGCTCCCTCTTCGCCCTACTCCACTCTCGAGTATCACACTCGAGAGTTCACCAACACTATATCAACATGCTCCCGTATCGCGTAAAAAACCTTACACCTTCGCTTACATCAATTCATGACACTGAGCGGAATATCGAGTTCTAATCCTAGCTAGAACTAATCTACACAAAACTATACACAATGACAACCACTACACGTAACACCTTACGTACTAACACCAAGTTCGAATCTATACACACCACAATTCTGATCTTACACACACAAGTCGGATCTACCCAATTACACAAGAATCAAGATGTAGAGAGATTAGATTGAGGAGAGAAATTTAACGAAGGTTACAAGGTGAATGCCTATTCTTTAACACTTCGTTTCTTGATGAATACGATCGTTCTTCTCGTTATACTTTGAGGGAGGATGGATGTGATCACCTGTAAACAAATTACAAGAAGTTAATATGATAAAAGAAGTGAGATTTTAAAGATTTAGAAAGACATAAAGGTTTAGTGCTTAAAAGGTGAAGTTTTCTGCTTAGAATAATGCAATATTTATAGGTATCAGGTGGAGCGGCCCTTAAACATGGATGATCTCATATATATAAGGGACCGTCCAACTATAGGGGACCATCCCATAGGATGCTCCTATTTTTTTAACTCATGTGGTGAAATGTTTATCTGGTGAAACTTTAACTGACTGGAGAGGGAATACCATATTTCAAATATTTTCTTTTGAATAAAACATTTCTTATAATTAGAAAATTAATTTGTAAAAGTTGTTTATGTAAAAAGGTATTGTCACATTTATGAAAATGTGAGTTTTAAGACAAAATAACTTCTTCGATCACTTAACTAAATTGGTATATTGTTTATTCATACCTTGAGCGATGTTGTAGTCGAAACGAACATTTCCGATTAAAACTTATCAACTATGTTTTACGTAACGTGTTTTTACATTTTGTTATTATCAAAACATATAGAGGCCGAATAATGCAAATTACGTTTTTGACATTATTTGTATTAACGAAATATAATTTTGAATAATTGATAAAAGCAATAACTTCAAGTCAATCCTTTCTAGGGTTGGAAGTACCTGCAAAAGATGAAAGTACTTCAGTTTCAACACCATTATATTCAACAACAAATGGCAACATCTTCAAAACCACATAGTACCATTCATATATATTTCTCCTCCATACAGGGTGTGTTTGTTAAAAGTAGCAGTAGCTGTGAGCGGTAGCCGTGAGCAGTAGTTTTTTTTGTTAAATAAAAATGTTTGGTAACTTATCTGTAGCCGTAGTTATAAATGTGCAAAACGACATAAAAGGACATATGCATATTCCAAAACAACTAATGCTATGGTAGCTAACTATTGACAGCCAATGAGAGAAACTTGGCTAGATGTTCCACTAGAATTTTAGCTACTGAATCAGAACTTGCGCATGTTATGTGTATCTTATGTATTACACTCTGTTTGTATATATAGTCCTAGCAATTTAGGGATAATAGTTCGGTTCCACAATTATTCTTTGTTGCATATTTGGAGCATCTGGTCATTGATAGAAACACTTGATATAGCTTAGGCATTCAACTTCAAATGTAACGATAATGTAAACCTTGTAATTCATTATTTATTCACGGGTGGATGGGAAAGATAGCATGCAATAATAAATAGGGGTGGAAGAGTGTATTTTAGTCATTGAATATCTTTACAGCTCTAGGAAAATGCCACAACTTCTTAAAGAAGCATTGGAGAATTAGTATTCCTAAAAAATAGCCACTGCCCACCACTTTTTTGCCAAACAACCACTAAAATTAGAGTGCTCATTGCTCACCACCTAAAAAGCTCCATACTGCTCTGAGCCAAACTTATCCATAATCTACTCAATGAATGAAGAAATCTCACGAAGAAGCTACAATGACGAAGATTGCATTATTTATACTTACAAGGAGACTGTTATTGAAGTGACGACATTTAAGGGAATCACATTGACTAAAGACTATGATATCAGTATGTTGGTCAAGACTAAGATTTCAAGATTAGTCATCAAAGGCCAAAAGAAAGGATTCAAGGCTAAGATAAACAAAAGTAGATAAAGAGATCAAGAACAAGGATCACGAAGCATAATTGGAATGAAGAAACAAGAAAGACAATTACACAACAAGACTCAAGGAATGAATATCAAAGATCGAGGCCACAAAGCGTCATCATTTATATATAGTAAATGATCACCCCTTAGGGGGGAGCTTGTTGAATTGAAGTGACGATCATTATGAAGTCCACGATTCTTGTAATAAGTTTTAATACGTTAGTAATAACTTAATGGAACTATATGTGTGTTAGCTTAACCATTTGTGTAACTAATTGACTAAGTCCATTAGATAGTTCATCACAAGGCCCATGGCCCGACCCATTAAGCCCACTCGGCTAATTACCAAAATATATACCTTCTCCCCACATGGAGAGGGCGTATGTCTTCATTTTAGAGTGTGTAGTATATGTGTATTACACTTAGGTTCTCTTTAATAAGATCACATACTTTATCTCTCTCCTCTCTCTCTAAAAACCTCATTTTTTGATTATTATTGTGTGTTCTTGATATCGTTTGGGGTCCTACACCACGGGTTACTGTGAGATGAAAACGCATACACGATATTATGCATATTTCAATGATGCATGTAAATTAGCAAATAAACTTTAAAGTTTAAATAAGGATATCTAGAAAGTACTTTTAAGGGTCATTACATGTTAAATAAGCATAATGTATAAAACATGATATCGCTAATTAAGTTTAAACAATATCAATCTCAATACCATGCCAGTTAAACAAAGTTAAATCCTTCGTACAGCAAAAATCTATACAAAATATTAACCGTTATTAATATATAATGAAAATTTTATATAAAAGTTCGCGTGTGCACGAGTATTATAACTATATAGGTATAAAAGATTTTATATAATATTATAGAATAATTTTATTTAACAAATTCGTATATGCACCCAAACAAGCTTTACTGTACCATACTAGAAACTACTAGATAGAAATTTATATTTTTAACCAATTGTATTACTAAAATAAGATAATATACAATTTGTATGCATGAATAATTAAAATTAAAATCTATCATGCTTATATCAAAATATATTAAGATTTAAGCAAAAACCTCATGCGTACAATGTACATAACTAGTTTTGTGAGAAGCTTTTGAAAAGTTTCAACAAATCTTGACAATATATGATAGGTTAAATAAAATCACTAGCTAAAGTCTTTTTAGAGTATTAACTTATGAAGAAAAACGTAATGAACAGAAAATAACTACTTTAACTACTATAAATACATTGCAAGCTTGAATTTACTATTCACTAGAGAAAAAACTAAAAAGAAAAAAAAGTTACTATGTTATTACCATGTGATTAATAAGTGCTGAAATGGCTAGGAAGACGTGCTAATGGCATGAAAACAGATCTAAAATAATATAATTTTTTTTCTTAAAATTATTGTCTTTAAATAATTATTTTAAAACATTCCAAAAAAAAGGAAGACAATAATTTTGGGAGTCATTGTAAAACAATTTTCCATATACACCTCTAAATTAGGGGTGAGTTAGTAAATGTCTATATTTATTGATTTTCACTCTCTATCCAATAATTTCAAAGAAACGAGGCCTTATTCAACCCGTGCGATGCACGGATTGTGACTAATTTTTCATAGCTAAATGTTTGGTCATTAGGTTCCTATTATTTTAGATAGTTACTTAACCTTATAAGAGTACATGTGAAGAGGTTTATGCTAATATGTTATATTTAGAAGAGACTTTTCATATGTAATACTTTATTATTAATATGTTACATAAATAATGTTTGGCCTATTTGGTACTTGTTTCATAATGAGTTATAGAACCATTTGGTTTTTTATATATTTTATTTTCAACGGCAAATTTTGAGTTGATAGTGAATTTATCGAATGTTGCTGGTTCTTCAAAATTGCATAATTGCATGCGTTTGTGGTTTGTGCAACAGGCAAGTGAAGATGATGCATTATCCAAAATGTTTTTTCTGGTTGTTGCCAACATTTGAGGCGGGTAATAGCGAAGAACCATACCATGATGGCAAAGATGGAAACTTATGGTGCTAACGGGGTTGCTTTGGAGTCACTTAAGTTTTAAAAAAAACCCAAGAGAGGCATCGGTTATTGCTTGCAGAGTTAAACAATTTGTTAGATGAAGCGAAAGTGGGTGCCCATGAGGAAGAAGCTAATTCTATTAAGATAAATGAGTTGAAGTAGTTGTTTGGTTTTAGGTACTTTTGTTGGTTCTAATAATTTCAATGTTTTGTTTGTTTTCGGGTTGATGATATGTGAAAGAAATATATGTATCGATTTTGTTTGTTGCTACGGCCTTGATATAAATGTTCACACACACACACACATATATATATATATATATATATATATATATATATATATATATATATATATATATATATATATATATATATATATATATGTGTGTGTGTGTGTGTGTGTGTGTGTGTGTGTGTGTGTGTATGTGTGTATTTATTTTGATGAATATTTTTCAAGAAGTTGGAGTGAATGACGTTTTCATTTTTACTATCATTTTTCATAATTGTTGTTAAGGTTTTAAAATGTACCTTTTTGAGGGGTCGTTTAAGCCCTTATTTGATCACTTTTATATCCGTTATTACTTAATATCGTTTCTTTTCACTTTTAGGTCTCTTGAAGGCAAATTGTTGTAATGGCACTTATTTGGACGAAAAGGCGGATATCTGAAGAAAATGGCCGAGTCAAGAATCGAGACACTCAAATTCTTTGAAAAGACAAGGTGACGGCGTCCATCGCTTAATCTATGACGCCCGTCGGAGGATTTTGTGACGGACGAAGCCAAATCGCTTATTTTCAAGTGACGGTGTCGCTTTAAAAGAGTAGGCCGTCGCGAACTCGCACGGCCTAGATTGGATCCGACGGCGCCGAGAAGTCAAGAGGACGTCACAAGCACAAGGTGGCGCCGTCGCAAGACTAACGTGGCCAAGACGAAACCCTAATGACGGCGACCCGGCGGCCACAAAACATAAGGTGACGCCGTCGCATATGTAATCTTATATATAGAATCCGAATTTTTCAAGATTGGTGTGTAGTCTTTGGAGTAAAACCTAAACCGAACCAAGGCATCTTGCACAAGATTTTAGGGTTCCAAACCCTATCTTACATCAAGACAAGTGTTTTACTTCATTAATTCAATTATTTCTTTGATTATTTGTGTGTATGCTTGCATGTTCTCCATGTCCGGCTAATTTACTTGTGTGTTTGCTTAGGGAATATGAAACTTAATTATTGAATATTGATTGGTTGTCTCTTATCTTAATTGTTAATGATCTATTAATGCGATAGGTCATTCATTGTGTACTTAATGCTAGATTAATCTTTGTGAACCTTAGGTTATAGCACTTAGAGTGGTTGTAAGCTAAACCTTCCAAAGAGGCCTTAGAGTTAGAGTTTATGATCTCTAGTGGTATTTTGTAGACGAGACCCTTTGGTAACTTCAAAGAGTTAGGGATAAACGCACACCCTACAACTTTAGACACACAACGCGATTATCACTAGCATTCCTATTCCCTAGAAAGATAAAGATAATAAGATTAGATTGGTGACTTGATGAATATTCCTTTGTATATGTTTTAGGCGCCAGAGAATAGCTAGTAGAGAGAATTCCTATCAAGAAAGATGAAAACAATAAGATGTATATTGCTTCAAGAGAAAAAAGACACACACACACACACGTATACCTTATCATCACAAGCACACCCTCAAATGACATACTTGAGGGTATTTATAGTAGAGAGAGAAGATGATGCCCTAAGGCTTTGGCCATGGGCCTTGAGATGGACTTGGATTGGGCTTGGGTTACACGAACTAGACAAGGCTAGCTTAACTTAACTAATGCCCAATTAGCTTAGCCCAATCCACGAGCCCGTTGACTATTCTATCACGATATCTAACACACATTACAAAGTTCCTAATCGTGAATGACCATCACTTCTAATAAAAATAATCAAGGCTAACAATCTCCCCTAAGGGTGGTCATTCAAAAGATGCTCCACTTGAATAGGTCTTTAATCTTTTGAGCTTGAACTTTGTGAGTAGATATAGAATAGTCTTGATTCTTTGTTCCTTCATGCTTTGTGATCGATTAATGTGGTTGTTCCGCCGTTGTCAACTTCGTTGGTTAGGTGTCTCCACGCCTTTCTCCACCATGCTCACACTTCTATTTGACTTTGAGTTTCCAATGATGAAGTTCTCGAGTCTTTACACTTTGTAGATTCTTTGACATTGACGAAGAATCATCTTTAACTTTGAGTAGCCTTTGATTATGATGAGAACTTTCATGTGTTGTTGGTATGAGCATGTGGCGAGTCTGCACGATCCATCCGCTCCGGAGCTTCCATAAGAAGAAAACATAAAACAAGTTAGTAATAAGCGGATTCCGACTTACAAGTTTGAATTTCGAGGGTGTTAACAAGATAGTGTGAAAACACGCCTCTAATTCTCACAGAGGCCGCCTCGAACCGGAGTCCCACAAGTGAGATAACGCGATATACCAAAGTACACCTACAGCTCGGATGAGTCGCCGAGGTACACCAAGCATCACCCCACGATCAGAGACCGCTTGAGACACACTAAGCGTAATCCACGGAGAATTACCGAAGTGACTCCGCTGTGGTCGCTGATGTTGACCCCGCAGAATTTCCATTCAATCATTGAAGATTACAGATGTGAAACTTCTCATAAATGTTCGGCAGATTGCTAAGATCTGCGTAGGACTCTATAATATATCACTTGTGCCTTATTGATGAACAACAAGCGATGTCATGTCAAGTGTTCCTATGAGATCTTTTGATGAATCTCGTGGCTCTAGACTCAATAAGTGCATTTTGGTTTTCCGAGCGGAGACTAGGAGAGGTCTCCTTCAATACCAACGATCTCTAAGAGAAAGTCGATAGATTATGTAGGGTTCCCAGTGAGAATGAAACAAACCTTTTAAGAGGAATTGAGTGGCTAGAAGGTTTAGTGCAAGGCGTCACCGGGTCCATGACGCCTTTGTCTTCAATACCAAGGTCATCTAGTGACAACCAAGAGTGTATGAATTGAACCCGGTTTCGCCCTAAGGTTGAATATGGAGGGCTATTTCTTTTCACCCTTTCTTTTACATTTCTTTTAATTCTTCAACCCTTCTTTCTCCTTTCTCACATTACTCCTTTTTCAATCATACCTAAGGACTTCTAATACTAACTATTTGTGATGTCCTTGGGTAGATCCCTCCGGCTCAAGGATCATAGGACTAATTTCCTATCCTTAGTCACCTTATAACTCCATGACCGTCCTATTGTTGCCATAAAACCATTTTTCTTGAAAATCTCTCGAGTGTTTATGATTGAAAACATGTTTGAAACACTCCGAGAGTTTTATATTTTCGTAAACACTCCCCTTCACATGTGCTTATATTGTTTTGACAAATCGCACATAGAGGGTAGAGTTCGCACTTTTGAATTGATCGACTTTAAATGAACTAGACCGATTCGAGACACGCTTACATCACTAGAGAACTAGCTTGAAATTATTACCCGTCCCGGTCAAGTCCATAGAAAGTTTCTCGAGATGGTACATGATTCCTCGTCAATTCATTGGTTTCGATCGAGTCGAGCTCTTTTGAGATTCAAACAACGATCATTAAACTTTTTGATCACATTTTAATCACGCTTTCTCCCTCAAAAATAGCATATCTATGATGTTTTGAAACAAAATGATTAAAAGATATGTTTTTCAAAAGCATTTGGAGAGAAACCGATTTAGCATGAATTTTGGAACAATTTTGTTTTTATACTCCCCTTAAAGAAAGCATATTTTCATACGTAAAATTTAGAATCAATTAAGGGTTTAGAGGAGTTATCTTGGTACCAAATGTGAGAGATTTTGAAAATCTTTTGAAAATTTTCAATCAATGGTACGCAAGATGAAGAAGATTTTGAAAATCTTTTGAAGATATTCGAGAAGAATTATCTTCATTTGTTTTAGGATAAGTGCTCGATATTTATGAAAATCGATTTTATGTAGCACTTTCCTTTCTTTAAAGATCGGGTTGCAAGTGGAAATACTTACAAGCCATTGTGTTTTAGGAATAGCGCTTGAAAAATATTTAAAACCTTTGATTTTGATAAGCACTTTCCTTTCTTTGAAGCGCGGGTCCCGAATCGATGTGTTCGTAAGCCATTAATTTGAAGTCCGGTTTCGCATCAAGTATACGAAAGCCATTATTTTGAAGAAATTTTGAGAAACGACATGTTTTAGAAAACAATTAAAGAACTCTCGCTCAAGCATCCGTACATGCCCGTATCATTGTTGAATGACATTTCTAGAAACGCATGTAATATCGATTATACGAGAGACATGTCGTGAGAAGAATATTTTGGATTTTTGATTTTCTATTGTTTTGTATTTTTGAAAATTTTATATTTTTATATTTTGCTTTTGTTGGTTTTATAAAAGAAATGGAAAATCAAAGATAGAAGATAGAGAAAATGAAGAAGAAGATTTTACGTGAATTGGAACCCTCTCGATGAGTCGGGTTCGTAGATATTTGATTCACCCGCAACCAAAGAAGAAGAGTTTTCACAAATAATGTTGTTAGAAGTACAAGATTCCTCACGGTGAGGGTGATCACTATCAACGGTTGTAGTGGTTTTACTTCCTTATCCCGATGATTTTCACTATTATCCGTGTTGGTGCAAGTATCAAAATCTTTCCCGGGAATCCATCTAAGACCTATTTTGTTGAAAACTTTGCCCGTGGGTATCCACCTAAGGTAAGATCTAGGAGTTGTTTTCTTATCGATGCGCGGAAGACTCATTTTTAGAAAACTACGTCTTGAAGAGATCCACCTATTAGGTTTCTTTTGTTTGACATTTTGTCAACGGGTTTGTTTCTATTTGGTGTCTTAGTGGATTGTGCCTTGGCACGAGAATTATCTTTCTTGAGATATTGTGAGACACATGCCTCATGATTAACTAAAAGACACATTTTTACATGTAGTATGCATAAATTCAATATTCTTGTTTAAAACAAAGACTTTAACTTTGTCACTACAGTCTTTTGAAATTGATTCTTGTTCGAAAAGACTTAGAATTCCTAGTGTTGTTTTCTAAGGGCATAGCATTTTCTTTTATGCAACTACTCTTAGATGCAAGCCAATCCCTAGTCTTTTGTAGAGTGTTCCTAGGTAATGGTTTACTACTACTAGCAAGTGCCTTGAAATCTTGTAGAATTCATCACCCTAGATGTTGCACCTAGAATTCCATCTTTTCGAGTCTGTGCCTTTTTCCTAGCTTCTTCTAGATAGTGATTGTTGACCATGTTGTTAGAACCAACATATTCTTTAACTGGATTTTTGGTCACATTCCGTGTACTATTCCTAGAAATGCCATGTGTAAACACTTTTTCTTTATCAAAAACTGGTTTTTCAAAACCTTTGATAATTCGTTTTTTGATAGGCAAAGTCTGTGGAGTGACTATTTTTGACAAATCATTTTTCTCATTGACTTTTGGAGGAAACTGAGAAATAGACATTTTTGGTTTGAAAACCGGTTTGGGAACATTTGTTTTCTCCTCACCAATGGTTTTGCAAACTTAGTATCCACACCTTTCCTTTTAGACTTTCCACCGAACTCTCAAAAGATCATTTTGCTCTTGCATGTCCTTGTAGGCACGCCATACGACGCTTTGTCATACTTGCATTCCTCGGTTTTCGATCAAGTTGTTTAAAATAGGACACGCTTTCTTTTCAAGTTTTTCAAGAGCTTTTTCATATTTTGAAACAATTATGGAGGTCTCGATCGAGTCTTTCATGATCTTCAATGTAATATGTTTGTAAAATAATGGACATGATATCGGTAGTCATAACATCTTCAAGAGAGAATCATTTAGATTTTCCAAAACTTTGATGTGTTCAAAACTTTCATTAGCTTGCTTTACCAGTGGATTTATGGTCCTTGACAAAGTCACTTGTTTCTTTCAAAAGTGCTTGTTCAACATGAATTACCCTTGCACCGATGGCATTCAAATTGAGGGGCAATTAGAGTTTCAAAAACTTTTTCTGCTCATTATCAAAACTATTAAACCGGATGTTTGTTGTAATATTGGTTTTAGTTTTAATGAGCCTCTTGAAGATACCCAATTCTAGTTTTAACGTCATCTAAAATGCTTCTAGTATCACTTGTGTTAAAAGGATTGTTTGAAGACATTTGTTCGATTTTCAAAAGAGATTTGGAAACTACAACCGGTTTTGAAACCGGTTTTGAAACCGGTGTTGACACTTTGTTTGAAACACTTGGTGTGGTGGAAAACGTTGATTGTTCTTTTGATTAACAAAAGTAATTCCATTAATTTTGTTCCATTTGTTATAATCAATCGGTTTAAGATCCGGATTCTTTTGTTTCATTTTGATCTACTCTCCTCGATAGTTCCAACGCTTCAAGAGAATCACGAACAATTATGGGTTCATGCAAAGGTTGTCCATTGTTCAACACATTCCGAGATTTCGAGCTTTCTTGAGGAACGAAGAAGGTTGTTACCAAGAGCCATTTTATGTGTAGTATGAAAATCGGATTTACTTGATTAGAAAGCATCTTGTTTGATTTAGCGGAATGACCCGTTGTAAGAAGCAAATTATCCAATTTCTTTATAGTTTCATTTTATCCGAATTTCATCAAGAAGAGAATCTTCTCGCTTTGAAAAATCAAGAATCAACTGCTTTCTTCTTTTTCAAGATCGTAACACAGTGCTTTTTGTTTAGAAAGTTGGTTGTTTAGTTCGAAAATTTCCTTGTTTAAAGATTTGATTTTCAAGTTCAAATTCACATCAAGTGTGTCATACTTGAGTTGCAATTGTTGTTCTCTTAAAATGTAATCTCGATAACCAATTTCTAATTCGGACATTTTGTTTGTATGAAATTCATAGGCTTTGGCGTGCTCCTTGTAACTCTCAAGCTCAACGGTCAATTTCACATTCGCGGCCTTAACTTCGCGATTGACCTTACTAACTTTCTCAATTTCAATACCACAAGTATTAAGTAATGATTCAAAATAAGCACGGGTTTCCTCATCGCCGCAGATTTTGTGCCACACACCTCCATTAGGATTCACATCCGAGTTTCGAGTTCGTATTGCTACAACTCGGATTGTCCGTATGTATCATAAGTAGGTGCCGATGTCACGTAATCGTCGCTCATCATGAGTAAACCGATTAGCAACATTACTATAATTTGGTACCTCATTGAGTGAATCATGTCATAGACCGGAGGTGTATCAAAAGTAGCACTTGATGTTGTGTCCTCACGGTTGATCGTAAGACAAGAGCTTGCATTATCATTTGTTTTCTCCGCCTGCCCCGGATACGTAAATTGTATTCCTCAAGAGTCAACTCTATTCCCAATTTTTCTTTCTTTGCTAACAACACCTGTACTTGAGGTTCGGAGGTAGCATGTCGAACCGACGATACCTCGAATCTTGGCTTTGAGGTTCGGAGGTAGCATTCGAACCAAGTCATAAAACAATTATTCCCATTTTGATATCCCATATTCGATTCACAATCGACCCCTTGATGTCCAACATATCGCCTCGCATATTGCATCCGATTCCCCATTTGTATGCCCGTAGTAAATCCATTCGATTCCCAATAACATCAACCATGTGTCCTTCTTGACTCATATGCATAGATGGTTGAGCAAACGCGTATTAAACTCGAAAACCATGTATTGGCGAATCCAAAGAATAGCATTTGTGAAAGCGCTTTGAGACGATCTTTGTCGGTTGCCATTGATGAAGGTATGTGATGATAAAGTTGATGTAGGATCGATTCAACGATAAAGGAGTTGTGGTTGATGAAGATTAAGCTTGGTTGAGGTGTTTCGAAAGTCGTATCAGAACCTTGGTTCTTAAAAATTTTCGCCCAAAATTTGAAATTCACTATAAAAATCAATTCTAAGGTCGTATGAAAAATTTGAGTTATGACAATTTTGACGCCAAATTTGACCCGAAAATTTGAATTTAGGCCCAAAATTTGAATTTTTGACCAAAATTTTCACAGTTAAACCAAAATTTGAATTTCGCGTAAAATTGAACGTTTAGTCTCCTCAAAATTTAAATTTTACTCAAGTTTTCCGTTTTTTTTTTTTTTTTTTTTTTTTTTTTTTTTAAAACCTTATGCGTAGAAAGAGCTTAGCGTAGACCAAAGAAGTTACGAGTAGGATATGGTTACTGAGTAGGATATGGTTACGAGTAGGATGGCTTACGCGTAGGATCTTATGCGTAGGAAGCTTAGGCGTAGGATTCCTTAGGCGAGGATCTTATGCGAGGAAAGTATCTTACGCGTAAAAGTAGGCTTATGCGTAGACAAAAACTTACTCGTAAACCTTACGCGTAATTGTGAAGTTATGCGTAGAGTTACTCGTAAGCTTTTAGCTTATGCGTAAACTTAGGTTAAGAACCAAAATCCTTTACACCGTCACAACAGTAAGAGATATCCACAAGTCGGTGTTCCACACACTTATCCAAGTGAGGAAGCACCGAGTCACCGTTATAGCTCAAGATTCTTCACCAAAAGTTATGAGTAGAAACTTATGAGTAGTTGACTTTCTTACGAGTAGAATTAGGGTTTTGACCTACTCGTAAAAATTTTCAACGATTCAACCAATTTCTCTTGCACAGATATCCTTAAAACACTCGAATAACCCAAAAATGTTGACCTTTTTCACCCAAAGTGCCTAGAAAAGTTACGAGTAGAAATGACCAAAGAACCAAAACGAGCTCAAAATGAAGAAAACACGTAAAGCTTCAAACTTTTGCAAAAACTCAAACTTTAGCACCAAATAAACCTTAAACCACAAGAATCTTGAATTTTGAGTGCAAAATTAAAGCTTTAAGCGTGACAAATATGTAAAACGTGAGCTTTATGCGTAACCCTTCAAAACAAACACAAACACTCCTAAACCATTGTTAGGCGATTGATACCAATTGTAAACCCTTTTATCACGTATACCTTATCTTTATCACAAGTACCACACGAACCAAACACAAGATGTTATGCGTAGAATAAAGAAAGAAAAGATGAAGATTAGATGGTGACTTGATGTATATTCGTATGTGTTTAGAGAGGTAGAGAAAAGAAGATGAAAACAATAAGATGTTATATTGCTTCAAAGGAAAACACACACACACACACACACTCAAGCACACCCCTCAAATGACATACTTGAGGGGTATATATAGTAAGAGAGGATGATGCCCTAAGGCTTGGCCATGGGCCTTGAGATGGACTTGGATTGGGCTTGGGTTACACGAACTAGACAAGGCTAGCTTAACTTAACTAATGCCCAATTAGCTTAGCCCAATCCACGAGCCCGTTGACTATTCTATCACGATATCTAACACACATTACAAAGTTCCTAATCGTGAATGACCATCACTTCTAATAAAAAATAATCAAGGCTAACAAGCTCCCGTACACATTCCTTGAGAAGCGATTAATTCCGCCAATTCCACCAACCACCCAACACCTTTTTCGTGATCCCAGTCGTGAGCAAAACCCTAATTCGAAAGGCGCTTGCTCTACTTCCCAATACCACTCTCACCAAGCTTTAAAGAACAAATGAGAGTACATGACACTCATACGGAGAGATTAGCCAAATTTGAAGAGGAGGTTTATAGGCGAGAGAGAAATGCAAGAAAAATGACGGAATGATGAACTTGGTAAAAGAATTTACCAAAACAAAAGTTCCGAAAAGGTACTAGTAAAAGCAACGATTGTCCTCCCACTTCGTTTATTAACGCCATTTCCATTATGCCCGAGGATGGAAAGGTTGAGGTGAGGAAAACCGAGGATAGCAAGAGGGATGAGGCGAACCTAATGATGAGCCCGAGACCATTGAGTACTACCTAAGCACAAAATTAACGAAAGACCATTGCAAACCAAGTAAACAACTTTAGGTACAATGAGGTTCTTAGGGAAGCCCTTGAAGGAAAAATGACGGAAGAAGAGTATGACGCCTTACCTATGGGACCTCTGTATGAGTTGGTTCTAAAAACCATTAACAAAAAACGAGACACCACAGGGAACTTCGTGATACCTTGTAGTATAGGAGATATTGACAATATAAATGCCTTAGGCGATCAAGGTGATGTGATCATAATGCCATTATCAATCTATAATAAGTTAACTAAGGAGAAACCACCAAGACCGATCTTAGACTTTCCTTAGCTAATCACACCTATGTCTACCCCATAGGAATCGCGGTGGATGTTCTAATAGAGGTGGCTAATATCGTTTATCCGGTAGATTTCGTGATCATTGATGTTGAGGAAGATAAAAACGTGCCACTCATTCTTGGGACACCATTTCTGGCCACCGCCAAGGCAACCATCAAATGCGGAGAGGGCATCATGGTACTTAAAAGTGGGAAAGGGTACGCTAGGATACCCATCATTCCAAGATATCCTCTTAAGATCATGGAGATGATTACGGGTGGAAATCCACAAGCCCCTGGAAATATTGTTAAGAAGAAAATGAATGATTGGGAAAAGGGGCTTAGGGATTTTATGGTTCAAGGATTGTATGCAACGTTGTGGAAACCCGATAAGAAGTTAGAAATAATCCCACTTCAATACCTAAGGCACAAAAGAACCCTAAGGAATTTTGAATGGAGAAAAGGTGCTTTGTATAAATCACGGATAAGGGCATTACGAGGTAGAAACAAACCAAGATGGTTTGGGCCTTTCACGATGAAGGAAACCAATCTAAAGGATAAAACCTTCACCATAATAGACGACGTTGGCAAGGAATCCACGGTAAGCATACAACGCCTACACCCTTTCGACGAAGGAAAGCAAAGGAAGGAGTTGGCGGTAATGAAGTTACGTGAGGACACGACTACGAGTCTAGCTACAAGACTCTTAAATAAAGAAAAGGGCTTCGTGGGAGGCAACCCATGCTTAATTGTTTGATTGTTAGTGTCATATATCTTTTATTAATTATTTATTCTCATGTTTAAATTTGTAAAATGCTTTATTTTATTTTTAACCTCGCCTTAATTGAATATAAAGGTATTTTACATAAAGGATAAGTGTAGGAGGATTACACACGCTTTTCAAAAGAAACGTAAACATGAGAATAACAATTCATTAAAAGATATATATGTGTTTTGTTCGAGTCAAATGCTTGTATCGAGTCATAATGGATGTTTTGCGAAATTTTCCAGTTCTAAAGATATAAATTTTCCGAATTTTTCCGAAAATCGCACCGCTTTTGTCGAGGATAACTGACGGTGTCGATTGCAACCGACGCGCCGAAAGGAGTAAAATAATGATTACTTTTTTTTGTTTTCGAGCTACTTATAAATTTTGGAATTTTCTAGGTCTTAATTTTCCGTAAATTGTAAACATCCATTCCACAAGCATTATATCTTAGTAGAGTCTTATATATATTATTACCGCCGATTTTACGCGAAGGTTTCGTTTGTTTTCTTGAATGTGCGGGTTTTATTTATCAAGAAGAAGAAACAAAAGATTGGAAGGAGCTTTTCACGCATACATTTTCTTGGAAAGGATTTAACCACTACTTTACGGATCCTACCGAGCTAATCGGGGAGTACTAGTTTCTTTCGTCTTTAATTACCTTCCATTATCATAACTTTGATACTTCGGGAACATTGGGGACAATGTTCGGTTTAAGTGTAGGAGGAAAATAAACGGAACTTTGAAACTATGCTTATCCTTGATTATTTGCTTTGTCCAACTCAGATTTGTGTAATAAACCATGAGAAAATGTCGGTTAGGGTAATTTTGGCACCAAATTTGAAATTTTCATGACATATAAGAGTGGGCCATTAGTCTTAACAAAAGCGTCTCACGGATAGGAAGTTGCATGACTAGCACAAAAACCCTTTACCACCTAAATTCCACCCAAAATGTGAGGATCGCCTTTAGATTAGTAGGAATTAAAAGCATTCATCTTCAATGCTTAGAGTGTGAACCAGTAGTATATTAGACTCTAGAACTTGTTTTGTGATGCATTCCAAGATCGCTAGTAAGACTACACTTGTGTAGTTAGGAATAACTAAGTGATAAGAGGAATTAGGATAACCCTTGTTTGATACCCGTAATATAATTACTTCTTCCACATCGGTTGAGTAATTCCCCACACCTTTGCGTTGTACTCATCTTTAGTACATGATACCCTAGTTAACCTCTCGAGCCTATCCTTTTCGCGGTTCTCGTGATGTTTCGGTTTTTCCGGAATATCAATGAAGAGCATTGTTTACACCCCACCCCCAAATTTACACCCAAATCGCCTTAGCCTACCCTGTATGCACTCACTTTTAGTGCATTATAGTTATCACCCTAAACCCTTAGTTCAATTATCTAGTTGCTTGCATGAGTTGCTAAGTCGAGTCATATCCTTTGTACACAGTTTTGTGATGATTGAGACTCATGAAAAAAGTTAAAGTTTATAAATGATTGGAAGGGAACATTAAATTCCCTAATTTGTGTAATAACATACCCCAAGTGTTTTGATCTTTTCAATTCGGGTCAAATTAGTGTTAGAGTAATAAAACTCAAGTGTAGGGATGTGCCTATAAATCCCTATCATTTTGATGTTACCGTAGAGGATGGTAAAGTAAAAGTGTATGAAAAAAAATTGAAAAAATAGAAAAGAGAAAAGAAAAAATAGAGTGATTAAAAAAAAAAAAAAAAAAGAACACGGGCTACCATCCTACATCTATCCTTTAAATTTATGTTTGTTTGTTTCAGTTATCTAGAGTTTAGAGTGTCGAGTCTTGGCTTAGCAACGCCATTCTTCGTATGCTTGTAACATAAAGATTTTTGACTTGCCACCACTAAATAGCCTATCCCACCAAACCCTTTGTTTCCTACCGTAAGCCTAACATTACAACCCTTTAAAGACCTCTTTGATAGTCTTTCCTAGGTGCTACGTCAAAGCGATGGAGGTTTGATCTATTCTCGCCTATGATAATCTATGTACTAGGACCGGTTAATGAGTGTTTAATCTTAAATATATTATCATAAATTATAAATATTTGGTACAAATATATATAGTTCAAATTTACAATGAATATCACAGTATCATTATGTTGAAGACATAATATATTATAAGCTCTTATTATCATGATTCATAAATATGTAGACTTGATAATTGATGTACATGAATGCGTTCAGTATGATCACTATGATAACGTGCATGTCTTCAATTTGAAACTATGACAGATATGTTAAAGGCTTAAAAGGTATATCATCAAATATGTAATATAATACAAAATAGTCAGATGGTTAAATTATATTACATTATAAATCGATTTCAATTATGTGATTATTGTTACCTTAATATCTTAATTTATGCACTTCATGAATTATGGACGTAAATGTTCTACTAAATTGCTAATTAAATATCAATAATTGCTATTACACATGTTTGAGTTAAATAGACTGATTACAAGTTAATAATGTAAGCAATAATCTACAATTTGAGAAACTATGGATTCAAATTAATACAATTTCCTAATAAACATAAAAAGATAAAAATAATCTTCCTCAACCCCAACCTTAGCGTAGTAACTTCTCACTAGCATTCCTATTTCCCTGAGAACGATATCAACACCGTGGCTTACCCTAATACTACACTACAACGATTAGGTTCACCGCCTAGGGTGTTATAAAACTTGCTCGAAGAAAGGAAGTTCCTTTGACCCCGAACAGGCGTGTAGCGTTATCAATTGTCAAATGTCCGGGTTGGTTATGTTATATTGCCAAATTCATGTATACATTTCGTAATTTTTTTATCAATACAGAAGTGTTTTATGTGTTACTGCAAAGCTTCTATTCTCCAAAACGTATTTGATATTTCTGCATGGGAAAACAAAATATGTGAATTAATTGTCTAATTAACATTTGCAATGATGAAACCTGTTGGGCTCCTTAGAATTTTAGTTAGAGTCTGGTTTAGTTACATTTATTTAGAATATATAGTTAATTTTCTTTCTTAATCTGACTATCAAGACCAAGACTTTCACCCACCACCAATAATTAAAATGGCGAACACTCCTTACATCAATGAGTTGAAAGACATGTCCGGATCAAAGAAGCTACATGAAAGCTTCAAGTTCTTTTTCATTCAAGAGCACATGAAGATGAAGCGTTCGAGGTTTCTTGGGAATGCCGCAATGAGTTCTGAGAGAAGATAGATGTGCGATCGGAAGGATGGATGAGGTGTGGTCTCTTTACCATGATGATGAAGAAGTCAGTGGGATGTCTATGAGTGCTTGAGGTTGCGATGATCGTGGATACGCAGGAGGATGGAGGTTTTGAGGGCTTTTGGTTGAAGTCCATGAAGGTTTGATTGAGAAGGAGGAGCATATGGACATCATGGATTTTTATGATTAGGTCATATGTTTATGTTTATGTTGTTTATGTTTATGTATGTGTATTTTGTTTTGTCATCTTGGTGATCTGTGATGGTTGTCTTTTGGGGGTTCTATTTCAACTGATGGTGCAGATGGGTATGGGTGGTGATTTTAGGTTTTAGTAGATATTAACAATAACAATGGTACTGATTCGTATATATAATTATATATAATAGTTTAGCATATGTTTATATGCTTTTATTTATTTAAGTTTTTGCAATTTTTCTTTTTATAGTTTAAATTATAAAGGATATTTAGTTTTCTCTCACACACACATGGGTCAAACACACAGTCTTGAAAACTTGCAAAAACAAAATAGGGTTTCTAGATGAAATTAGGGTTTTTTAATGTGCAACATATTTATCAAATTAAAACATATATTTAAGACATCTTGTGTTTGTGTATTCAAATTGATGATTCAATTTTGATTAAATGATCATATATAGTTGATAATCATATGGTTGTGTTGGGGTTGAATTGTGAGCGATGAATACATGTTCATCAAAGAATTATAAAGGTAGATCTCGATTTTATGTTTAATTTTGATAAATTGATAATTGTTTGACCAATATTTGATGTTTTAATCACGACCTAATTGTCAAAATCTAAGCTTGTTGCAATTTGGGATATGGGTTCTTGATTCGATGAATGAATGACCCATTAGGTTAATTTTTTGTGGGTTTATGAAATTATGATGATTTGTGATTGGAAATGTGTTATATGATGATTTTATCGTGATTTGGTGAAGGTTATGTGATTAGATGGACAATTAGTTTGCACATCTTGACTTTGGTTCGATTTGAATGTTAAAATTGATTATTATCTTATTGCTTTAAGTGTGGTGTAAGCTACCAACAACATCAAGGCTATGATGAATTCGATGGGTATTTTAAAAAATGAGAATCCCCATATATTGTCTTGGCAGCATGTTAAGGTTGCAGCCATGGTGGGCAATCTGATTTTTGCAAACTGCTACCCTATCTGAGCCTGTATTTTGTGACAAATGGATTATCTGTTTGTTAAGCTTACCATGATCATCAACGCTTTGATCAATTATGACGGGTAGTTTGAAACTTGAGATTGCCCATATCTTGACCTGGTTTATAGCAATGTATAGACGATTATGTCGCATGTTTGTGACCGTTTTATTTTATATGCATAATATTATCACAACCTTGTAGTTAATGAATGTCAACACAATTTTATTAAAAGTTGGTAAATTTCTTCAAGTTAGTCATGTTTCATTGTGGGTGGCATCCGTTGGCATCACATGTATATATATTTTCTGTGAGAAGCTATAATCATTGGTCGCTAGCAGACACCCGTCCAAATGAACCATGATTGGCTCGAAGATGTTAAGCATCTGTGTATATAGTCGTAGTAGAATGGGATGGAATTTGACATCGAATAATAATACTTTGATTGAAAGTGCCACAAAGTTGCAATTATTTTATGCTTGGTCCAATTAGATATTGCACCTCCATTGTCAGCTTATAATGCAAACATTAAACTTAAACACTTATTGTTTAGTTTATTCAAGAAGTTGTGAGAGACAACTATTAACGTAGATGGGGCATCAGATATCTCTATCAGATTCCTTTTGCTATCTAAATAGGCATTGTGCAAAGGTCTACATCAGACATTTTGCTAGACCGTTAAGATATCAAAAGAAATTCATGGAGAAAATTAGAATGCGCAGATATGTTCAACATCAAATGTCAATATTTTTAAATGAAGTCGTGAATGTTAATGAAATACTGATGGGTTGTGTTTGGAAATGTGTTATATGACAATTTTAGTGTCATTTGGGGAAGGTTATGTGATTAGATGGCGAATTAGTTTGCACAATGTGACTTTGGTTCATTTGAATGTTAAAATTGATTATTTCCTTATTGCTTTAAGCACTTTTGAATAAGCAACTTTAACATACTTTTGTACTCTCAAATAAAATACCAAATATGGTTCAAGATTTAACTATTTCGATAACATAGTTGAAGAACTGCTTGCACAAATTATATTCGATAGGATGTCACATGACTACTTTGTTTCTATTTATGCAACTTCGTGTTCAACAAATCATGTTTTATTTCTTATTTATATAAAACAGTTATAAATATATTTTGTGGATCAAAATTTATTATCTTGCTATAGTTAAATTTTTTGGCACTAACAAAGATCACTATATATCTTTCGTGGTCGGATCAAAGCTCGCTCAACGGGTCGTGAAGCACCTTATGTATGATATGGATCCAATCCATATTACTTTTTCAAAGTGTAAGCTTACCAATAAGATCAAGGCTATGATGACTTCTGACGGGTAATTTAAAAAATGAGATTTCCCATATCTTGGCGTGGCAGCATGTTAAGGTTGCAGCTGTAACACACCCAATTTCGTGATACGCAGCGGAATTCAAACTGGGTGTTACTTCATGGCACAACAATCATAACAATAGAAAATGCTCTCTAAAGGAGTTGTTTAAAAAGGATTTATCATTCAAATTATTCAAATATATCAGAGTTTACAAAATAGGTCCCAGTTGGTTCCATTGTTTACAAAATACATCAATATAAAGTCTTTGATGTTTTATGAATGATAAAATATTTATAGCCTTCTTGATCTAGTCCTCGCCTTCCGCGCGCCTTCCCGACATTATGGACCGAAATACATGCTTAAAACTGTCAACACAAAGGTTGAGTGAAATTCATAGAGTTTGTTAAATGGTTGAACACATTATGTTGGTAGTGTGAGTTAAATAGACTCACACCAATGGTTTGAAAACTAAACAGTTATTATTAGACTAAGCATCATGCAATCTAGGCGTAAACGTGTTCCAAATTTAATTGGAGAAACTGTTGATACGTGCCCTTAACAGGTAATATTGCCATTTTTACATAATGTACTCAAATATTGCGTTTGTTTACCGGACCTGGTCAAACAAACGGGATTCGTCAATCCCAATAGATCTATTCACAATATTCGCGCCCACCTTCACTCAGTGATTAATGATTCATGATTTAGGGACTTAAGATTGGCAAATGCGGTAACTTAGTGCTAATAAAACAATCAGATAAGCATACATTTTGAAAGCAATGTGTTCGGTTTAAAATAAAGCATGTATCTCCCCCAAGGGTTTGTAAAAAAATTAAGTAATAGAAAGTGGGGCTATGAACTCACCTCAGAGTAAATGATATTAAATGTATAATGAGAATGATGGATATGCCGTGAGAACTTCTACGAGCAACCTAGAATGGGATGTTGCGACTTAGGTTTGAAATAATAATGCGAAAGAAATAACAAGCCTATATACGTCTCTATGTTGATCATGATGTAGTACATGGTATTTGTGTATGTCGTTTATAGAAATGGTCTAGTTGTGAAAACGTGTATAGTTTATATATATCGTACATCCGTTCGGGCCATCATAATTCAGAGGTCATGCAGTAAACGTTCGCGGAGCTAGGAAACTTTAAATCATAAATCCAACAACTCGTCGATACGTTTTACTCAAATGAAACCCCTCACATGAAGCTCCCTAGTATTGTAGCACTTAGTAGATACAACATATGTTTTGAGTGAAGATTGTTATATCATAGAGTGTCGAGTCTTGGCTTAGCAACGCCATTCTTCGTATGCTTGTAACATAAAGATTTTTGACTTGCCACCACTAAATAGCCTATCCCACCAAACCCTTTGTTTCCCTACCGTAAGCCTAACATTACAACCCTTTAAAGACCTCTTTGATAGTCTTTCCTAGGTGCTTACGTCAAAGCGATGGAGGTTTGATCTATTCTCAAGCCTATGATAATCTATGTACTAGGACCGGTTAATGAGTGTTTAATCTTCCATTTCCAACTTGTTATATTTCATATACACCCGAGAGAGATGTGAGTATCCAAACACCGCATGTGAGGTGCTAGTATGTAATTTCCGTGGTTGTTATTAGTTTTGCGGGGCTTATATGTGTTGTGGACTGTTTTAAACCAATGCTTCATGACCCTAACTTATAAATTAATTTGACAAGCAAATACCAAGTGTAGGGATATTTGATAAGGTTTTAAATGTACCTTTTGAGGGTCGCTTAAGCCCTTATTTGATCACTTTATATCCGTTATTACTTAATATCGTTCCTTTTCACTTTTAGGTCTCTTGAAGGCAAATTGTCGTAATGGCACTTATTTGGACGAAAAGGCGGATATATGAAGAAAATGGCCAAAGTCAAGAATCGAGACACCCAATGCAAAAAGACAAGGTGACGGCGTCCATCGCTAATCACGACGGCCGGAGGATTTTAGGACGGACGAAGCCAAATTTATTTTCAAGTGACGGTGTCGCTTTAAAAGAGTAGTCGTCGCAACTCGCACGGCCTAGATTGGATCCAGACGGCGCCGAAGTCAAGAGGACGGCATCACAAGCACAAGGTGACGCCTTGCAAGACTAACGCGCCAAGACGAAACCCTAATGACGGCGACCGACGCGCCACAAAACATAAGGTGACGCCGCATATGTAATCTTATATAGAATCCGAATTTTTCGCTTTGGTGTGTAGTCTTTTGGAGTAAAACCTAAACCGAACCAAGGTCATCTTGCACAAGATTTTAGGGTTCCAAACCCTATCTTACATCAAGATAAGTGTTTTACTTCATTAATTCAATTATGTCTTTGATTATTTGTGTGTATGCTTGCATGTTCTCCATGTCCCGCTAATTTACTTGTGTGTTTGCTAGGGAATATGAAACTTAATTATTGAATATTGATTGGTTGTCTCTTATCTTAATTGTTAATGATCTAGTAATGCGATAGGTCATTCGTTGTGTACTTAATGCTTGATTAATCTTTGTGGACCTTAGGTTATAGCACTTAGAGTGGTTGTAAGCTAAACCTTCCAAAGAGGCCTTAGAGTTAGAGTTTATGATCCCTAGTGGTATTTTGTAGACGAGACCCTTTGGTAACTTCAAAGAGTTAGGATAAACGACACCCTACAACTTTAGACACACAACGCGATTAAGAATAAGGACGTGACAATTCAACCATTAATAGGAGATAATTAAGGAGTAGTAAAACCTAAGTGAACACATCTTTAAACTATCATACGAGCACACAATAATTAGACATAGACTACACATACCTTAGATTAGATAATTAGATAAATAGAGTAATCGGTAGCAATACCAACCCCAAATCCAAACCCCAGATTCGTACCTTTCCATTTCCTAATAAACATAAAAAGATAAAAATAATCTTCCTCAACCCCAACCTTAGCGTAGTAACTTCTCACTAGCATTCCTATTTCCCTAGAGAACGATATCAACACCCGTGGCTTACCCTAATACTACACTACAACGATTAGGTTCAACGCCTAGGGTGTTATAAAACTTGCTCGAAGAAAAGGAAGTTCCTTTGACCCCGAACGAAGCGTGTAGCGTTATCAATTGTCAAATGTCCAGGGTTGGTTATGTTATATTGCCAAATTCATGTATACATTTCGTAATTTTTTTTATCAATACAGGAAGTGTTTTATGTGTTACTGCAAAGCTTCTATTCTCCAAAACGTATTTGATATTTCTGCATGGGAAAAAAAATATGTGAATTAATTGTCTAATTAACATTTGCAATGATGAAACCTGTTGGGCTCCTTAGAATTTTAGTTAGAGTCTGGTTTAGTTACATTTATTTAGAATATATAGTTAATTTTCTTTCTTAATCTGACTATCAAGACCAAGACTTTCACCCACCACCAATAATTAAAATGGCGAACACTCCTTACATCAATGAGTTGAAAGACATGTTCGGATCAAAGAAGCTACATGAAAGCTTCAAGTTCTTTTTCATTCAAGAGCACACAGAAGATGAAGCGTTGCTGAGGTTTCTTGGGGAGCGCTGCAATGAGTTACAGAGGAAGATAGATGTGCAGACTGGAAGGATGGATGAGGTGTGATCTCTTTACCATGATGATGAAGAAGCTGGTGGGGATGTCTATGAGTGCTTGAGGTTGCAGATGATCAGGATACGCAGGAGGATGGAGGTTTTGAGGGGCTTTTTGGTTGAAGTCCATGAAGGTTTGACGGAGAAGGAGGAGCATATGGACATCATGGATTTTTATGATTAGGTCATATGTTTATGTTTATGTATGTGTATTTTGTTTTGTCATCTTGGTGATCTGTGATGGTTGTCTTTTGGGGGTTCTATTTCAACTGATGGTGCAGATGGGTATGGGTGGTGATTTTAGGTTTTAGTAGATATTAACAATAACAATGGTACTGATTCGTATATATAATTATATATAATAGTTTAGCATATGTTTATATGCTTTTATTTATTTAAGTTTTGCAATTTTTCTTTTATAGTTTAAATTATAAAGGATATTTAGTTTTCTCACACACACATGGGTCAAACACACGTCTTGAAAACTTGCAAAAACAAAATAGGGTTTCTAGATGAAATTAGGGTTTTTTAATGTGCAACATATTTATCAAATTAAAACATATATTTAAGACATCTTGTGTTTGTGTATTCAAATTGATGATTCAATTTTGATTAAATGATCATATATAGTTGATAATCATATGGTTGTGTTGGGGTTGAATTGTGAAGCGATGAATACATGTTCATCAAAGAATTATAAAGGTAGATCTCTGATTTTTATGTTTAATTTTGATAAATTGATAATTGTTTGACCAATATTTGATGTTTTAATCACGACCTAATTGTCAAAATCTAAGCTTGTTGCAATTTGGGATATGGGTTCTTGATTCTGATGAATGAATGACCCAGTTAGGTTAATTTTTTTGTGGGTTTATGAAATTATGATGATTTGTGATTGGAAATGTGTTATATGATGATTTTATCGTGATTTGGTGAAGGTTATGTGATTAGATGGACAATTAGTTTGCACATCTTGACTTTGGTTCAGTTTGAATGTTAAAATTGATTATTATCTTATTGCTTTAAGTGTGGTGTAAGCTTACCAACAACATCAAGGCTATGATGAATTCTGATGGGTATTTTAAAAATGAGAATCCCTATATTGTCTTGGCAAGATGTTAAGGTTGCGACCATGGTGGGCAATCGATTTTGCAAACTGCTACCCTATCTCGAAATCAGATTTTGTGACAAATGGATTATCTGCTTGTTAAGCTTACCATGATCATCAACGCTTTGATCAATTATGACGGTAGTTTGAAACTTGAGATTGCCCATATCTTGACCTGGTTTATAGCAATGTATAGACGATTATGTCGCATGTTTGTGACCGCTTTATTTTATATGCATAATATTATCACAACCTTGTAGTTAATGAATGTCAACACAATTTTATTAAAAGTTGGTAAATTTCTTCAAGTTAGTCATGTTTCATTGTGGGTGGCATCCGTTGGCATCACATGTATATATATTTTCGCGAGAAGCTATAATCATTGGTCGCTAGCAGACACCCGTCCAAATGAACCATGATTGGCTCGAAGATGTTAAGCATCTGTGTATATAGTCGTAGTAGAATGGGATGGAATTTGACATCGAATAATAATACTTTGATTGAAAGTGCCACAAAGTTGCAATTATTTTATGCTTGGTCCAATTAGATATTGCACCTCCATTGTCAGCTTATAATGCAAACATTAAACTTAAACACTTATTGTTTAGTTTATTCAAGAAGTTGTGAGACAACTATTAACGAGATGGGGCATCGATATTCTATCGATTCCTTTTGCTATCTAAATAGGCATTGTGCAAAGGTCTACACAGACATTTTGCTAGACCGTTAAGATATCAAAAGAAATTCATGGAGAAAATTAGAATGCGCAGATATGTTCAACATCAAATGTCAATATTTTTAAATGAAGTCGTGAATGTTAATGAAATACTGATGGGTTGTGTTTGGAAATGTGTTATATGACAATTTTAGTGTCATTTGGGGAAGGTTATGTGATTAGATGGCGAATTAGTTTGCACAATGTGACTTTGGTTCAGTTTGAATGTTAAAATTGATTATTTCCTTATTGCTTTAAGCACTTTTGAATAAGCAACTTTAACATACTTTTTGTACTCTCAAATAAAAAATACCAAATATGGTTCAAGATTTAACTATTTCAGACAACATAGTTGAAGAACCTGTTTGCACAAATTATATTCGATAGGATGTCACATGACTACTTTGCGTTCTATTTATGCAACTTCGTGTTCAACAAATCATGTTTTATTTCTTATTTATATAAAAATTATAAATATATTTTGTGGATCAAAATTTATTATCTTGCTATAGTTAAATTTTTTGGCACTAACAAAGATCACTATATATCTTTCGTGGTCGGATCGGGCTACGTTCAATCGGTCGAAGCACCTTATGTATGATATGGATCCAATCCATATTACTTTTTCAAAGTGTAAGCTTACCAATAAGATCAAGGCTATGATGACTTCTGACGGGTAATTTAAAAAATGAGATTTCCCATATCTTGGCGTGGCAGCATGTTAAGGTTGCAGCTGTAACACACCCAATTTCGTGATACGCAGCGGAATTCAAACTGGGTGTTACTTCATGGCACAACAATCATAACAATAGAAAATGCTCTCTAAAGGAGTTGTTTAAAAAGGATTTATCATTCAAATTATTCAAATATATCAGAGTTTACAAAATAGGTCCCAGTTGGTTCCATTGTTTACAAAATACATCAATATAAAGTCTTTGATGTTTTATGAATGATAAAATATTTATAGCCTTCTTGATCTAGTCCTCGCTCTTCCGTGCGACCCGACATTATGGACCAAATACATGCTTAAAACTCACAACACAAAGGTTGAGTGAAATTCATAGAGTTTGTTAAATGGTTGAACACATTATGTTGGTAGTGTGAGTTAAATAGACTCACACCAATGGTTTGAAAACTAAACAGTTATTATTAGACTAAGCATCATGCAATCTAGGCGTAAACGTGTTCCAAATTTAATTGGAGAAACTGTTGATACGCGCCCTTAACAGGTAATATTGCCATTTTTACATAATGTACTCAAATATTGCGTTTGTTTACGGACTGTCAAACAAACGGGATTCGCCAATCCCAATAGATCTATTCACAATATTCGCGCCACCTTCACTCAAAGTGATTAATGATTCATGATTTAGGGACTTAAGATTGGCAAACGCGTAACTTAGTGCTAATAAAACAATCGATAAGCATACATTTTGAAAGCAATGTGTTCGGTTTAAAATAAAGCATGTATCTCCCCAAGGGTTTGTAAAAAATTAAGTAATAGAAAGTGGGCTATGAACTCACCTCGAGTAAATGATATTAAATGTATAATGAGAATGATGGATATGCCGTGAGAACTTCTACGAGCAACCTAGAATGGGATGTTGCGACTTAGGTTTGAAATAATAATGCGAAAGAAATAACAAGCCTATATCGCCTCTATGTTGATCATGATGTAGTACATGGTATTTGTGTATGTCGTTTATAGAAATGGTCTAGTTGTGAAAACGTATAGTTTATATATATCGTACATCCGTTCGGGCCATCATAATTCGTAGGTCATGCAAGAACGTCATGGAGCTAGGAAACTTTAAATCATAAATCCAACAACTCGTCGACACGCTTTACTCAAATGAAACCCCTCACATGAAGCTCCCTAGTATTGTAGCACTTAGTAGATACAACATATGTTTTGAGTGAAGATTGTTATATCATAGAGTGTCGAGTCTTGGCTTAGCAACGCCATTCTTCAGATGCTTGTAACATAAAGATTTTTGACTTGCCACCACTAAATAGCCTATCCCACCAAACCCTTTGTTTCCTACCGTAAGCCTAACATTACAACCCTTTAAAGACCTCTTTGATAGTCTTTCCTAGGTGCTTACGCCAAAGCGATGGAGGTTTGATCTATTCTCAAGCCTATGATAATCTATGTACTAGGACCAGTTAATGAGTGTTTAATCTTCCATTTCCAACTTGTTATATTTCATATACACCCGAGAGAGATGTGAGTATCCAAACACCGCATGTGAGGTGCTAGTATGTAATTTCCGTGGTTGTTATTAGTTTTGCGGGGCTTATATGTGTTGTGGACTGTTTTAAACCAATGCTTCATGACCCCTAACTTATAAATTAATTTGACAAGCAAATACCAAGTGTAGGGATATTTGATAAGGTTTTAAAATGTACCTTTTTGAGGGGTCGTTTAAGCCCTTATTTGATCACTTTTATATCCGTTATTACTTAATATCGTTCCTTTTCACTTTTTAGGTCTCTTGAAGGCAAATTGCTGTAATGGCACTTATTTGGACGAAAAGGCGCGGATATCTGAAGAAAATGGCCAAAGTCAAGAATCGAGACACTCCAATTTGAAAAGACAAGGTGACGGCGTCATCGCTAAGCTATGACGCCGTCGGAGGATTTTGTGGGACGAAGCCAAATCTCTTATTTTCAAGTGACGGTGTCGCTTTAAAAGAGTAGGTCGTCGCAACTCGACGGCCTAGATTGGATCCGCACGGCCGAAGTCAAGAGGACGGCATCACAAGCACAAGGTGACGCCGTGCAAGACTAACGCGGCCAAGACGAAACCCTAATGACGGCCACCCGACGCGCCACAAAACATAAGGTGACGCCTGTCGCATATGTAATCTTATATATAGAATCCGAATTTTTCGCTTTTGGTGTGTAGTCTTTTGGAGTAAAACCTAAACCGAACCAAGGCTGTCTTGCACAAGATTTTAGGGTTCCAAACCCTATCTTACATCAAGATAAGTGTTTTACTTCATTAATTCAATTATGTCTTTGATTATTTGTGTGTATGCTTGCATGTTCTCCATGTCCCGCTAATTTACTTGTGTGTTTGCTTAGGAATATGAAACTTAATTATTGAATATTGATTGGTTGTCTCTTATCTTAATTGTTAATGATCTAGTAATGCGATAGGTCATTCGTTGTGTACTTAATGCTTGATTAATCTTTGTGAACCTTAGGTTATAGCACTTAGAGTGGTTGTAAGCTAAACCTTCCAAAGAGGCCTTAGAGTTAGAGTTTATGATCCCTAGTGGTATTTTGTAGACGAGACCCTTTGGTAACTTCAAAGAGTTAGGGATAAACGCATACCCTACAACTTTAGACACACAACGCGATTAAGAATAAGGACGTGACAATTCAACCATTAATAGGAGATAATTAAGGAGTAGTAAAACCTAAGTGAACACATCTTTAAACTATCATACGAGCACACAATAATTAGACATAGACTACACATACCTTAGATTAGATAATTAGATAAATAGAGTAATCGGTAGCAATACCAACCCCCAAATCCAAACCCCGAGATTCGTACCTTTCCATTTCCTAATAAACATAAAAAAGATAAAAAAATAATCTTCCTCAACCCCAACCTTAGCGTAGTAACTTCTCACTAGCATTCCTATTTCCCTAGAGAACGATATCAACACCCGTGGCTTACCCTAATACTACACTACAACGATTAGGTTCACTGCCTAGGGTGTTATAAAACTTGCTCGAAGAAAAGGAAGTTCCTTTGACCCCGAACGAAGCGTGTAGCGTTATCAATTGTCAAATGTCCAGGGTTGGTTATGTTATATTGCCAAATTCATGTATACATTTCGTAATTTTTTTTATCAATACAGGAAGTGTTTTATGTGTTACTGCAAAGCTTCTATTCTCCAAAACGTATTTGATATTTCGCATGGGAAAAAAATATGTGAATTAATTGTCTAATTAACATTTGCAATGATGAAACCCGTTGGCTCCTTAGAATTTTAGTTAGAGTCCGGTTTAGTTACATTTATTTAGAATATATAGTTAATTTTCTTTCTTAATCGACTATCAAGACCAAGACTTTCACCCACCACCAATAATTAAAATGGCGAACACTCCTTACATCAATGAGTTGAAAGACATGTTCGGATCAAAGAAGCTACATGAAAGCTTCAAGTTCTTTTCATTCAAGAGCACACGTAAGATGAAGCGTTGTTGAGGTTTCTTGGGGAGCGCCGCAATGAGTTACGAGAGAAGATAGATGTGCGCATGGAAGGATGGATGAGGTGTGATCTCTTTACCATGATGATGAAGAAGCTGGTGGGGATGTCTATGAGTGCTTGAGGTTGCAGATGATCAGGATACGCAGGAGGCTGGAGGTTTTGAGGGGCTTTTTGGTTGAAGTCCATGAAGGTTTGACGGAGAAGGAGGAGCATATGGACATCATGGACTTTTATGATTAGGTCATATGTTTATGTTTATGTATGTGTATTTTGTTTTGTCATCTTGGTGATCTGTGATGGTTGTCTTTTGGGGTTCTATTTCAACCGATGGTGCGAGATGGGTATGGGTGGTGATTTTAGGTTTTAGTAGATATTAACAATAACAATGGTACTTGATTCGTATATATAATTATATATAATAGTTTAGCATATGTTTATATGCTTTTATTTATTTAAGTTTTGCAATTTTTCTTTTATAGTTTAAATTATAAAGGATATTTAGTTTTCTCTCACACACATGGGTCAAACACACGCCTTGAAAACTTGCAAAAACGAAATAGGTTTCTAGATGAAATTAGGGTTTTTAATGTGCAACATATTTATCAAATTAAAACATATATTTAAGACATCTTGTGTTTGTGTATTCAAATTGATGATTCAATTTTGATTAAATGATCATATATAGTTGATAATCATATGGTTGTGTTGGGGTTGAATTGTGAGCGATGAATACATGTTCATCAAAGAATTATAAAGGTAGATCTCTGATTTTTATGTTTAATTTTGATAAATTGATAATTGTTTGACCAATATTTGATGTTTTAATCACGACCTAATTGTCAAAATCTAAGCTTGTTGCAATTTGGGATATGGGTTCTTGATTCTGATGAATGAATGACCCAGTTAGGTTAATTTTTTTGTGGGTTTATGAAATTATGATGATTTGTGATTGGAAATGTGTTATATGATGATTTTATCGTGATTTGGTGAAGGTTATGTGATTAGATGGACAATTAGTTTGCACATCTTGACTTTGGTTCAGTTTGAATGTTAAAATTGATTATTATCTTATTGCTTTAAGTGTGGTGTAAGCTTACCAACAACATCAAGGCTATGATGAATTCTGATGGGTATTTTAAAAAATGAGAATCCCCATATATTGTCTTGGCAGCATGTTAAGGTTGCAGCCATGGTGGGCAATCCGATTTTTGCAAACTGCTACCCTATCTGAGCCTGTATTTTGTGACAAATGGATTATCTGTTTGTTAAGCTTACCATGATCATCAACGCTTTGATCAATTATGACGGGTAGTTTGAAACTTGAGATTGCCCATATCTTGACCTGGTTTATAGCAATGTATAGACGATTATGTCGCATGTTTGTGACCGTTTTATTTTATATGCATAATATTATCACAACCTTGTAGTTAATGAATGTCAACACAATTTTATTAAAAGTTGGTAAATTTCTTCAAGTTAGTCATGTTTCATTGTGGGTGGCATCCGTTGGCATCACATGTATATATATTTTCTGTGAGAAGCTATAATCATTGGTCGCTAGCAGACACCCGTCCAAATGAACCATGATTGGCTCGAAGATGTTAAGCATCTGTGTATATAGTCGTAGTAGAATGGGATGGAATTTGACATCGAATAATAATACTTTGATTGAAAGTGCCACAAAGTTGCAATTATTTTATGCTTGGTCCAATTAGATATTGCACCTCCATTGTCAGCTTATAATGCAAACATTAAACTTAAACACTTATTGTTTAGTTTATTCAAGAAGTTGTGAGAGACAACTATTAACGTAGATGGGGCATCGGATATCTCTATCAGATTCCTTTTGCTATATAAATAGGCATTGTGCAAAGGTCTACAGCAGACATTTTGCTAGACCGTTAAGATATCAAAAGAAATTCATGGAGAAAATTAGAATGCGCAGATATGTTCAACATCAAATGTCAATATTTACAAATGAAGTCGTGAATGTTAATGAAATACTGATGGGTTGTGTTTGGAAATGTGTTATATGACGATTTTAGTGTCATTTGGGGAAGGTTATGTGATTAGATGGCGGATTAGTTTGCACAATGTGACTTTGGTTCAGTTTGAATGTTAAAATTGATTATTTCCTTATTGCTTTAAGCACTTTTGAATAAGCAACTTTAACATACTTTTTGTACTCTCAAATAAAAAATACCAAATATGGTTCAAGATTTAACTATTTCAGACAACATAGTTGAAGAACCTGTTTGCACAAATTATATTCGATAGGATGTCACATGACTACTTTGCGTTCTATTTATGCAACTTCTGTGTTCAACAAATCATGTTTTATTTCTTATTTATATAAAACAGTTATAAATATATTTTGTGGATCAAAATTTATTATCTTGCTATAGTTAAAATTTTTTTGGCACTAACAAAGATCACTATATATCTTTCAGGGTCGGATCAGGCTACGTTCACTGGCCGTGAAGCACCTTATGTATGATATGGATCCAATCCATATTACTTTTTCAAAGTGTAAGCTTACCAATAAGATCAAGGCTATGATGACTTCTGACGGGTAATTTAAAAAATGAGATTGCCCATATCTTGGCGTGGCAGCATGTTAAGGTTGCAGCTGTAACACACCCAATTTCGTGATACGCAGCGGAATTCAAACTGGGTGTTACTTCATGGCACAACAATCATAACAATAGAAAATGCTCTCTAAAGGAGTTGTTTAAAAAGGATTTATCATTCAAATTATTCAAATATATCAGAGTTTACAAAATAGGTCCCAGTTGGTTCCATTGTTTACAAAATACATCAATATAAAGTCTTTGATGTTTTATGAATGATAAAATATTTATAGCCTTCTTGATCTAGTCCTCGCTCTTCCGTGCCAGCTTCCGACATTATGGACCTGAAATACATGCTTAAAACTGTCAACACAAAGGTTGAGTGAAATTCATAGAGTTTGTTAAATGGTTGAACACATTATGTTGGTAGTGTGAGTTAAATAGACTCACACCAATGGTTTGAAAACTAAACAGTTATTATTAGACTAAGCATCATGCAATCTAGGCGTTAACGTGTTCCAAATTTAATTGGAGAAATTGTTGATACGTGCCCTTAACAGGTAATATTGCCATTTTTACATAATGTACTCAAATATTGCGTTTGTTTACCGGACCTGGTCAAACAAACGGGATTCGTCAATCCCAATAGATCTATTCACAATATTCGCGCCCACCTTCACTCAGTGATTAATGATTCATGATTTAGGGACTTAAGATTGGCAAATGCGGTAACTTAGTGCTAATAAAATAATCGATAAGCATACATTTGAAAGCAATGTGTTCGGTTTAAAATAAAGCATGTATCTCCCCAAGGGTTTGTAAAAATTAAGTAATAGAAAGTGGGCTATGAACTCACCTCGAGTAAATGATATTAAATGTATAATGAGAATGATGGATATGCCGTGAGAACTTCTACGAGCAACCTAGAATGGGATGTTGCGACTTAGGTTTGAAATAATAATGCGAAAGAAATAACAAGCCTATATATCGTCTCTATGTTGATCATGATGTAGTACATGGTATTTGTGTATGTCGTTTATAGAAATGGTCTAGTTGTGAAAACGTATAGTTTATATATATCGTACATCCGTTCGGCCATCATAATTTAGAGGTCATGCGAAGAACGTCATGAGCTAGGAAACTTTAAATCATAAATCCAAAGAACTCGTCGACACGTTTTACTCAAATGAAACCCTCACATGAAGCTCCCTAGTATTGTAACACTTAGTAGATACAACATATGTTTTGAGTGAAGATTGTTATATCATAAAGTTTATCATATTTTTAGTAAATATCTAGTTTTTACAAGTTCTCATTGTTTACTAGTGATTATAACTTATTAACATGTTCAAGAATAAAGTTTTGGTAAAAATCATCGGAAAAGGTAAAATGGTTATTTTTCCGTTACTTGTGAAAACACTATTTCAAAGATTAAATGAAGTTTTGTTAAGTTAATAGGTAACTAGCTATGAAAATAACTTGGTTTTGCTTTTAGTTGTGACAAAAGTATAGTCTTGAAACTACATATAAGGCAGTTTCAGTTTTTGAAAGAATATTGCATGTTTAAGCGTTTTCAAGGTCCGAACTTCTTTCATATTGAAGGAAAACGGCGTTCCGGACAAATTTCGTGTTTTAACTTTTTGATGATTCGGACCAGAAGTACCACTTTTAACATGGACAGACCCTTAACAACAAGCTATTTGGCAGTTTCGGCGTTTTGGTTTTGCTAACTTCTTTTGGCTATAACTTTTGACTCGTTTGTCCGTTTCAGGTGATTCAAGTTGTTATGTTTACCTTTTTATCTTGTCTACCATAGTATGTAAATTAGAAAGTCCATATGTGACTGGTTTTAATGGTTTCAAACGTGTAGAATATGACTAGTTTACTAGTTTGTTACTTTTACGACAATATATGAATTAAAACATGTGATTGTATATGTACATCATGAATCAACATAGTAACTATATATATAGCATGAAATAGTTAAGATTATGAATAATAAAGATGAGATGATGGTGGTGATTAGTTGCTTACAACTTTTGGCTTTCAATCAAGAAAGGAGTAACTAGTAAGGATCGGACTTTGATTGAACACCTAGGACCTTGAATTGAGCTATCTTTCTACACCTTGGCACCCTTGTGACCTGAAGAGTTGGTGATGAAGTACTAAGTGACTTGAGTGGATCTAAATTCAAGAAGATCACTTAAACTTGCTAGAGATTTGATGTAGTAACTTACTACTTGAAACTTCTTTGCATAAACTTGGAGTTTATAGATCAAATTATGGAAGATATGAATGATTTAAGTTATGAACGACCCAATTCAGTGTTTTAGGATGTATTTCACTTGCTATTTATAGGAGGGTAAGTTTGGTTAACTATATATTGGGTTAAATGTTAACCATGGTTAAGTTAGGACACATGTAATGATCTAAATTAAGCATGATTAGGATTATGCCACCAAAATGATGACTCCCCCCCCCCCTAGGTCGGCCATAACAAGATAAGATGACTTAGGTGGATAGTTTTGGTATTATCATGGTTACGGAGTGAGTTTTGGTTCCGTTAATCGCTAATCGAAAGTTTTTAAGCCATAAAACGTAAAACCGGGTATCGTAAAAATACGAAACTTGTAGGAATGATGAAACTCATCATCATACTTCATCTAAAAATATAAAATGGGTGATAAGTCTCATTGGGTGCAAAAGCGCGTAATTGCAATTTATCGAAAAGAGCGAGATTTCGAGAAATGCGGTGAATTTATTTAAAGTAGACTAAAATTAGTCTAAAAGTGATATGAGATGTCAAAATATGGTTTTCTTCATACGTGGGATAACTTAATGGTTATACGTGAAGTTTAAAAGTTACGCCGATTTAAGCAAAATGTATAATCGGTTGTCTCCCGAAATAAGTTTAATCACACAAGCTAACCACTTGTGAATGGTCAACCGTAATAAACTTAAACAAATTTCGAAAGCAATACAATTAAGATCGAGGAATATAGTGAATTCACGGTCGTTCATCCCACGGAGGATGAATGGTGTTTGAACAAATTCAGATGTCGAATAATCACTAAGGATAGTGATGAGTAAGGATTTTGAATTATTTATACCTAAAGAGAAATTTTTGTAAATTACAGGGGTTTAAATGCAAATTAAAGAAAATTAAAAAGCTAAAATATATTAAATAAACGCTATCACTATTTTTACAATGATGTTTTTCTTGATTTATAAAACAAAATAACTTAAATAAACTATTTTAATTAGAACGTAAATTTAAATTACCTAAAAACGTGATTTAAAATGAAAACGTCGTTAAGTATAAAAATTACGAGAGTGCGCAAGTAAAACGTAAAATTTTTGAAATAAAAGTCCTAGTAGTATAAAACAATTTTCTTACCTACTATATGACAAAAGAAAATTTTAGAAAAAGATTTATATTTTTTTACTTTTATATTTTTATTATGAATTAAATACTATTTTGAACTAAATAAATGATTAAAATACTAAAACTATTAAGAAAATCAAACTTTTTTATAAAATACTTATTATCAATACAAAGCTAGGAAAAATACAAAAGTTGAAAAAGCTTGATTAAATAAGCTGAAAATACGCTAATAAGCTCGTATAAGCTTAAAATGAAAACAAGGGTTATATATTAGATAGTGCAAAGAAAAAACAGAAAAAGACCCAAGGGCAGTTGGTGAGGTGTGTGTGTGGTGAGCTGGGTGGCCAGAGTTCGAATCCCAGCACTGACTTTTTGCAAACTATTTATTTTTTGATTTTTCTTTTACAAACTGCTTAAGTACACTAAGATAAGCAAATTTCAAAACTACAACTTTTTGTGAAAACCACTAATAAGCTCAGTTTGAGCTTATTTAACTCAACAGTGGGCAAGAAAAAGAAATAAGCAAAAGGATTAAGCCAAAATGGCTAATAAGCTACTCAATAAGTAAAATGATGAACTGAAAATAAGCGAAGTAAATGATAATAAGCTAAAGTGACAATTGAAAAAGCAAATTACTCAAAAATAAGCATTGAATAAGCCAAAATAAGCACTAGTTTTAACTGTTACACATGACACTTTTGTTTTTACTAGGCACCTTCTAGCTTAATTTTAAGCACTTAAATGAGCTTAGAATTGAAAATAAAGACTGGAATAAGCAAGTTGACCAACTCAGCTTTCCGAAAAGCTAAAGCTCTCACTGTGGGGTCCACTAGAGAGCTTATGGTGAGCTTGAGAAAAAGCTGAAAAACCACTGAGTATGACTCAGTGTATGCTGAGTATTTTTGACAACCAAAAAGCTCTTAGCAGACCTATCAAATAAGCTAGAGATTGAAAAGCTAAACTTGGAACTTTGAGATAGCTAGGTGAGCTTCTCAAAAACCTAAAGTACATAAGCTAGTACTCACTAATGTGCTCTGAATAAGCTTGTGAACAAGGCATGCAACAACTGTGCATAGAGCAGTTCTTGACTTTTTAAGAAAATGAACTATGTTGACTTTTATGAGTTTTGGATTAATCTCACTAACTAATTATGATATATTAAGCTAAGATAAGATTATATTAAGCTATGTTAACAAGTTTTAAGCTACTTAGCTGAGATTTGTACTTAAAAATCCTAACAGTGAACTAATAAGGGTGAGATTAGATGATTTTGACTTTTCAAGAACAAAGAATGGTTTTTCTTGTTGAAATGAGATATTAAGACCTAGTGTGACAAATAACAACAATAAGCAACAACTCAATTAACCTTTAACACAGATAAACAAGCTAATCCAAACACCCCTTTATGAGACTGTTTTGGAACTTTTCAAAACAAATCACAGATTAAAACCATGCCAATGATTACAGACCTCATGCTATCAATTAATAAGACTAAAGAAACACTAAACAACAGCATTAACAACATAAAACCAAGAAATGATGATTATGCTATTAAAACTGTTAAAATAAGATTTTTGCTAACTACAAATTTAAAATAACAAGCAACTGTTTTTATTGGATAATTAGATTTAACTATAACTAAGAAACACAAAAACACACAGACTTGAGCTTATAACTGTCTTACACAGTGAAATGCCAAAATGCGTCAAAATGCTTACAAGTTGCTTCCAAGCTCAAACTGAGAACTGAGGCACAAAGACACACCCTAAAGCTTCCTAATAAGCACTAAACCCAAGGGCAATCCTTTATCAACCCCGCCCACTTTGAACTTCACTTCCATGGTCTTTTTATTTTTATCTAATTTTTTTGGTATTTTGGTGATTTTCTTTTTACATCTAAACTGCTTTTAAAGGTTTCTAATAGCTTTAATAAGCTATCTAGGAGCTTATGTGGGATAAGGTGAGGTGATGGGAGAGTGTTGCAGGCAAAGGTAAAGGGAAGAGATAAGGTGGAGGTGGCGGAGTTGACTTTATTCGACCGAGGGTAATAATAGGTGGGGTCAAAATGGGGGTCAAGGATAATGACAGGGTTCTTTGGGTTTTGGCTGGGGTTCTTAATATACAAAGGTCCGTTTGGTTTGTTATTAATACAAGGACTAATCTTGCCATTTTCTGAAAATTGAAGGACCAAAACTGCCAACTTTCCAAAGTTAGAATAAGGACCAATCCTGCCATTTATGATTAGTACAAGGACCACATTTGATAATTTTCACTTTTTTTTCAAATATCCAAGGACCATTTATGTCATTTTGTAAAGTTGAGGACCTTTTCGCCATTTGACCAAAGATTTATTCAAGGACCATTTTTGACAACTTAGAATATTTCGTGGACCTTGAATAACATTTTCTTTATTTTGAATTACCGTGGACTAAATTTGACAACTTTTGAAACTTGGGGACTAAAGCGCCAATTATGCAAACTTGATATGTTTTTCATCCGATTTTGATATTTTGCATTTAAAACACATAAAACACTTATTTGTGATATTTTTATCATTTTGATGCATTTGAGTGTTTTCAAGCGCTTTTGCGCTTTAAATGGTACAAAATGATGAGTATTTGCACACTCATCAATTCCCACACTAAGATATTGCTAGTCCCTAGCAATGATTTGAGAAAATTAATGGATTTCATCTCTTTACCAAAAGCCATTACTTCGGAGTAGCCAATTGTTTTAGTTCAATTAAGAACCTTGGTACAATGATAACCAAATGATTTTGAGCAAATCACCACTTTCAACGGTTTTGATTTGTCTTTACCGTGCCGTTTGCTTCGGACTAGCCAACTCTTGGATAAATTATCAATATTATCTTTGGTGAGCCGATTACCAATTATGGATTTCAATCGCCTTTACCACAAGCCATAAACTTGTGGGCTAGCCAACTTTTCACTAATTAAAGATATGGTGAGTTGATCACCATACAATTTTGGGCAAATTGCAAGCCATAAACGGATTTGAGATATCTTTACCAAGAGCCGCTTTCTCTGGATTAGCCAATCCTTATGTGGGTTAGATATGGCGGATCGATTACCATTTGCCGAGTAAGTGAAAACACTTACTCAAAAAAAAATTTGGCCAAAACGGGAATTGGGTGGAATAATTACATGATAAAATTCGTGAGAATTCCCCACACTTAGAAATGAATATTGCCCTCAATATTCAAAGTATCGCGGTTATGCCAAACATAGAACGAAAAGGGAAATACTACGGCCATTATTTTATTTTTGATATATTTTTTTTTTTTTTTTTTTTTTTTTTTTTATATACAATAGCGTGGGCAACTCCCCACACTAGGGTGATACTCATGGGTGAAAACCCATGTGGTGTGTGCATCTTGTTTTTAATTCCGAGTCGCTAGCTTGACTCGATCCCGCATTCATTGGTTCATGGGAAAGTTTGTAGATCCGGACAACCACAGGAGGAATGTCCTCTCCAAAATAATGCTTCAATCGATGACCATTCACTTTAAAATCGGACCATCGGGTTGAGATAACTCAATGGTTCCATATGGAAATACTTTAGTGATGGTGAATGGTCCGCATCAATGGATTTTAGTTTTCCCGAGAAAATCTTTAATCTTGAGTTGAAAAGAAGGACTCGATCACCGACGTTGAAAACGCGGTTTTGATTTTGGAGTCGTGAATCTTCTTTGTCTTTTGTTTGTAGATTAAAGAGTTCTCGTATGCTTGATCACGGAGTTCATTTAATTCATTCATTTGAACTTTCCGTGATCACCAAATGTCTCAATATCGAAGTTTGCATGTTTTAAGGCCCAGATGCTTTGTGCTCAAGCTCAATCGGCAGATGACATGCCTTCCGTACACTAGCTTGTATGGAGTACACCCGATGGGTGTTTTGTAAGTCGCACGGAAGGCCCAGTGAGTGCCATCCAGTTTATCCGACCAGATGCACGGTTTTCGCCATCGTCCTTTCAAGAATTCTTTTAATCCCTCGGTTGGAAACTTCCACTTGCCCACTTGTTCGGGGTGGTACGCAGAGAGACGGTGGGTTACACCACACTTTTGCATGACACGATCAAATTGGTCATTGCAGAAATGCGTACCACGATCACTGATTATAGCTCGTGGAGTTCCAAACCTGGCAAAAAGAGATTTTAAGAATTTTACAACAACTCGGGCATCATTGGTAGGTAAAGCTTTCGCTTCAACCCATTTTGACAAATAGTCAACGGCCACGAGTATGTATTTGTTTCCTCGAGATGATGGAAATGGCCCCATAAAGTCAATGCCCCAGATGTCAAATATCTCACAAACTTGAATGGCATTTTGCGGCATTTCATTTCGTTGAGAGATATTTCCGTGACGTTGACAAGCGTCATAGGTTTTGACAAAATCGTGGGCATCCTTATAAATCGAGGGCCAATAAAACCCGGAATCAAACACCTTTTTGGCAGTGTAGTTGGGGCTATGATGTCCCCCAGTAGGTCCAGAATGGCAAGCCTTGAGAATATCATTGGCTTCCGACCATACACACATCGCTGATGACTTGATCCGCACAAATTTTGAATAAGTAGGGTCGTCCCGTAATGTTTACATCTTTAAAGAATTTGTTTTTCTATTGGGACGAAATCCTTTCACCACAAAGTTACCCGCATGGTAATTTGCAAAGTCAAGAAACCATGGGGTAGAAGAGTTCCACGAAAAGAAACCACATTGAGTGTTTCGAGAGAAAATGTTTCGCTTATTTCCTTTTTCTCGAAAACATCTTGGTGAGGGTTCTCTAATCGGACAGATGATCGCCACCAGTGTTCTCGGCTCCTTTTTATCACGTATAATGATATCAAATTCTTGCAGAGGAGAACCCAACGGAGCAATCTCGGCTTTGCATCTTGTTTTGCAAAGAGATATTTGAGAGCCGAGTGATCCGTATACACCACGCATTTGGTCAAGATAAGGTATGGTCGAAACTTTTCAAACGCATACACCATGCCTAATAATTCTTTTTCCGTAGTGGTGTAATGGGTTTGAGCTTCATCATAGTCTTACTCGCGTAGTAGATAGGCTGAAAATGCTTGGTTTTTCGTTGCCCCAAGACCGCACCGATAGCAAAATCACTTGCATCGCACATGAGTTCAAAGGGTAAATCCCAATCGGGGCAACTAGAATGGGTGCTTAGTAGCTTTTCTTTAATGTTTCAAAAGCTTTGATGCACTCGGATGAGAAGATAAAAGGAGCATCTTTTCAAGAAGATGGCTCATAGGCCGAGCGATTTTAGAAAAATCTTGTATGAATCTACGATAAAACCCGGCATGACCAAGAAAACTCCTAATACCTTTGACGGTAGTAGGATGAGGCAATTGGCAATAACATCAACTTTGCTCTATCTACCTCAATCCCGTTTTTGAAATCTTATGGCCAAGGACTATGCCTTCTTTGACCATAAAGTGGCTCTTCTCCCAATTTAGACAAAGATTGGTGTCTTCACACCGCTTGAGCATTTTATCTAGATGGGAGAGACATGTTTGAAACGAGTCCCTAATGACCGAGAAGTCATCCATAAACACCTCCATTGTTTCCCGATCATGTCGTGGAAAATGGCCATCATACATCGTTGGAACGTGCTGAGCATTACATAGGCCAAAAGGCATACGTCTGTAGGCAAAAGTTCCGTATGGGCGTGAATGTGGTCTTTTCTTGATCCAATGGATCAATGGGGATCTAAAATAACCCGAGAAACCATCAAGAAAACAATAGTATTCGCTCCTCGCTAATCTCTCAAGCATTTGGTCCATGAAGGGTAGAGGAAAATGGTCTTTACGGTAGCGTCATTCAACTTACGATAGTCAATGCAAACGCCATCCTGCTACCAACCGAGTTGGAATTAACTCGTTATCTTCATTGTGACAACAGTTATGCCACCCTTTTAGGAACACAAAGAATTGGGCTAACCCAAGGACTATCTCGAGATCGGGTAAATTAATCCTGCATCAAGAAGTTTGATAACCTCCTGCTTGATAACATCATGGATTTTGGATTTACTCTTCTCGATGTTGAATCTGCTGGTTTGAAGTCATCCTCCATCAAGATTTTGTAGTACAAAACTCGGGTTGATACCTTTAATGTCGGAGAGTTTCCAAGCAATTGCTTGCTTGTGTGACTTCAAGACCTTTATGAGAGCAGACTTTTCATCTTTACTCAAATCTCGAGCAATAATGACTGGTAATTTATCATCACCCTCAAGAAATGCATACTCGAGATGAGGCGGCAAGTCCTTAAGTTCGACTTCAGGAAATTCTTCAGTTTTCTCAACTGACTTGACTTCCTTGTTATGAAGCTCGGCGGGAGGGATTGAAAATGATGATGGATCATCATTAAGCAACTTCTCAATGAGAAGTATGTCCCCCTCAATGTCGATGGGAGCGTGATCAATTTCCCATGGAACAGAATCACTAGATAAGTAAGCTTCAATCTCTTCTAAGATGAAGTCACTTTCCTTAAACGGAGTGAGAGAAGGAGTAGAATTGGCAATGATGGGTTGAGATGAATGAGTGAGATTATCACCAAGAATTATGATCATAACCAAGAACTTCTTGAGAGTACTCTTCGAAGCAACATCAATGATATCTATTCGGTTAACCGACTCGTAATCATAGTTTGCGGAGTACCTCAAGTTTGATCAAGGTTAAAGGTGACGACTTCATTACCAACACGTAATGTGATTTCTTGCTCAAATACATCAATGAGAGCACGCCCGCTCGTGAATCCTCTTCCAACAATGAGAGGGACCCGTGGATCAAGATCGAAATCAACAACTACAAAGTCACCGGAAAATGGAACTTTCCTACTTTTACAAATACGCCCTCAAGAATGCCAAGTGGACGGGATATTGTACGATCTGCAAGCTCGAGAGTCATGCATGTAGGAGTAAGGTCCGAAGAGAAAGTTTCTTCCATATCGAATGAGGCATCGTTTATGCTTGCACCAAGATCGGCTAAGGCAAAGCATTCAACCATTCCCGGAAATACACAAGGTAAGAGAAATTTTCCAAGATCTCCAAGCTTTTGAAGCTTCTTCAAGATAACCGCAGAGCGCTCGTCAGAGGAGTTTTGCCATCTCAAACAGCTTTTTCCTTGTTGCTTAACATGTGTTTGAGAGTTGATGCAAACTTGGGCATCAAGATGATAGCATCCGCAGCTTATGTCAAAATGTAGTTCTTGGAAAATTTGAAAAATTTGTCCATTTGATGACTGGCTTTTTTCGCTGGAGCTTTTGCTCATTCAAACGTGATGGGTAAGGAATAGAAGTTTTGGATTTGGGGTTTTCAACGGAGCTACCGGAGGTTCAAAACAACTCTGGATTGGATTTGGGTTTCGGACAACTTGAGGATGGACATCGTTGGTACCTCCGTTATTAGTAGGAAGTTCTTTGTCCTTTGTTGCCTCGTGTTCACTTTCCACTACCTTTGGGAGAGAAGAAGAAGAGGTAGTAGGAATAGCGGGTCCATTGTATGAAACACCACTTCGTTGTGATCGCCTTTGCATCGCCCCTCGGGTTAGCGATCGTGTTGCTCGAAGTTTTCCGAGCCCGAGGGTTGATCATTTAAAGACTTCTTGAGATCGATCCGACCGACCAACAACCTGCTCATTTCATCTTGGGATTTCATAAATTGCTTCAATAACTCATCGATGATGGTACCGGAGCAGTGGAGGATATTTTGAGGTCGTATGTTTTGATTATGACCTTGTTGTTGAAAACTCCTTGGTTAGGATTTACATTTCCTAAATTGATTCCCTCGATTGAAATTGTTTTGATTAAAGTTTCCTTGAGGTTGGAAACCTTGATTTGGTCCGGATGGAAATTACCTTGGTTTTGATAACCTTGGTTCATTCTAGGTTGGTTCGATTCGGTTTTGTATGTTAGGATTCGTTAAACCGGTGGTCCTCGATAAGTGTTAGCACGGTAGTTTGGTTCATTTTGAGGATGGTATTGATTACCTCCCGATGTGAAGTACCCGCTATAGCATTGGCTTCAAAAGGACTACCATCGGTGGCAAGACATTGTAGTATGCATGAGGGCCACCACAAGTAACACAAACTTCAACTTTCTTCACTTCACCATGTGATGGTGTCTGTGAAAGTGACTTTTTTGGTTAGCAAGAACCAAAGCTCGAACAATATCCGTGAGTTTGTCAATCTTAGCATCGGTGCTAGATGTACTCACGGAGATGAAGTAGAAGGTCCAAAGATTAGACCGAGACCGATATGTCTTTGCTCGGAAAGGCGGACCTTGGACTTGTTTTCAATGATTTGCAAGGCTTCTTTGGTGGTCTTGCTCAGAAATTACCTCCGCGAGGCATTTAAAGAGTCTTGATTAGTCCGGTTCGCACCATTGTAGAAAGTATCCATTTGCATTAACTCGGTAAAACCATGATGCGGACACTTATGAGCAATTCTTTGTAACGATCCCATGCCTCCCGAATGATTCATCAAATCTTTGAGAGAATTTCATTATCTCATTCTTAAGACTTGTAGTTCGGGATGGAGGATAGAATTCTAACAAACTTGGTGACTAGATCCTCCCATGTCTCAATGGAACGAGGGGTTGTTTCTCAAGCCAATTCCGGCTTGTCCTCTAGAGAAAATGGGAACGTAAGAAGCTTAATTGCTTCATGTGGGACATTCTTGTATTTGATGGTAGATGCAATCTTGTTAAACCATCGAATATGTACATGAGGATCATCCCGCCAAAACCATAAAATTGGCTTTGGGTTACAAGATTAAGCAACCCGGTTTTGAGCTCAAAGGTATCGACCACGATGGTCGGGACAATAATGGCATCTCCGTAACCCTCGATGGGTGCTTGGAGAAGCTCATTCATAGCTTATCTTCCGCCATTACGACGGGGGTGGTGGTGGTGCTAGACATTCCTCGCTCACGACTTGTAGAACTGGAAGAACGAGTGCGCATGCACTAAGTATAAAAATTTTTCAAAACAAATGCGAGGCAAAACGACAAGTGAACTTAACCAATAATCACAAATGAAATGGCTTTTGAAAAAGGTACACCAAATCACAAGGACACAAAGGCAAGTTTTAAATCATTGTTCGGGAACTTATTATGGTCACTCCCCCAGTTGGTAGGTGTACTGCCTTGATTTGCGGTGGTTGATTTTTATGTATTATTTAAGTACCACTGAAAAGACGTAGGTACAGATATGTGCTGAGGGTTTAAAAACTTTTGGAAAATATTTTTGGTATCGTCTCGTTTAACCAAATCGTATCTCTTTAAGAATCACCTTAAAGGAAACACAAGCTAGAAAACGTTACGATTGTTTTGTTGTTTTATATTTTGTTTGGTGTTGTTAACACTTTAGGAAAAGTGTTAATGAACTTTTTGAGTTATGATAACTTTACAAAAAAACTGTTTACAAACGGTGGTATATGTGCAAGTACGGGTCTCGAAATCGCTTAAAACACGCTTCTGACCTCCCGCAAGCGCGCCAAAATTTGGTTGTCTCCCGAACAGTCAAGTTTAATCACACAAGCTAACCACTTGTGAATGGTCAACCGTAATAAACTTAAAACAGCTAAGAAAGCAATACAATTAAGATCAGAGGAATATAGTGAATTCCTGGGTCGTTAAGTCCCACGGAGGATGAATGGTGTTTGAACAAATTCAGATGTCGAATAATCACTAAGGATAGTGATCAGTAAGGATTTTGAGTTATTTATACCTAAAGAGAAAGTTTTGTAAATTACAGGGGTTTAAATGCAAATTAAAGAAAATTAAAAAGCTAAAATATATTAAATAAACGCTATCACTATTTTTACAATGATGTTTTTCTTGATTTATAAAACAAAATAACTTAAATAAACTATTTTAATTAAAACGTAAATTTAAATTACCTAAAAACGTGATTTAAAATGAAAACGTACGTTAAGTATAAAAATTACGCGAGCAGCAAGTAAAACGTAAAATTTTGAAATAAAAGTCCTACGAGTATAAAAACAATTTTCTTACCTACTATATGACAAAAGAAAATTTTAGAAAAAAGATTTATATTTTTTTTGACTTTTATATTTTTTATTATGAATTAAATACTATTTTGAACTAAATAAATGATTAAAAATACTAAAACTATTAAGAAAATCTGAAACTTTTTTATAAAATACTTATTATCAATACAAAGCTAGGAAAAATACAAAAGTTGAAAAAGCTTGATTAAATAAGCTGAAAATACGCTAATAAGCTCGTATAAGCTTAAAATGAAAACAAGGGTTATATATTAGATAGTGCAAAGAAAAAAGCAGAAAAGACCCAAGGCGCTTGGTGAGGTGTGTGTGTGTGGTGAGTCGGGTGGCTGTGTTCAATCCCAAAGACCGACTTTTGCAAACTATTTATTTTTTAATTTTTCTTTACAAACCGCTTAAGTACACTAAGATAAGCAAATTTCAAAACTACAACTTTTGTGAAAACCACTAATAAGCTCGCTTTGAGCTTATTTAACTCAACAAAGGGCAAGAAAAGAAATAAGCAAAAGGATTAAGCCAAAATGGCTAATAAGCTACTCAATAAGTAAAATGATGAACCCGACAATAAGCTAAGTAAATGATAATAAGCTAAAGTGACAATTGAAAAGCAAATTACTCGAAATAAGCATTGAATAAGCCAAAATAAACACTAGTTTTAATCACACATGACACTTTTGTTTTACTAGGCACCTTCTAGCTTAATTTTAAGCACTTAAATGAGCTTAGAATTGAAAATAAAGACCGAATAAGCAAGTTGACCAACTCGACTTTCTAAAAGCTAAAGCTCTCACCGGGGTCCACTAGAGAGCTTATCGTGAGCTTGAGAAAAGTTTGAAAACCACCGAGTATGACTTAGTGTATGTCGAGTATTTTTGACAAACAAAAAGCTCTTAGCAGACCTATCAAATAAGCTAGAGATTGAAAAGCTAAACTTGGAACTTTGAGATAGCTAGGTGAGCTTCTCAAAAAGCTAAAGTACATAAGCTAGTACTCACTAATGTGCTCTGAATAAGCTTGTGAACTAGGCATGCAACAACTGTGCACAAAGCAGTTCTTGACTTTTTAAGAAAATGAACTATGTTGACTTTTATGAGTTTTGGATTAATCTCACTAACTAATTATGATATATTAAGCTAAGATAAGATTATATTAAGCTATGTTAACAAGTTTTAAGCTACTTAGCTTAGATTTGTACTTAAAAATCCTAATAGTGAACTAATAAGGGTGAGATTAGATGATTTTGACTTTTCAAGAACAAAGACTGGTTTTTCTTGTTGAAATGAGATGTTAAGACCTAGTGTGACAAATAACAACAATAAGCAACAACTCAATTACCCTTTAACACGCTTAAACAAGCTAATCCAAACACCCTTTATGAGACTGATTTGGAACTTTTCAAAACAAATCACGATTAAACCATGCCAATGATTACGAGACCTCATGTTATCAATTAATAAGACTAAAGAAACACTAAACAACAAAGATTAACAACATAAAACCAAGAAATGATGATTATGCTATTAAAACTGTTAAAATAAGATTTTTGCTAACTACAAATTTAAAATAACAAGCAACTGCTTTTATTGGATAATTAGATTTAACTATAACTAAGAAACACAAAACACAAAGATTGAGCTTATAACTGTCTTACACAAAGAAATGCCAAATGGGTCAAAATGCTTACAAGCTCAAACCGAGAACCGAGGCACAAAGACACACCCTAAAGCTTCCCAATAAGCACTAAACCCAAGGGCAATCCTTTATCAACCCCGCCCAAATTTGAACTTCACTTCCATGGTCTTTTTATTTTTATCTAATTTTTTTTTGGTATTTTTGGTGATTTTTCTTTTTTACATCTAAACTGCTTTTAAAGGTTTCTAATAGCTTTAATAAGCTATCTAGGAGCTTATGTGGGCTTATGAGTCCTTAATAACAACTAAAAACAACATTTGATCTTTCATGAGATTTTTGAACTAGGAAAATTAGCATAAACTGAAAACTTGAGTTAAAACTGAAATTGAAACTGAAAAAGATTTACATTCACTTCAAATAACTTAAACAGATTACTTGGAAAGCTTAAATTACACTGGAACTTTGAAATTAACTAAAACGACATTAAAAACTAAAATTGCACTAGATACTCTTCTCCTCTGTGATCTCCTCTCTCTTTTATAGCACTTTTAGACTCCCATATGCCTCGATCAAATCCCATCAATAATCTTGGCCATTGGATGAGTTTTGAGTGATCTAAGCCGTCAAGTGTTTTGGCGGAAAAAGCTTTGACTTTTGTGGACCGTGAAATTGCAACCGGGGAGGGGTGGCATTAATTGTGGTGTGTTTAGTTGGTAGATGTGATGATGAGGGGAGGTTTGAAGGGATAAGGTGAGATGATGGGAGAGTGTTGCAAAAGGTGCAAAGGGAAGAGATAAGGTGGAGGTGGCGAGTTGACTTTATTCGACCGAGGGTAATAATAGGTGGGGTCAAAATGGGGGTCAAGGATAATGACAGGTTCTTTGGGTTTTGGCCGGGTTCTTAATATACAAAGGTCCGCTTTGGTTTGTTATTAATACAAGGACTAATCTTGCCATTTTCTGAAAATTGAAGGACCAAAACTGCCAACTTTCCAAAGTTATAATAAGGACCAATCCTGCCATTTATGATTAGTACAAGGACCACATTTGATAATTTTCACTTTTTTTTTCAAATATCCAAGGACCATTTATGTCATTTTTGTAAAGTTGAGGGACCTTTTCTGCCATTTGACCAAAGATTTATTCAAGGACCATTTTTGACAACTTAGAATATTTCAGGGACCTTGAATAACATTTTTCTTTATTTTGAATTACCAGGGACTAAATTTGACAACTTTTGAAACTTGGGGACTAAACCGCCAATTATGCAAACTTGATATGTTTTTCATCCGATTTTGATATTTTGCATTTAAAACACATAAAACACTTATTTGTGATATTTTTATCATTTTGATGCATTTCGAGTGTTTTCAGGCGCTTTTGCGCTTTAAATGGTACAAAATGATGAGTATTTGCACACTCATCAATAACGATAAGGTTAATTTTTATGGTCAAAGGAGGAGGAAATATGTTTGAATTTTCCAAAATGTAAAAGTTTATAAATATCTTAGAAAATACCCGCAGAATGGTTAAGTCCGGGTCACGAGATTTGTTTAAAACGTAAGTTTAGTCTCGTCTGCTCATGGTTTATTTGGTAACATTTAAAAGAAATCTTAAAATTCTCAAATTAATTATGAGTGATCTAAAATTAATCGATGTGGGAAAAATTGTCGAGTTGGTTTTCGTTGCGCGGATGTTGAAATGGTGTTCACCAAAATAAAACTTTAAGACGATGTTTTCTTAATAACTTTTGAGAAAATGATCTAACGATTGTCAAACTCTCGGTCATTACTAAAATAATTTATCTTACGAGAATGTGAAATAAAAATTTTACGGGATGAATAGTGAAAGTGAATAGTAACTTTTCAACAATATGAAAAGTAACCCGAAAAATGCGCATTGTTACAGTCTCACCACTTTAATGGGAATTTCGTCCCGGAATTCAATGTGTGTTACTAATGTTGAAGTGTCTAGGAAAATATGTTTATATGCGCCGAATTCTAATCTTTGTGTTCTCAAGTTTCTGGTCATAGAATGGGTTATGTACCATGTGGCTTAAGTTGATAACCTAAAGGGTTTTTCCCAATTCTCAAAACGAATCACATCTTATTGTATCGAGGCTTTCAACAAAACCTTAATTTCTAACATGGAGTTTTTGTTAAATTTTAACACCTTACATCTATGTAACTTTTGTTTCTGGTAATAGTGTGCGTCATGGAGCCTAATTTGTATTTGTATGGTTTCCTTAATTGTTTCGTGGGTGATCCCTAAACACCTTAGTTCAGCAAATGGTTAACTAACACTTTCATCGATATAGTGCCTCAAATGGAATAGTTTTTGTTGTTGTTAGGGTAACTGTTGTTAATCAAAGGTGTAAGATATTGTTGATGTGAAATGGTTTGTAATGATGTTTTAGGAAAGTCTTGTTAGAGGCAAGTGGTTATCCAAACCATTTCCAAAGATGATCATGTCTTAGGTGGTTTCGGGATGAAGGCTATATCGTATAGTGTTTATGTTTACTAGTGTTTGAAAGAAACATGTTACTGTGAAGTTTTACATACTGACTTATAATGGGGTTCAGATAATGATGTGATATGTTGACGATTAGGAAAGTGTAGTGTATGTTTACCATTATTCTTAGGTAGAGATGTCAAGTTTTTTTTTTAAAAATCAAAAGTGAATTTTAAAGGAATATGGCGGAATGATATCCTTGAAACCTAAACAGGCTAGTACTTCTAAGAAATGACGAGAAGATTTGATGACTATACCAAGATAGTAGTTAGGATTATTTCATAAATGAAAACTTTCAAGAATGAAATTAGGTAGTATAAATAAGTATTAAGATCTTGCTGAGTGATAAGACACTATCATGTCTCTAGATCTTTTTAATGAATTCTAGTGGTTTATCGAGTTTAAGTAGGAAATTAACCTGAATATAACCCTTGTATAACTATTCTCAGTGTTTGAAAAATTTAAGTCGAACATAGTTAGTCAGACTATGTTCCACTATCCCTAGGTTAAATATAGGTGACTAGACTATATTTAGCCGAGGTTCGATAAATTTTTCAAATACCTAAATTAGGTATACTCGTGATATGTCCATAGCTTTTGAGAAATTATCCACTAAGCAAAGGCGATATCAAACCATCCAGTTGCAACTCCTGGCCATAAAATACTTGTAACCTATGTTTTCACATTCCATTGCATAGAAGATAGTATGGGTAGATACGTGTGGAAAGAAAGTTTTAAGTAATTCTTAAACAGTCCATACTTGGCTAGAATTACGAACTTTTAACAATGAAGGTTTCAGAATAGAACTTTGATGAATATAGAGAAAGTTGCTGAACTTTAGCTTTTTGTAGATGATGAGTCAGTTTATCTTTTAGAAATCTCATTTCTTGTATTTCCATTAGAAAAATCGATAGATTGTGACGGGTTTCATGTAAAAGAATATCATATAAGGTTTTATAAGATAAGTTCTAGAGTTTATTGTATAACTTATAATATCTGAGGAGTAGTTGAGACCATTGTGCAACTCACAATGTCTGAGAAATAGTTGAGACCATTGTGTAACTCACAATGTCTAGGAAATAATAGAGACCATTATGCAACTCACAATGTCTAAGAAATGATGGAGAGATCATTGTGTAACTCACAATATCTTGAGAAAAGATGGAGAGACCATTGTGTAACCAACAATGGATTGAGAAATGATAAAGAGACCATTGTGTAACCCACAATATCTTGAGAAATAAATGAGACCACCGTGGGATTTACAATTATGCGAGAATGTAATAGAGACCACCGTAGGATTTACGATTCCGAGAATGTAATAGAGACCACCGTATCTCACAAAGTGTCTAGGAAGTAGGAAAGACCATTGCAATCGCCATAATGTCTTGGATAAAGTTTCGTAATCCTAAAATGTACGAGTAGATACATGATTTGGAAAAAAATCTGATTGTGCCGCAATGCTTTAGAATAGGCATACACAAATATGTTTAGTCCATCGTTTAGCTAAAATGATTGAAAATATGTCGAGTGTATATATCAATATAATAGTATGTATGTATAGCTTAAAATACCTAAAAGTCACATAATCGTCAGGAGGATGGAAGGCACGGAGAACGGAAGGCTATAAAATGTTTTTGTTTGTAAAAGTAGTTATAGTTTAAGTCTCATTTAGACCCGTTTCTCTATAAGCGTAGCTCGATACTAATCTGTAACACCCCAATTTCGCGATCACGCAGCGAATTCAAATTGGGTGTTACTTACGTGGCACAACAAATATAACAATAGAAAACGATCTCTAAAGGAGTTGTTTAAAAAGGATTTATCATTCAAATTATTCAAATATATCGAGTTTACAAAATAGGTCCTAGTTGGTTCCATTGTTTACAAAATACATCAATATAAAGTCTTTGATGTTTTATGAATGATAAAATATTTATAGCCTTCTTGATCTAGTCCTTGCTCTTCCGTGCCGACTTCCGACATTATGGACCCAAATACATGCTTAAAACTATCAACACAAAGGTTGAGTGAAATTCATAGAGTTTGTTAAATGGTTGAACACATTATGTTGGTAGTGTGAGTTAATTAGACTCAAACCAATGGTTTGAAAACTAATCTAAGCATCATGCAATCTAGGCGTTAACGTGTTCCAAATTTAATTGGAGAAACTGTTGATACGTGCCCTTAACAGGTAATATTGCCATTTTTACATAATGTACTCAAATATAGTGCGTTTGTTTACCGGACCTGGTCAAACAAACGGGATTAAATCAATCCCAATAGATCTATTCACAATATTCGCGCCCACCTTCACTCGGATTAATGATTCATGATTTAGGGACTTAAGATTGGCAAATGCGGTAACTTAGTACTAATAAAACAATCGATAAGCATACATTTTGAAAGCAATGTGTTCGGTTTAAAATAAAGCATGTATCTCCCCAAGGGTTTGTAAAACAATTAAGTAATAGAAAGTGGGCTATGAACTCACCTCGAGTAAATGATATCAAATGTATAATGAGAATGATGGATATTCGTGAGAACTTCTCATGAGCAACCTAGAATAGGATATTGCGACTTAGGTTTGAAATAATAATGCGAAAGAAATAACAAGCTATATCGTCTCTATGTTGATCATGATGTAGTACATGGTATTTGTGTATGTCGCTTTATAGAAATGGTCTAGTTGTGAAAACGTGTATAGTTTATATATATCGTACTACCGTTCGGGCCATCATAATTCGAGGTCATGCAAGAACGCGTTAGGAGCTAGGACACTTTAAATCAGAACCGCAACTCGTCGATCGCTTTACTCAAATGAAACCCTCACATGAAGCTCCTTAGTATTGTAGCACTTAGTAGATACAACATATATTTTGAGTAAAGATTGTTATATCATAAAGTTTATCATGTTTCTAGTAAATATCTAGTTTTTACAAGTTCTCATTGTTTACTAGTGATTATAACTTATTAACATGTTCAAGAATGAAGTTTTGGTAAAAATTGTCAGAAAAGGTAAAAACTAGCTATGAAAATAACTTGGTTTTGCTTTTAGTTGTGACAAAAGTATAGTCTTGAAACTACATATAAGGCTGTTTCAGTTTTTGAAAGAATATTGCCTGTTTAAGCGTTTTTAAGGTCCGAGCTTCTTTGCAAATGAAGGAAAATGGCGTTCCGGACAACTTTCGTGTTTTAACTTTTTGATGATTCGGACCAGAAGTACCACTTTAACACGACACACACTTAACAAAAGCTATTTGGCGCTTTGCTTTGGTTTTGCTAACTTCTTTTGGCTATAACTTTTGACTCGTTTGTCCGTTTCGGGTGATTCAAGTTGCTATGTTTACCTTTTTATCTTGTCTACCATAGTATGTAAGTTAGAAAGTCCATATGTGACTGGTTTTAATGGTTTCAAACGTGTAGAATATGACTAGTTTACTAGTTTGTTACTTTTACGACAATATATGAATTAAAACATGTGATTGAGTATATGTACATCATGAATCAACATAGTAACTATATATATAGCATGAAATAGTTAAGATTATGAATAATAAAGATGAGATGACGGTGGTGATTAGTTGCTTACAACTTTTGGCTTTCAATCAAGAAAGGAATAACTAGTAAGGATCGGACTTTGATTGAACACCTAGGACCTTGAATTGAGCTAGCTTTCTACACCTTGGCACCCTTGTGACCTTGAAGAGTTGGTGATGAAGTACTAAGTGACTTGAGTGGATCTAAACTCAAGAAGATCACTTAAACTTGCTAGAGATTTGATGTAGTAACTTACTACTTGAAACTTCTTTGCATAAACTTGGAGTTTATAGATCAAATTATGGAAGATATGAATGATTTAAGTTATGAACGACCCAATTCAGTGTTTTAGGGTGTTTAGGATGTATTTCACTTGCTATTTATAGGAGGGTAAGTTTGGTTAACCATATATTGGGTTAAATGTTAACCATGGTTAAGTTAGGACACATGTAATGATCTAAATGAAGCATGGTTAGGATTATGCCACGAAAATGATGACTCCCCCCATTATGTCAGCCATAACAAGATAAGATGACTTAGGTGGATAGTTTTGGTATTATCTTGGTTACGGAGTGAGTTTTGGTTCCGTTAATCGCTAATCGAAAGTTGTTAAGCCATAAAACGTAAAACCGGGTATCGTAAAAATACGAAACTTGTAGGAATGATGAAACTCATCATCATACTTCATCTAAAAATATAAAATGGGTGATAAGTCTCATTGGGTGCAAAAACGCTGCTTAAAGTCGGAAATACGGGTCAAAAGCGCGTAATTCGCAATTTAGCGAAAAAGAACGAGATTCGTGAAATGACAATGAATTTATTTAAAGTAGACTAAAATTAGTCTAAAAGTGATATGAGATATCAAAATATGGTTTTCTTCATACGTGGGATAACTTAACAGTTATACATGAAGTTTAAAAGTTACGCGATTTAAGCAAAATGTATAACGTACAAGGTTAATTTCTTTATGGTCAAAGGAGGAGGGAAATATGTTTGAATTTTCCAAAAATGTAAAAGTTTCTAAATATCTTAGAAAATACCGTGCAGGAATGGTTAAGTCTGGGTCTACGAGATTTGTTTAAAACGTAAGTTTAGTCTCGTCCTACTGTGGTTTATTTGGTAAAATTTAAAAGAAATCTTAAAATTCTCAAATTAATTATGAGTGATCTAAAATTAATCGATGTGGGGAAAATTGTCGAGTTGGTGTTCGTTATGCACGGGATGTTGAAATGGTGTTCGACCAAAATGAAACTTTAAGACGATGTTTTCTTAATAACTTTTGCGAAAATGATCTAACGATTGTCAAACTCTCAGGTCATTACTAAAATAATTTATCTTACGAGAATGTGAAATTGTTAGGATTTAGGAAATCCAGTTATTAAAGTGTCGGTCACCTCAAGTATATGTAATCGTTAGAAAGCTCGTAGTCGTAGATTATTTAACGTTAAGTAGTATTTTGTTAAGTAACACCGTGGAGGACGGACGGGTCTTTACCCACTGTATGCCTGATCCACAGCCCATAGGTGGCGATTTGTGTAAGACTATAAATACTCTTTACCTCTCAAGGTAGAGAGTTGGAGCTCATAATAATACTTTCATTTTCTCTCACTAAGTTCCCAAACCTCTAACTCTTTCTCTCTCTAAAACCTAATACTAAACGCCTACTTGTGATTATGATATGATGTGTTTGTGAAATCCAATATGTTACAAATGGTATCAAGAGCCATGGTTTGATCATCTCTCTCACATATCCTTGGATTTCTAGTGGTTTTAAATGGTTTTTGAGTTTGAAAAAGTTTAGTGGTTTTTGCATCATTGGATCATTTCTTGTGTTAAAGTTTGAATTTTGGGTGTACTTTTGTGTTTAGAATCATTGTAAGTGCTTGGGTTTTGATTTGGAAAGCTTGAATCACCGTGGTTGGGCTTGTTTTGGATTGAAAAGTGTGTTTTCTTGCTAGCGACTTGACTCGTAGTGTTTTTCTTCGTAGCGACTTGCTTCATTAATTGTTAGCGAGTTGTAGTGTTAATTGTTAGCGACTTGAGCCTAGCGACTTGTCTATTGAGACAAGCCGACAACAAGACAAGTTAGTGGATTCTCCACTACGGATAGCGACTTGGTTAGGTTAGCGACTTGCTTTCAATTTTGTTAGCGACTTGTACTTTGTATTCTCGTGACTTGATATTAGCGACTTGGATCTTAGCGAGTTGTTCTTTAGCAACTTGACCGCTTAGCATTTGGTATTATAGCGACTTGTGTCCAATGACTGGGTCTTAGCGACTTGGGCTTAGTGACTTGATTCATAGCAACTTGAAGTCTAGCGAGTTGCTACTTAGCGACTTGGTGCTTAGCGACTTGGTTCAAGGATTCTTAGCGACTTGGTTGATCTTTGTTTATGTACTGGTTTCTCTTGATTTAGTAAAACCGTGAAAGAATCTATTTCCGGTTTAATCATTGAGTTATAAAATCCCGTAATCTGTAAACATGTCTACCAACTTACCTACAATCATCTCCACCATTGCGGAGGATGTTCAAGCAAATTGGTTCGAGATACTCGTCCACCCATGCTTGATGTAACCGACTACGACTCTTGGGCTCAACGAATCGATTGTCTTGTCTTGGAAAGGAAAATGGGGTCAACATTCTCAAATCCATTGATGAAGGACCTTATCGATTGAGACTACAAGAGACATAATTGATACAATTGCAGATGGAACAATGATCTATGGATTAGATAGACCAAAGGTGTATGATGAGCTCAATGATAAGGAGAAAAGAGATTCGATCTTGATATTAGGGCTTCTAATGTTATACTTGTGGTCTTCCAACGATATCTACAAGCTTATCAATCACAACACCGAAGCCAAGGCGCTTTGGGATAATGTCAAGATGCTTCTCTCGTGTTACGAATTAACCAAGGAAGGCAGAGAATCACAACCAGATGATGAGTTTGAGCACTTCAAGATGAAACCGGATGAGAGTGTCTATGAGTACTCGTGAGATTCCATAAGCTTGTGAATGATATGAGGAACATCAAAATGACCATGCCAAACATTCATTTGAACTTAAAGTTTGTGAACAACATGAATCCCGAATGGCAAAATTTGTCACCGTGAAGCTAAGCAAAGGATTGAAGAATACAAACTATGAGCAATCAGTATGCCTTTCTTCTTCAAAATGAGAGACATGCTATGTTTGAAAAAGGATTCTTGAACAGTTCAAAACCAACCGAGGGAGAAACAAGTTCTTCAAATGATTCAACGACCTTTTACACAAATGTTGGAATTACCACCAAAGCTTAAGTTATACCCACGGGTAATGGTAATCACAAACTCATTCCCGATCCAATGTTCAAACAAGTCGATCTTTGATGCGGTCATGGGACACTTCATCAATCAACTGCTCTTATGGTTAAACAAAACTTGACTCTCAATCCACATACCAACGATCTTCACACGAACAATGAGATCGAATCGCATCCAACCTTCACAATCATGCGGTTGTCGAGATGGAAAAGTTATGGTGCAACCAGCTCAAGGAAGGAAATATGAGCAGGGAAGAGGTGGAGTAGGTGGAGGTTATATTGGAAATCGAATCGGGAAGGAATGGAAATCAAGGTCATACAAAGCTAGTTAAGTGCTACAAGCTGTGGTGGTGAAGGACATATGGCTAGGATTTGCACATCTCCAAAACGTCCATGAATGCGAGAATATTTCGAGACAAGATGTTGCTTGTGCAAGCTCGGGATAATGGAGCGACTTTGGATGAAGAGGAGTTGTTGTTTCTTCTTTGAGGAAATGCCGAACCTATGATGTCGATGTTGATGAACGACCAATTCGTGAGATAGGTCATAATCATCAAAATGCCTTTCAAGTAGCCGATCGTGATGCATTTGACTCGATGTCGATGATGAACCTCGCCCAAACAATCTTCATGGCTAGCACCTCACCTATGGTCTCTCCAAAGGTCTCTTCACCACAACGGATGGCCCATCCAAAGATTCAATCATTTCGTAGGTATTAAAACTATATGATGAAGTTGATGAGCAAAAGATGCATAATAAAGTATAGTCTCTTGAAACTTATGAATCGATATTGATGATGAGGGTAATAGTAATATTGTACCATATGATCAATATGTGAAGCAAAGTGAAAGTGAGATTGTACCAAATAATGCATCTTCGCGATCAATGATAACTATGTTTTGATGAATACAACGCATGTGCCCCGATGATTCTCATACCTCGAATCGAATGCCTATAAAGAACAAGTTGCTATTTATGAACAACGTGCTAAGTTTGAGTTAACCACCCGTAAGCAAGAAATGGATGACCAAATGCGTATAATTATTAGAAAAAGTAATTTTAGAGAAGAAGTATTAAAACAAGAGTTAAACTCCTTACAAGAAAAGCTTTCTAAAACTGCTAAGCAAAAACAAGAACTTCAAGAAAATGTTAAAATGCTTAAGCAAGAATTCAATGCTAAGGAATCAAAACTTTTGAATGATTTTTCCAATCTAAAACTATGAAAAAAAGCTTGAAAATAAGTTGTACGCACAAGGAATACCATTGAATGCGCTCACTGATCACTAAGCATAGAGTCTTAAGCGATAAGCATAGCATTCCCTTGTTGAGGAACCTAATCCTAAGGTAGTTAAAAGGCTAGAGCAGCTCATAAGGTACTTTATGATGGTAATGAAATCCTTAAGCCTAGGCGAAAACCTAGTTCTTGTTGAGTTTCTTGAGGAAGATAAGAAATCGATGAAGTCACTAGGGAGAAAATGAATAAGAAGCTAGAAGATCCCGAGTGTAAAATGAATAATATAACGATCAAACCCCATGATTACACTAAGGAAAATTAGATATCCTTAAACAAGTTTAAGCCTCGACTCTATTAACCCCGAACAAGTGTTATTGAAAAAGGATATCGATATGCAAAAGTCGAAAATCTTGTTGAAAAGAATCCCCTTGTAGGAAATTCCTCAAACAGCGTGTATCCTCCCAATACACCAATGCATTTAGTTCCTAGATCTATTGCCACTAATAGCAAGACCTTAATCACCTGTATGTTGTTTATCACCGTTTGTTGATTTTGAGAAAATGTGTGAAGAGAATCACACCTATGGGGATAACTTAGGGGAAAAGGGTTTTGAGCAAACTAAAGAATGTTATTTAACTAAAGCTATGCCTTTCTTTAAACAATTAAAAGATCAATTTGAGAGTCTTCAAAAGGAATAAATTCGAGATATTAAAGAAATGGAAAAGGAATTTGATGCAATGATAGTTGAGGTCAATGATTATGAACAAGAACTCAAATATAATGAAGTTGAAAGGAAGAACTTACATATCTTAAATGAGAATTTGATTTCGAGTTGTGTTGCTCAAGATGTGTTTTATATTGTTACTAAGCACTCTATTACTGCTTCTCGATTTCATGAATTATCTATTGCATTGAAATTTTCCCATGATCGTGTCATTGAGCTTGAAAACAAAAACTCAGAAATGAAAAAATTGATCAGGATGATCACGATAATTTGGTAAAACATCTTTCTAAACTAGAAGTTGAACATTTTGATTTACAACTAAAATATCAACATCTTAAAGAAAATGTCAAAACCTCAAATATCAAGACATCCCGGATGTTCCGAGTTTGATGCGCTTTTTCGATAAACAAACGTGACAAATGATTCAAGCTCATTGTAACACGATCGTAAAGTTGAAAGCCCAAATTTCTCAATTAAAGGGTGAAAAGAACAATGTGGTGGCTCCCAAATGCCTCCTCCTTTAGATTCTCGGTATTCTCAAACTTTTCATCTTCAAAACTTGGTTAATGTTTTACAAAAGAAAATGAGAGTTTTCTAGAAGAAAATGAAAAGGTTAAACGACACTTTAAAGAGTTATATGATTCAATGAAAGTCACTCGTGACAAAAACAACGAAAAATAACGCCTTTACAAAAGAAATTGAGAATCTGAGGAGTCGGAAAAGGGAACCGCCACTTGTCTTTAATGAGAATTTTGCATCAAAGTCATCCTCGGATCGCAAATATATCATGACTGTTAAATACATTCCTCCTCATCTTAGGAATAATGAACTAGTGTTTCATAATTACTTTGCTCACCTTAAGGATAGTCTAGAATGTCTCGGTGAGATTGTGGAAGAGGATTTCATAAATAAGCCTCTTGATAGAGAAATTAGGTTTGCTTGCATTCGTGCCAAAAGATCTCAAGAGTCGCTAGAATGTTTAATAGCAACATGTCCTAAATCCTTAGGTGCGAAAGGTAAAGTTGTGATGCCTTGTTCTATGCCTAGTGCCAAGCTTACAAACCATTCTATGCCCAATTTTAAGAAAGTGAACACTAATGTGCCTTCAAGTAGTTCGAGATCCCTACACGCCTAGTTCGGGAATGCAAAAAGTAGATCAACCAACTAATGTTCCCATAATTCCCCTCTGAGAGTAATCGTGACATAAAACAAGCGGGTAAAAGCCTCAAGGCAATACCAAGCAAGATAGGACCTCGCAAGCTAAGAGTGTGCATTGGAAGAGAGTGAAGATCACCCTAGGAATATTAAGTTTGAGTTGAATAAAACGAATCGTGTTGATTCTAGTATTAGCTATAAGCGTCGTAATTAATTCAATTCGCTACTATCCGCAAAACCATGTAATGATGACCGCTTGATTTACATTAAATCATGAATGTGGTGTGAATGATTTGTCTAATGTCATCAAATGCCCGCTAAAACTTTTAATGTTAAAAATCAAGCTAAGAAGGCTAAAAGGCAAAGGCGAAAGAAAGTTAGAAAACAAAGGAAACCAACAAGAAGGATTTAGTAATATATTTTATCAATGGATACCCATCGGCCGTAAGATTAATGAGTCATGCCCTAAATTTGCTAAGTCAATGCCCACTAGAAAATGGATGCCTCTTCGGTAGAACTATTCCCTTAAGAAGTGAACATACTTTGAATAGGTCAAATACGGACACTAGCACCGCATCTATTTCGATGATCCCATTGTTTCTACTTGATGTGGGTGTTCCAATCATCAGTTACTAACAAGTGGAACCCATTATTGCATGGGGTTCCCAATTATCCGCTTATCCATTCTTGTATGTGTTCAACCGCAGATCGCTCAAATCGCTACGTGGTACCGGACTCAGTCGTTCTAAGCATATGACCGAGATCGCTCATGGCTCATGAACTTCGTGAGTAAGTTCATCGGACCATGTAGATTCGGGAACGACCATTTTGGTGCAATTATGGGTTATGGAGACTATGTTGTTGGCAAAAGTGTAATCTCCGTGGTATATTATGTTGAAGGACTTGGTCATAACTTGTTTTCTCGTTGGTCAATTTTGTGATTCCGATCTAGAAGTGGCATTTAGAAAACATACTTGTTTTGTTAGAAAACTCGATGGAGTGGAACTATTAAGAGGAACCCGTGGTTCAAATCTATACACCATCTCTATCGAAGACATGATGAAGTCCTCTCAATCTTGTTTTCAAAGGCATCGAAAACAAAGTCATGGTTATGGCATCGTTGTCTCAATCACTTGAACTTGGCACCATTAATAACCTTTCGAGAAAGGATCTTGTCGAGGCTTACCCAGTTAAAATACAAAAAGATCATCTTTGTTCGACTTGCCAATTGGGAAAAAGCACGAAATATGCCCACAAACCAAAACCCACAAACTCTGTAATGGAAGTTCTTCATACCCTTCATATGGATTTGTGCGGACCAATGAGAGTGCAAACGATAAATGGGAAGAAATAAATTCTAGTCGTTGTTGATGACTACTCTCGATTTACTTGGGTAATGTTTTTGAGGACAAAGGATGAAACTCGGATGTCATCATCAAACTTATCAAATAGCTTCGAGTTCGACTCAATAATCTTGTTAGAATTGTTCGAATGACAATGGCACATATTTTGTTAACAAAGACTTAATTCGCTTTTATGAAAGTGTTGGAATCGATCGGTGTAGTTGAAGACAAATCGAACTCTTGTGGAAGCCGCAAGAACAATGCTAATTTATTCAAAGGTTCCAATGTTTCTATGGGTGAAGTCATTGCCACCGCTATACACCCAAAATCGCTCCCTTATACACACCTCTCATGGAAAAACTCCATATGAACTTGTCCATAAACGAAAACCTGATCTATCCTACCTTCGTGTATTTGGTGCTTTGTGCTATCCAACGAATGACGGTCAAGATTTAGGCAAATTAAGAGCAAAGGCGAGATATTGGAGTTTTTGTTGGTTATGCACCTAACAAGAAGGGTTACCGAATCTACAACAAAAGAACTCGAGATATCATGGAAACTATTCACGTCATGTTCGATGAGTCATCGGAAAATGGCTCTAGGACAATCCAGCCTGGACCCGCATTTCAACCTTCATCAAGTAGTCCTATCGGTTCTACCCTTGTCTCAAATCGCCACCAAAGAACTCCTTATGTACCTCCATCAAGATGATTTAAAGAAATTGTTTGATCCAATATTTGATGAACACTATGAGCCAAATGCTAATGATATGTCAATTCCATCAATGTAGGCTGCCCTATCCCTATCAATGAAGTCAACCCTTCGTTTCAATATCATTAAGTCAAGAAGCGCTGCTTCGATCACTCTGTCTCATCAAAAATCATCAATCATCGAATGTACATCATGGAATTGTTTCGCACCCATGATGAAGTTAATCCCTTTGCTACTCCTCGAAGATGCTCCATTTGAAAACATATTTGCTCCCGAATCTTCATCGAACCATCTTCATCGGAGATATCGACTCTGCTACTTCAGGTTCCTCAACAACAACCACATGAACACCTTAGAAAATGGACACATGATCATCCATTGGACAACATCATTGGAAACCCTCTCGTCCAAGATCCACACGAAACGACTTGCAACCGATGCCTTATGGTGCTTCTTCAACTCCGTACTCTCTAAGATCGAACCAAAGATGTTAAACCGCCATGAATGAAGACATCCGGTTCAATGCCATGCAAGAAGAAATTCATGAGTTTGATCGACTAGATGTATGGGAATTAGTACCGCTCCAGTTGTGATATGATCATTGCTCTAAAGTGGATCTTCAAAGTAAAACTTGATGAGCATGGTGATGTTTTAAAGAACAAGGCTCGATTGGTTGCAAAGGATACCGTCAAGAGGAGGGTATTGACTTTGAAGAATCATTTGCTCCAGCTTGCTCGTATCGAGGCAATCGAATCTTCTTGGCTAATCTTGCAAGTAAGAACATGGTAGTCTATCGATGGATGTCAAGGCGGCTTTTCTTAACGGAGATCCGAAAGAAGTCATTTACGTCCACCAACTGAAGGCTTTGTGAATCCGAGCATCCTACTCACGCCTATCGTTTGAAGAAGGCTCTTCTGATTTGAAGCAAGCTCCAAGGGCATGGTATGATCGCTATCAAAGTTTCTTCTATCTCTGGATTCACAAAGGAGCAGTTGATCCGACATTGTTTACCGTAAAGTCGAAAACATTTAATTCACATTCAAATATATGTTGATATATTATTTTGCCTCGATGACCCCAATGAATGTGATCGTTTTCAAATGGAATGGGTTCCAAATTTCAAATGTCAATGATGGGACAAATGTCATTTTTCTTGGGATTACAAATTTCACAAAGTCCGGAGGCATTTTTATAAATCAATCTAAATATGCTAATGAGATTTTAAAGAAATTTGGATTTGATTCTTGTGACCTGCTGACACTCCCATGATAGGCGTACTAAAGCGGATGAGGACCACTCGGGGATCATGGTAGACCAAACGAAATATCGTAGTATGATTGGATCCTCGATGTACCTCACACCAAGAGACCGGCATTCTATTCATTGTTTGCATGTGTGCTAGATATTAGGCTAAGCCTACCAAAAGCACCTTGAAGCGGTTAAGCGGGTCTTTCGGTATCTCCAAGGAACCATAAATATGGGACTTTGGTACTCGAAGGACAACGGTATGTCACTAACGACCTATAACGAGGTCGAATACATAGCCATGTCATCTTGTTGTGCTCAAATCCTATGGATGAGATCCCAATTATCGACTATGGCTTTGAATTCAACAAAATCCTCTCGCATCGTGATAATAAAGTGCCATTGCTCTCTCATGCAACAACGTTCAACACTCAAGAGCAAAGCACATCGACATTCGACATCATTTCATCGTGGAGCAAGTAGAAAATGGTGTGGTGGAACTCTATTTTGTGAGGACCGAATACCGGTTAGCGAACATCTTCACCAAAGCTCTTCTTAGAGAACGTTTTGAGTTTATCCCGCCACGACTTGGTCTAAAGAGTCTTCAACCGGAAACACTCAAACGTCTTCAAGAGGAAGACGAGGATTAAAAGGTCTTTCTTCATCCATCTCTTGTAAATATTTATTCGAAAATCAAATTACAAAATTACAAAACATTCAAAAGCAAATAGAAAAAATCAAAATATTGTCTTTTTGTCATGTTTTCCTCGATTCGATAATATCTACGGTCTTTGTGCTGTCATTCAAAGAATGACACTGGACTTTAGATGTTGTTCGAATGTTCTTAAAAAAAATCAATCAAAAAATTATTTTTGGGAGAAAGTGAAACTATGGTTTATTGTCATTTCAGGCAGTAACCCGTTTTTCAAAAGAAAGAACAGAGCCGTGCTTTATCTTGTTTTTCAAATCTCATGCTCTGATTCTAAAAACAATTACTTACTATCTGATGAAAACTAATTGCTTTGATAAATAACTCGGACTCAATTTTTGAAAATCATCTGGACTTAACGTTTGTCAAAATCGCTATCCTTCAATCAATAACGTATGTGATTGATTGAGGGGGAGAATGATTTCAATTAAATCAAAAGGTTATTTGTCATACAATTGTTTTCAAAAGATAATCATGCATGCTTAATCAATGGAGTGTAAAGTCTCATAATCCGATCCTTATCGGTTAAAATGTTTTCATAATCAAGTTACAATTCTCCTCAAAAGCTTTCAAAATCGGTTTAAATCTCACAGAGATCGCAAATCTCAAATGATTTAAAAATTGTGATCGGGGAGAATTTGTGATTTAAATTGGATTTAAACCGATAATTTGATAAATGGTTTCATAAGTGTTTAGCTAGCTTTCCTCCCCACATGTGCCAAACGATTTCAAAATTTTCCATGCACATGTTGAGGGGAGCATCTATTTCAAACCACAAAGAATTGAAACGTGATTGATTTGTATCTAAGTGCGATTCCTTCTAATATGTGCAAAACTCTTTCAAACCTCAAGGCACATATTGAGGGGAGCAAACTTATGAAAACCTCATCCTTCCCAATATGCTTTATTTACTTGATTTGATCAAGGAAGTGATGTTGATATCTTTTAGAAAATGGTAATCAAAGAATTTATTTCCTCATCTTGCCTCCGTGTGCCAAAACGATTTCAAATATACGATGCACACATTGAGGGGGAGCTTGTTTTCTAAAAATATCAAAAACAATTCAGGTACAAAATACTTTGATAATATATCACAAGTATCTGGATTGATTTTCAAATGGTTTTCAATTGGTTCCAATGGCAGATGAACAATACCAAATAGACCGACCAAATTTACTTTATGCATGGAGTTATAAGGATGGTGAGGTTAGGTATTAGTTCCCACGATCTGCCGAACCGGAGGGATCTACCAGGGGACAATCCACTAGATAGTGTAGAAGTCCTTAGGTATGATGAAAAAGGAGAAAAGTGAGATATGGGAAGAGTGCGGATGAGATAGAGCTAGAACTGGAATAAACCCAACAAGGTTCTAGTAATGAAGTCTCGGTAAGCATCAAGGATTGAAGAATGAAAAGAGTTGAATGAGAAAGGGTGAAAATAAATAGCCTCCATTTATTCAACCTTAGGCGATATCGATCTGGTGGTTACCAAGGTAACATCGGTATTGAAGACAAGACGTCATGGACCCAAAGGACGCCTTGCACTACAACTTCCCAAACCACTCAAGTTCCTCTTAAAAGGGCTTGTTTCATTCTTACAAGGAACCTACATAATCTATCGACTTTCTCTTAGAGTTTGTTGATATTGAAGGAGACCCTCTCCTAGTCTCCGGCATAGGAAACAAAATATGCACTATTGAGTCTAGAGCCACGGATCATCATATAAATCTCATTAGGACACCGTCTATGAAGACTCTCTTTCACACAATGTGGAAAGAGAGATTATATCTTATGAGTCCTACGCATTATCCTTGTGGTATTGCTGTAACATCCGAGTGATATGCTAACATATTCACAATGAAGATGGAAAGCCTACGAGCCAACATCAAACAAGCTCACGGTGGGTGGCATGTGAGATCTATCCAATAGATCAACCATGTGACAATTGAGCAGAAACAATGGGGCGATTCAATCTTTTGAATCAATCACAGTTCGAGTTATGGATTGACGAATACCTTTGAAAAACCGGTCGTTGTGCTTAAAAACTCTTTTCTTTAGCACATCGATTGTACTAATACTTCAAAATAAAAGATGTTTATGATTGATAATTGATTTTCATTAAAACCTTCGTTGTATTGCAAAACAATTTCTATTGAGCGGTACATGATTATTTTTCAAATCTCTTTCATCAATCAATGAATCTCAATTACCGGTTCACTCACTCCGTGTTGTCTTCTTTAAGGCGTTCGGTTTGAGAACAACTAGAGCAGCATTGCGAAACCTCGTCAAGGAAATTCTTGAATTATACCGATCACAGCAATACTTGTCTTGATCAAGGGGGAACCGTGGGCCATGTACCTCAATTCAACGAAGTGATCAAAGACACTTTCGTAAACTTTATTGCTAATGTTGTATGCAGGTACACCCGACGCTTTGCGGTGATCGTAATGAGGTGGTCAATCCATAGCCGCATGCTCACTCAACACATTCATTTCTAAAGAAATCATGATAAGTGCATCAATGACTCGATATTTTCACTCCATGCTTACGCTACGCTCGCCAATATCATGAATCAACGAAAGCTTCCGCCACTCGATAAGAAGAAATCATGATCCATAATGTTAGCATGTCGGTCCAAATGTCAAAACATCACATAATACCAACACCACAATGGAAGAGTCGAGATTTATGTTACCCGATGATCTCAAAGTCGGTTCAAACTCTTTATCACGTGGAACGAGTAAAGACCTCCACTTGGATTAACCAAACATGCAAAATGAAGAATCAATGACTACGAGCTACGAGCAAAGAACATTAACAAGAATCCAAGAACAATCTTATTGTTATATCTGTTTGTATTTAATGTATTTTTGAGGTGACCTCCTTGGGGAGATTGTTAGGATTTAGTAAATCCAAATTATTAAAGTGTCGACCACCTCAAGTATATGTAATCGTTAGAAAGCTCGTAGTCGTAGATTATTTAACGTTAAGTAGTATTTTGTTAAGTAACACCGTGGAGGACGGACGGGTCTTTACCCACTGTATGCCCGATCCACACCCGTAGGTGGCGATTTGTGTAAGACTATAAATACTCTCTACCTCCCAAGGTAGAGTTGGAGCTCATAATAATACTTTCATTTTCTCTCACTAACTTCCCAAACCTCTAACTCTTTCTCTCTAAAACCTAATATTAAAATCCTACTTATGATTATGATATGATGTGTTTGTGAAATCCAATATGTTACGAAAATAAAATTTTACGGGATGAATAGTGAAAGTGAATAGTAACTTTTCAAAATATGAAAAGTAACCCAAAAATGCGTGTTATTACAAAGCTGACCATGGTGGGCAATCCATATTTTGCAAATTGCTACCCTATCTCGAGCCTATCTTTTCTAACAAATGGGTTTTCTGTTTGTTAAGATTAGCAACACCATCAAGGCTTTGATGAATTATGACAAGTAGCTTTAAAAAGAGATTGTCTATATCTTGGCTTGGCAAAGATATTAAGGTTGCGACCATGGTGGGCAATCCAATTTTTCTAAATGCTACCCTCTCGAAATGGGTCTTTTGTAAGAAATGGCTTTTTGTTTGTTAAGCTTACCAATACCATCAAGGCTATAATGAATTACGACGCTAATTTAAAATTGAGATTGCCCATAACTTAGCTTGGCGACATGTTAAGGTTGTAGCCATGGTGGGCAATCCATTTTTAAACTGCTACCCTATCTCGAGCTGTCTTTTCCGAAAATGGGTCTTCGTTTGTTAATCTTACCAACACCATCAAGGTTTTGATGAATTATGATCGTATTTTAAGAAAAGTGATTGCCCATATCTTGGCTTGGTAGCATGTTAAGGTTGCAGCCATGGTGGGCAATCCAATGTGTGCAAAATGCTACCCTATATGAGCTGGGATTTTATGAGAAATGAGTTTTCTGTTTGTCAAACTTACCAACACCATAAAGGCTTTGATGAATTCTGACGGCTAGTTTTTAAAAAGAGATTGCACATATATTGGCTTGGCAGGCTGTTAAGGTTGCAGCCATATAAGAAAAGAGTTCAAGGTACTCCAATGTTGGAATAAACATATTTCAGAATGTTATGTGTATTATAAGTGCCTGTTAGATGTTTGTATCCATGTTTACAATACAGGCTATGAAAATATAAACGTAAAAACCATTATAGTAATATTAATAGCTTGCAAAATATTGTGTGTTGTGGTTTATTCAAAATAATGCGATAGAAAACCATTGTAATACTATGCTATATCCGGTATGTATGTGCATGTTTGTCTACAGTTTACGCAGAGAACATTAATTTATAGAACAAAAAAGTATATTATATCATATGAGCGTTGGTAGTGACTATAACCAATTACTTGAATTCAAGCTGCTGAAAATGAGATGGATGACCTCTCTTTCTTATGTCCAATATTTTTAAATCTTTTGGTAGAAAAGTATTTTTGCTAAGATAGGTTGTTGAAAGTTTCCTTGAAAACAATGTTACGCGTGTAGTTTGCAAACTATGAGTCCTTGTCTTCGATCATTAGTATTTTAAGGCCATCGGGCTGGTAACTCTAGATAATGCCACATAGAGTTGTCCATGACCGAATACGGATTTGGCAAATAGAGGCCAACATAATTAAGTGACCGCCCCGACTTTTGTTGATGGTCATTGCATAACATGCTCTTCTGAAATTGTCTCCGTTTGAGGATAAAAGGCCACTTGGATTGTGTTGATGTCGGTATAATCCTGTATGACCACATTGTCACCTACATTTGAACCTGTTAGTATCTTAGCATGAATAACAAACTGTCCTAGATCTGTGATCAATAATCTTGTTACATTACATAGTCCTTTGGTTGGATTGATAGATTCCGTAAGATCATAATGGGAAGTTCCTTTTAAAGTGAAGAGCATGTGGCGGCATCCCTGGGAAATTTAAGGAATTTAGGAATTCAATCGGATAGAGGTCGTGTTGTTCTAGATTGTCTGTCGATGCCTTGCAAATCTCATCTGCAATGTTGTATGTAACAATTTACCCTTCTAACTGATTAAACATGTACTCGTTGATGGCATCAGCATCATCATTCCGAGGAGTAAGAATTGCCCTTTCTTTGAGATACAAATCGTCAGTTTGTCTTGTTATAAAATTAGGGTATGTGTCTGCAACAATTTGCTCAATAGGAGAATCCCATGATTTAATTAGAAAGGTTTCCGGGATGTCAATCCAAGTTGGTTCATCATCCTCTTCTTTGCATTTTTCTGGAAACATGCCATCCCCCACAACCAAAACCCATCTATTGAAATCTTGTTTTCGAGTGTCAACCTGACCATTCTCACTATATTCTTTGACATGCATGCTGCGTGTAAGGGTAAAGACCTTGCAATGCTTCCATAACTCACATTGGTTGATGCAAGATTGAACAATGTTAGACCTGCTCCCTTTTGGGATAACTGGAAGCACTTGTTGAAAGTCACCTCCCAGTAACACCGTGACACCTTCAAATATTCAACTCCTACACTCCGCATCATGAAACCCTAAGATATCCTTTAGCGTCTTGTCCAATGCCTTAAATGCATACTTTTGAGTCATTGGAGCTTCATACCAGATAATTAGCCTAACTTGATGCATAAGTTGTGCCATATGTGTGTTTTGTTTTATGCCGCATGTACTGTTCTCCAATAATTCAAGTGGTATAACTAAACGGCTATGCGTTGTTCTACCTTCTTGGTAGTAATAATGAAGCAATTCCTACATAAATGGAGACACGTAGTTCAACATGTTATTTTTAAGTTTATAAATTAGTATACTGTTTTATTTTAGTATTCATTTGTACCTGAAGATCCGACAGCAAGCACTATCATACGTTCTGATCTTAACCTTGAAATGATAGTCTTGTATAAAAAAGTCTTGTCGGTTCCTCCTGGTCCATATACAAAGTAAAATTCCTTTTCTTATTCATATATTGAGCGTTGTTCAAGCATTCCATATTCATATTTAGCTATGAATGAAGTGTTGATGTTCAAGCATTCCTTATTCATATCATAATCCAACGCTTCTAATGAGACGATTGTCCAAATTGGTTAGTAACTTTGGGTTAGGCGTTGGTAGATCTTGAAATTCGATAAAGATCTATGTTAGGTCACTAGTTTTACAACACAAGCATCAATGAAAGAAATAGAGAAGAGATAGAGGTCGGTTGAACAAGTATCCAAACACACACACACGATATACTATAATGGTTAAGCGTAGAGAGTGAGTGAAAGAAATAAATTAAACAACCAACCATCAAGTGAGAGTTATACAAGAGTATTTATAGGAAGGGGAGCTAGGGCAACACTCCTACTCCCTTCCTTTCCTTAATGGACATGGGCCTAAGCTCATGGGCCTTCTACATAAGCTTAAGCTAAAACAAACATAAAGGCCATAATTAAGCTAACTATTACATATGAATCACTAACACTTGATTTAGGTTTAGGAGTGATTCAACAATCTCCCCAAGTGTTGGTGATGAATGAATATGAACGGTGAAGGCTTTGATGTCTTGGTAGCTTTGACGTCTTCTTACATTCTTCTTTCTTGTGAGAAGACTTGCCTTGATTTGAACAATCTCCCGGTGTAGAAGTTGTTTTCTTTAAGCGCTTTGCTTTGACGTCATCTTTAACTTTGTTCTTTGATCATTGTTCTTTGTGATGGTAGTGATAGTATGTTGTTGTTGTGCGCATCAAGTGCGCCTCGGGTTTTCTTCGCTACTCGGTGTCTCCGTCATTATTCAACATGCTCACACGCTCTTTAACGTTTGATAACAAGTCTTGTGAAGTTCTTTAAGTCTTTAACTTTGTAGATTCTTTGAATTGATGAAGAATCATTCGAATTTTGTGTTGCTTTTGGATAGAACTTCCATTAGAGATAATGTTGGCATGAACATGTGAAGAATCGCACGATCATTCCGCTCGTAGCTTCCATAAGAAGAAAACATGAAAAGCGGTTAGTAATAAGCGGATTCCGCACTTACAAGTTTGAACTTGAGTGTTATGACATAGTGTGAAAACACAACTCTAATTCTCACAAAGGCCGTTCTGACTGGAGTCCCACAAGTGAGATAACGCGATGTACCAAGTACACCTACATTTCGGATGAGTCATTGAGGTACATCAAGCATCACCTCACGACTATAGACCGTTTGAGACACAATAAGCGTAATCCACGGGGAGTTACCGAAGTGACTGCTTTCGAGGCATTTGATGTTGACCGGCGGGAGTTTCCATTCAATCACCGAGGATCACGGTTGTACCTCTCATAAATGTTCTCGACAGATTGCTAAGATCCGTGTGGACTCGATAACGTACCACCGATGTTCTTATTGTTGAACATCAAGTGATTAAATGTCAAGTGTACCTAAGAGATCTTTTGATGAATCTCGTGGCTCTAGACTCAATAGTGCGTTTTGGTTTTTGGCGGAGACTAGGAGAGGGTCTCCTTTCTTTAATACCGGCAATCCCTAAGAAAGCCGATAGTTTATGTAGGGTTCCACTGTGAGAATGAAACAAGCACATTGAGAGAAACTTGAGTGGCTAAGAAGGTTTAGTGCATGCATCATTTGGGTCCATGACGACTTTTAATCTTCAATACCGGCGTCACTAAGTGACAACAAGTAGCATATGAATTGAACCCTTGTGCGCCTAAGTTGAATAATTTGGAGGGCTATTTCTTTTCACCCTTTTCTTTGCATTTCTTTTAATTCTTCAACTCCTTCTTTCTCCGATTCTCATTTTCTCCTTTTTATAATCGTACCTAAGGACTTCTAAGTACTAACTATTTGTGATGTCCTTGGGTAGATCCTCCGACTCTGGCGGATCATAGGACGGTTATTCCTAACCTTAGTCACCTTATAACTCCATGACTAACCTATGTTGCCATAAAACCAATTTTCAAGAAAATCTCTTACAATGGTTATGATTGTAAAACATTTTGTACCACCGTAGAGTTTGGTCTTTTCAAATACTCCCCTCCACATGTGCTTAAGAGTTTTTGAAATGCTGCGTGAGGAAAAGAGCGCACTTTATGAATTGATCAACTCAAGATAGATAATCCCCATGAGACACGGTTACGTTGCACGCTTAAAGAGTTACATTGTCGACTTTTAGGTGACAACTAGCTCTAATAACTACCTTGAAGGTGTAGACAAGCCTCAAAAGTTGTCGGACCGTCGAGTTCATGTCTACCAAGAGTTTCTCGAATGGTACTTTCTACTCGGACAAGTACTTTGCGAGACACGTTTACATTACTAGCGAACTAGCTTGAAATTATTACCGTCTGGACAAGTCTTTTCGAGTTACTAACGAGTTAAACCGTCAATTCGTTGGTTAAGTCTATAGTACAAAGATTCATTTGCATTTACACAACATATTTCTTATCACATAATTTTCTCCCCTTCAAAATGGCATATAAAATGTTATTTTTGAAAAGTTGAAATAAATATGACCATTTCGAGTGTTGGGAAGATGACCATTGTGAACAATATGTGAACAAAGTTTTAATGTAAATACTCCCCTCAACAAGTGATATAAGCGGTTGAGGTTTTGAAAAATCATAGGGAAGTACTTGTTCTTTTGAGCAAAACCTTGAAAGATGAAAGGTTTGATAGGTTTTACTCAAAAGTAAGAAGCTTTCGCTCCTTTTATAAGGATTGTGGCAGTGAAGCGTACCACAGGGTCCTTTCTTGACAAGAACGGGTTGTACACTGAAATGTGTGCACAAGCCATTATGAATAAGTTAAACAGACAAAATCACAATCAAGAAAGTTAATAGTGTACCCAATGATTACGCATGACCAACTACTTTCTGAGGACGTTGAAAAGTCAGAATCGGAAAGTTTGGTCATCCTCCCACATAGCTCTCCAACCGTTCCATCTGATCCCGATGAATCAAACATTCATCAATCCTAGTGATAAATCAATGAACATCCTTGCGATCCTTTGAATTCCATCTCTTCGTCTGAATTATACCCAACTCAATATCCTTCAATCGATATGCCAATCCATCTCGAACCATCTCCAGGGTGGCGTCATAGAACTTAGTGAATTTCATCGAAAGCCATGAAGCAAGTATGATGATTTTCACTTTGGTAGACAAACCCAAACTTTTGTTTATGAACGATTTTGTCTCGAGGTTCTTGATTGATTTCGATGAAGTGTAGAATTTAGGTGAGATTCAATCCGAGGTGGAGAACTTCAACACGCTCTTTGATTTTTAGCGTATGAAAACCGTGAGTGCGATGTGTACTTGATCTAAATTTCGGTTGAGGTTACGGTTGGGGCTCGGTATGTCGTGATCCTCACCACCGTGTATGTAAAGTGATCAACGGTTTTCTCCATTGGTGGTGTGGTTTCGAATCCTTGGTTGATCGGATGATGGTGGTCGTGAAGCTTGTTGTGTAGTGGTGATAACCTTCTTAGCCATTTATCGAATCATTGGATGGAGTTGCCTTCTTATGATTTTGTTGTTGACATAGGTGTTTCTTATGTTGGTGGAGGTGATGATTGAGATGATGATTTGGGTTTGGTGGAAGTGTCAAGAGGTGTTACAAGACCGTTGAGGTTTGTGTATAGGATTGTCAACTACGTGGTTGTCGATTCCTTCTTTAACTTTTCCTCCTCACTCTAGCGACTTCTTTTGCCTCTTTTGAATCATTTCCTCTTGACCACCAAATTATCATCGGTGACTCTTTCATCCTTATCATGATCGTAATCTCCTTCGTCATATATTTCCACATCTTCACCATGCTTTTCTTCTTGCGGATGTTTTAGTTGTTGTTGTGGTTGCTTCATTTCAACGATTGTGGTGTGATGACACCACGATCCTTACGGGTTGATTAACCGGATCGGATGGGGTAAGAGATGTTTGCAATGGATCTTCCATAAGTGAGGACTACTACTTGACCCTCCACCTTGCCGGGTTGATTAACGAGGAAAGGTTGAAGCATGGTATTCCATCCTTTTACGCTTTAATGTCTTATGATATTTTATTTCCTCTTCTATTGAATCATACTCATCATCGGGATGACTTTGTGAGCATGAATTTGAATGGATGTTGCAAAGGATGTCCACAAAGAATTACGCAAGATGATTATGAGCATATGAAGTTGTTGAAGATGACACGAGATAGTTCTTGCCAATTGTTTTGTCGTATCCGACTTGGAATGTGTTTGCCATCGAGAGCTCGGTGGGGCATTGATGTTTGCTTGATTTGCAGCCATTTCATGATCGAAAGTCATTAGACAAAGAGACATACATATGGAAACACAATGTGTTTGTATTAGTCGATTTATTATCTAATTACTTGTATGATGGTAACATGTTTATGTTAGTTACAAGTCCTAAGTCACATTAGTCCAAATGTATGAAGTTGATGTGATAAGTTACGTGAATATGTTAATTTTGAAATTTCAAAGACCGATAATTCACTAACACACAACATATTAACTTTTGTAGCTTATATGAAACATCGGATATTTGTGACCTATGTGTAACATTTAACAAGTAACATATGCGTAACGGGCCAAAATGTAGTGAACAATGGGTTATGTGTAACAAGGATCCTTATGCGTGAAAGGAGCTTATGCGTGGGAGTAAACTAAAGCGTAAGACCAAGCTTAGGCGTAAGAGTTTCTTACGCGTAAGACAAGTTCAAAGGCTTTAAGCTTACGCGTGAGGATAAGCTAGATGTTACGCGTCACAGTTTACTCGTGAAGAGTGAAGCTTATGCGTAACAAGCCTTGTTTACTGAATCTCTTTCCAAGATACACATAATCCAATGTAGACCCCTTATGCGTAAGAGCTACTGGCGTAAGATTTATCTTAGGCGTAACCTTTACGCATAAAGTATTCATAAGCGTAACGGTTTGAACACCTAAAGATTCGACATTACGAATAATTAACCTATTAACTATAAACATGAAAACTTGATTGCGATTAACTCCAAACATCTTTTAGATCACAAAACAAGCATAAGAGCATATCGGATACACAAAAAAGACTTAGGCGTAAAATTACTTAAACCCTAAACCCTTAATCTCGGCGTAGAGATATAGCCACACAAATCAAACAAGAATGTTTCGAGGTGTCCTAGATGTCATATGAGTGCAATGGAGCAAGGTTTAGCACATTTCCACCACAAAATCGGAAGATTCATGGGAGATGAACCTAAAAACTAAACTTTAATTCTTACAATTTAGATGTTTACAGGCTAATTTCAAGGTTCAAAGCATGCATATAAACTTATTCTAACACTTTCTTGAATACCTAATAACATATCACGAATAGAAAAACCCTAAATGAGCGTAAGAACCTAGAATTCAAATTAATGAATTTTAAGATTCAGGATGGTTATGGACTATTGAAACAAGTTTAATAGACTCTAAGAAAGGTTTAACATAACTCATTTCAATCCAAACACTTATATGCATAAACACCGGTTCGTTCGGTGAACAATTTTCCAAAATCGAGTTTAAAGAGTTTTAACCGTTGGATTTGAAAGAATTTTAGAAACCCTTGTTTATCATCTTGATCAAAATAGTTTAGAACTTATAGATTATGAAAAGCTTGAACGGATTTTGAAGATTTGATTTGGGCAGTTTGATCTTGGTGGTTTAGGAGTAAATGAATTAATTTGCCAAGTTGACACATTCAGTCCCTCAACCTTAAAGAGGTTCCAACCAAGATCCTTTAACTTCCGTTTAGGTTAGACAAAACACATGTAAGGTAAGAAACTTAACGATACTCCCCCTCAACTTTTGAAATAATGAATTTTGAAGACATTTGAGTCTGAGGAGAGTATTTGACAAGAAACGTATCCACCATTTTGGAAGAAACAACGTATTTTAGAAAACATGGAAGTACAAGGTTTTATGAAATTGAAAATATTTACTTTCTCCCCTCAACACTTGTTCGGGAAAAATAGTGAAAGATTTGATAGAACAAAGTGTTGATGAAGATTTGTACTTGCGATGTTCGAAATAATTTAGATAGAAGAATATTTTGATATTTTTGATTTTATATTTTGTATTTTGTTTTGAAAATATTTACAAAGGAGATTTTGGTGTTTGACCGTTTTTAAGACTTGTTTTAATAGTTCATCCAGTTCTCTTGAGTCAAACACCGCATACCAATCCGGTGGACCAACTCATTAAACCTAGCGGGAGGCAAGGCTTTGGTGAGTAGATCTCGCCAATTGGTATTTTGTACCCACAGTATAATTCAAGCTGTACCTGATGAGTGTGTAAATACTCATCATTTTGTACAAAATAAGCGCAAAATCATCGAAAACACTCGAAACACATCAAAATGATCAAAATATCACAAATCGGTGTTTTATGTGTTTTAAATGCAAAATATCAAAATCGGATGAAAAACATATCAAATTTGCAAAATTGCGGTTTAGTCCCCAGTTTATAAAATTGTCAAAAATAGTCCACGAGCCAAAATTTCAAAGAAAAGTCACCAAAGGTCTTTTAAAATCATAAATTGTCATATTTAGTCCTTTGGTGAGAAATCTAAAAGTTTTGAGAAAATTACAATTTAGTCCACGAAAATCCAAAATGTTCAAAACTAGTCCTTGGGAATTTCAAAATGTCAAAATCAACCCTTGGATTATTTAAACTTGGCAAAACAAACCCTTTTGACTACTTTTCATAAGTTACATGTTTGGTCCTTCGGTTTGGAAATGTTACATTTTGGTCCTTGTATTATTAATCTCTACAAACCAAACCAAACGGACCTAAATATTACCCAAGCCCAAATAAAACCCTTGGCCCAAATCCTTTACCGGTCCAAAACCTTAACCCGACCAACCCAACCCAACCATTTAAAATAATATAAACCGCCCCCACTTCTTGTCCCCCAGACACATTGTGTGCTACCTCCCCCCCCTCAAACTCTCCTATAGCCACCCTACACACCCATTGTCTCCCCCTCCTCACTACCCACCAATGCATTAAATGCACACCTTCTGTCCCGGATATCAAAAGCAGAAAATTGGCGCCAAAACAAGATTAAGGGCCAAGATGAGTTTAGCCATCAATGGCTCATATTGATGTCTTGGGATTTGCTCGAGAAGGTGAGAGAGACTTTGGAGCATATAAGAGGCCAAGAGGAAGCAAGAAGAGATAGTTAGTTTTAGTTTTCTTAAAATTGTATGTCGTTTTTAGTTTGTAGCATCTTAAGTAGTTTTCGATATTGTTTTAAAGTTAATTTGTACTCAAGTTAGTATTCAAGTGTATTTCAACTTAATTTAAGTATCAATTCAAGTTTAAGTTCAATTTCCATTTTTTTATATTCTTGTTGAATTTTCTCAATCTCAAATTCATTGTCAAATCTTTAGCGAGTCTACTTTTAAGCTTAAACAAGCTCTAATAAGCTTGTTAAAGCTTTATATAAACTTATTTTTACATTTCATGCAACTTTGGAAATTGGTCAACAAAAGTCAAAGTTGGAGCAAAATGGGTGCAAAAATGGATATGGGTTGATTCGAAAATTGGAAATGGGTTGAAATGGAAGCGATGGGTTGAATTTGGTAGGATAGTGTTCTTGGTTTCACATTTGGCGAGCCATAGTGGCCATTGGACAATTTGTAAGTGATTTCAAGTTTCTTTTAGCATAATCGTATAATTGTAGTTTTAATCTGTTAAATCTGTTCTAATAGTAGTATTTAGGTTAGTTAAGTTAGTTTGATCATTGGTATGTGCTTGGTTTAGTTTTTAGATTAGTTTTAATTGCAAAATCGAGTTTATAAAGGGGTGTTTGGCATTCTTGTCATAAGCGTCTCAAAGGTGAACTCGATGGTAGATTTTTGTTGGTTCAAGTTTGTTTAGCTCAAGTAAGCTCATTTGAGTCATAAAATTGTGCTGCTACAACTCAAAAGTCAAAATTGGTTTCTCTTAAATCATTCTTGTTTAGCTGTTGTGGATTTTGGATTGCAAAATCTTGATTTGTGTTTAAAAGTCTTAAACCATTGCTTGCTTGTGTTCATTACATCATATTACATCATCATCGGTCATTAAAATTGGATCAAAACTTCACCAAAGTCAAAGTTCTAACTGTTTTCAAAAAGTCAAAATGTCAAAAAATGGGTTTGTGCGAGATATTGCGGTGATGCATAGGATTCATTAAAGCTTTTTAGGTCTTGATTTTGGGTTACAAGTAGTTCACTAGGTGGTCTTTAAGACCTAGTATCTGTTTTTAGCTTTAAGCCCTCTGGATAAGCTTGTGCATAAGCTCAAAATCAGGCCTCGGTGCCTGCGCCAACTCGATTAATCTTGAGTGATTTTCTCGATTTTAAACAAGCTTGCAGAGCTTATAAAAGCTTGTCAAGGGCTGGTCTTTTGGTTATAAGTAGTCACTTAGGTCTAGTTTAAGTCTTGATAATTGGTTTTAGTTTGTAGCTTATTTGGGTGCTTATTTTTGGTGCAAGTTGGTACCAAAATCTGTTTTAGCTTAATATCAAAATCACCAAATCTGTGTTATCTTGTTAATCGATGGTTGTAGCTTGTTGATTTCTGTTTCATTTGGTCATATTTAGTATATCATAGCTTACGTTATCGATGGGTAGCTTATTTTGCTCATTTGCTTATCAAGTGCTTATTTCATAAGCACTTGATTGATCGATTCATTTTCTTCCACATAACATACTGTTTTCCAATTTTCCTAGCTTCTTAACATTATTTTAGAATTTTCACGAAATTTTGATTTTTCCTAATTTGTTTTGCTATTTTCTTAATTTTAATTAGTTTTAAGCATTTTTAAATAGCATTTAATACAAAAATTCGAAAAGGTTCAAAAAATAAGTTTTCATTTTTCTTAGGCTTAGATAAATATAAAAAGTAGAAAAGTAATTTTCCATATTTTCATAGTTCATTTGGTAATTTTAGTAATTTAATTAGTTTTAATAGTTTAAAATTCATAGAAAATAGAAAAATAGTCACAAAAATACAAAAATAGTTTTGAAAAGTCTATTTTGATATTTTAGACTTTTCAAGTCTTAATCTTATTTTTCTAGCCTAATTTCCTATTTTCTTGTATTTTAGGTAATTAATTAATAGTTAAAAATAGTTTTAATTAGATAATTAGTTTTAAAAATAATTTTCTTTTTCTATAAATTTTCTTTTATCATTAGGATTGTAAAACATCATTTTCATATTTTTAGGGTTAATATTGAATTAGTTTCACGTTTTATTTTGTGCGTCGCGTAGATTTTAATTTCGGTTTAGTAAAATCATAAAAACAAAAACATCATTTTAATTTTAGTGATAGCGTTTATTTAATAGATTTTATCTTTTAATTTCCTCTCATTTGCATTTTAGCCTTTGTATTTGTTTGATATTTACGTAGTTATAATCATCAAATCATAATCCTTTTCGTTCAAACTTCTCGATCACTATCGTTGATTGATCCATTGCATAGCTCATTTGGGACATAACGACCGGGAGACTCTATACTCCTCGATCTTCATTGATTTCGTGCTTAAGCTGTTTTAAGTTTTCTTACGCTTGCGTGAGAGAACTTAATGATTTCTTGCACGCATCAAATTTTAGGCGCCATTCTTGGGGTGTGTCTTGATTTATCTTCCGTTTAGCAGTTAGTTGTTTGAATCCTCACTCTTTGTTTATATCATCCATCTCGTATATATATATATCCATATTTTCTTCTAAAAATCCAAAAACCCAAAAACATCCAAAAGCGTATAAAACACAAAAATATTTTCTCTTTTGTTTCTATATATGTATCAAAATAAAAATACAAAAGAATCGTCGTTTTCTTTAATAATTAACAACTTAAAGATTACCACGAAAACCAAGGCGTGCACTACCTAGCGGGGTGCGACCATAATAAGTTCGAACTAAAGATATAAAACTTGCCTTTGTGTCCTTGTGATTGGTGTACCTTTTTCAAAAAGCCATTCATCTTGGATTATTGGTTAAGTTCAACATTGTTTTGCCTCGATTTTGTGTTAATTGATTTTGTTGTGATATCGACGTTTGAACCGAGAAAACCCATAAAGATTCTTCTCACCCCATTTTTATAAACCGTCTTCATAATTCTCATTCTCATCGAAAGATTTTCATAATTCCATTTCTCTCCTTAACTCGAGTTTCCTTAGAGTTAACTCTAGTGTATCTTTTCGCTCTTCTAGATCTGTAAGCCCATTTCGTGAGCTTGTCAAGATTCCAGAAGGCGTGTTCGTGAACTTTCTGCTCCATCGATCGGATCGAGATCCGGATGTTCGCACTACTCCGTTATCATGGCGGATGAGATTCCTATGTGCGAGCTTCTCCGGGCACCCATCGGCGGGTATGGAGATGCTATCGTTATGCCGACCATCGTGGTGAAAACTTTGAACTCAAGACCGGGTTCTTGAATCTTGTAACCTCTAATCAATTCTTTGGTTTTGGCGGGACGATCCTCATGCTCATATTCGATGGTTTAACAAGATTGCATCTACCATCAAGTATAAGAATGTCCCTCTTGAAATTGTTAAGCTTCTTACATTCCGTTTTCTCTTGAGGGCAAGCCGGTTGGCTTGAAAAACAACCCCTCGGTCTATAGAGACATGGGAAGATCGGTGAAGAAATTTGTGAATGAATTCTATCCACCTTCCAAGACCACGAGTCTTAAAATGAAATCATCAAGTTCACTCGAAGTTTGATGAATCCTTGATGAATCGTGGGATCGTTTCAAGGAATTGCTTATAAATGTCCTCACCACGGTTTCTCGAGTTGATGCAACTCGACACTTTCTACAATGGGTGAGTCAATCGACCAAGATTCTCTCAATTCCTCCGCGGGAGGAAATTTCCTAAGCAAAGCATCAAAGAAGCTTTGGCGATAATCGAAAACAAGTCTAAAGTCCGCCTTGCCGAAGCAAGCGGTTGTTTCCCAAGTCGGTGTTGGTCCTTCTTCTTCTTCATCGCCCGTGAGTCGGTCTAGCACCGATGCTAAGATTGATAAACTCACGGAAGCTATCAAGCTTTGGTTCTCTCCAATCAAAAGAAAGTCTCTTTTCCACAAACTTCACCTCTGCTGAAGTTAAGAAAGTGGAAGTCTGTGTTACTGTGGTGGCCCCATGCTTACTATAAGCTGTATGGCCACCGATGGTAACCCTTTGAAACTAATCTTTGTGGGCGGGATGTCTAATCAAGGAGGCAATCAATATCGTGCTCCTGTGGGCCCGAACCACCGTCTAACCACTACTCTGGACCTCCGGTTTCAATCAAAATCAAAACCGTAATCGAAATCGAAATAGACCAAACCAAGGTTTTCAAAACCAAGGTCATTTCAATCAAAACAACGGTTTTCAAAATCGAATCAAAATTTCCAACATCAAGGAAATTACAATAGAAACCAGTCGGAAATTTCAACCAAGGGTATTATCATGGCAATAATCCGAGAATTTTCAAAATCAAGGCCTAATCCTAACAATAGAGGCGAAATTTCCCGTGCAAAATCAAGCCATTGTTCCAAGCGGACCATCATCGATGAGTTGTTGAAACAATTCATGAAATCGAGGAAGAAATGAATCGGTTGTTGGTCGGCCATTTACGAGATCAAGAAGTCTTTAAATGATCGACCCTCGGGCTCGGTACTTTACCTAGCAACACGATCGCTAATCAGAGGCGATGCTAAAGCGATCACAACCAGTGGTGCTTCTTATTACGGACCCATTGTTCCTACTACCTCTTCTTCTCTCCCGAAGGTAGTGGAAAGCGAACACGAGGCGACAAAGGACAAGGAACTTCCTACTAATAACGGAGGTGCCAATAATGTCCATCCTCGGGTTGTCCCCAAACCCAAGCACAGGTTGTTTTGAACCTCCGGTTGTTGACCCTAAATCAAAACTTCTATTCCTTACCCTCACGGTTACATGAGCAAAAGCTCATGAGAAAGCTAGTCATCGGATGGAAAAATTCTTTCAAATTTTCCAAGAACTTCACTTTGACATAAGCTTCGCGGATGCCATCATGTTGATGCCCAAGTTGCATCCACTCACGAAACATATCTTTGAGCAACAAAGAAAAGCTGTTTGAAATGGCTAAAACTCCTTTGAATGAGAATTGCTCGTGATCTTGTTAAAAAGCTTCCAGAAGCTAGGAGATCCGGAAAATTTCTTCTTCCTTGTGTTTTCACGGGATGATTGAATGCTTTGCCCTTGCCGATCTTGGTGCAAGCATCAATCGATGCCGTATTCGATGTGGAAGAAACTTTCTCTTAGGAACTTATTCCTACACGCATGACTCTTGAGCTTGCGGATCGTTCTATCTCGCGTCCTCTTGGCATCGCCGAGGATGTATTTGTGAAAGTAGGAAAGTTCCACTTCGGTGACTTTGTGGTCGTTGATTTCGATCTTGATCCTCGAGTTCCCTCATTGTTGGGCGAGGATTCTTGAGGACGGGCCGTGCTCTTATAGATGTGTTTGAGCAAGAGATCACTCTCCGTGTGGGTAATGAAGTTGTTACCTTTAACCTCGATCAAACTTGAGGTACTCCTCAAATGTAATCTTGAATCAATTAATCGAGTCGATTTAATTGACATTGCTTGAGGAGTACTCTCGAGAGTTTCTTGGTTATCTTCATAATTACGTGGTGGGAATTCCAATTCCACCACATCTTCTCAACCTATCATTGCCGACTCTTCCCCTCTCTCTCCGTTTGAGGAGGTGACTTCCTTTGGAAGAGATCGATGACTTTCTTTCTCTTGATGAATCAATTCCGCTGGAATTGATGGTGTGTATGATTCGGAGGATATTCTCTATCTTGAGCGGTTGCTTAATGAAGATCCATTACCTTCACTCCTCAGAAAGAGATCACAATTGAGGAAATCAAATCGGTGCAATCTTCCATTGAAGAATTTCCGAGGTTGAACTTAAGGACCTACCTCCTCATCTCGAGTATGCATTCTTGGAGGTGATGATAAATTACCGTCATAATTGCTAAAGACTTGGTGAGGAGGAGAAAGCTCTCTCATAAAGGTCTTGAAGTCACACAAGCAAGCAATTGCTTGGAAACTCTCCGATATTAAGGGTATCAACCACGAGTTTTGTACTCACAAAATCTTAATGGAGGATGACTTCAAGCCGGTCGTCAAAAGTCGAGAGAAGGGTGAATCCTAAGATTCACGAGGTTATCAAACAAGAGGTTCTCAAACTTCTTGATGCGGTCGATTTACCCGATCTCGATAGTCCTTGGGTTAGCCCAATTCATTGCGTTCCAAAAAGGGTGGCATTCTTGTTGTCACGAATGAAGAAAGCGAGTTGATTCCAACTCGATTGGTTCTGGGATGGCGTGTGTGCATTGACTATCGTAAGTTAAGCGAAGCCACCGTAAAGACCATTTTCCTCTACCCTTCATGGACGGATGCTTGAGAGATTAGCGAGGAGCAGTACTATTGTTTCCTTGATGGTTTCTCGGGTTACTTCGAGATCCCCATTGATCCGTTGGATCAAGAAAACCACATTCACACCCCCATACGGGACGTTTGCCTATAGGCGTATGCCTTTTGGCTTATGCAATGCTCTGGCACGTTCAACGTTGTATGATGGCCATTTTCCACGACATGATCGGAAACTATGGAGGTGTTTATGGATGACTTCTCGGTCATTGGGGACTCATTTCGGACTTGTCTCTCCCACTTAGACAAAATGCTTAAAGGTGTGAAGACACCAATCTATGTCTAAAGCGGGAGAAGAGCCACTTTATGGTCAAAGAGGCATAGTCCTCGGCCATAAGATTTCTAAGAATGGGATTGAGGTAGATAGAGCAAAGTTGATGTCATTGCTAAACTACCTCATCCTACTCTTGTCAAAGGTGTTAGGAGTTTTCTAGGTCATGCGGGGTTTATCGTAGATTTATTCAAGATTTCTCTAAAATCGCTCGACCTATGACCCATCTTCTCGAAAAGATGCTCCTTTCATCTTCTCTCTGAGTGCATCGAGCTTTTGAAACACTTAAGAAAAAGCTTACGGGCACCCATTCTAGTTGCCCCGTTGGGATTTACCCTTGAGCTCATGTGCGATGCAAGTGATTTTGCAATCGGTGCGGTCTTGGGGCAGCATAAAACCAAGCATTTCCGGCCAATCCACTACGCGAGCAAAACTATGGTGAAGCTCGGACCCATTACACCACTACGGAAAAAGAATTATTAGCGGTGGTGTATGCGTTTGAAAAGTTTCGACCATATCTTATCTTGACCAAATCGTGGTGTATACGGATCACTCGGCACTCAAATATCTCTTTGCAAAACAAGATGCAAAGCGAGATTGCTCCGTTGGGTTCTCCTCCTACAAGAATTTGATATCATCATTCGTGATAAAAAGGAGGCGAGAACACAGGCTGCGATCATCTCTCGATTAGAGAACCCTCACCAAAATGTGTTCGAGAAAAGGAAATTAATGAAACATTTCCTCTCGAAACACTCAATATGGTTTCTTTTAGTGGAGACTCTTCTACCCCATGGTTTCTTGACTTTGCAAATTACCATGCGGGTAACTTTGTGGTGAAAGGATGTCGTCCCAACGGAAAATAAATTCTTTAAAGATGTGAAACATTATTTACGGGGCGACCCTACTTGTTTAAAATTTGTGCGGATCAAGTCATCCGGCGATGTGTGTATGGTCGGGAAGCTATTGACATTCTCAAGGCTTGCCATTACGGACCTCTTGGGGACATCATAGCCCCAACTACACCGCCAAGAAGGTGTTTGATTCGGGATTCTATTGGCCCACGATCTATAAGGATGCCCATGAATTCGTCAAAACACAGGCGCTTGTCAGCGTCAGGGAATATCTCACAAAGGAATGAAATGCCGCAAAGCGCCATTCAAGTGTGTGAGATTTTTGACATCTGGGGCATTGACTTTATGGGGCCATTTCCTTCTTCTCACGGAAATAAGTACATACTCGTGGCGTTGACTACTTGTCAAAATGGGTTGAAGCTAAGGCTTTACCCACCAGCGATGCCGAGTTGTTGTGAAATTCTTGAAATCTCTTATTTGCTAGGTTTGGAACTCCACGAGCCATCATCGGTGATCGTGATGCGCATTCTGCAATGACCAATTTGCAAGAGTCATGCAAAAGTATGGTGTAACTCACCGTACCTCTCTGCGTACCACCCGCAAACAAGTGGGCAAGTGGAAGTTTCTAACAGGGATTAAAGAATCTTGGAGAGGGCGGTTGGTGAAAACCGTGCCTCTTGGTCGGATAGGTTAGATGGCGCACTCTGGGCCTTCCGTGCGACCTACAAAACACCCATCGGTGCACTCCATCTGGTGGTGTGCGGGAGGCGTGTCATCTTCCGGTTGAGCTCGAGCACAAGGCATCTTGGGCCTTGAAGCATGCTAACTTTGATATTCGAGACGGTGGTGATCATCGGAAAGTTCAAATGAATGAATTAAATGAACTCCGTGATCAAGCTTACGAGAACTCTTTGATCTATAAACAAAAGACAAAGAAGATTCATGACTCAAAATCAAGAACCGCGTTTTCAACGTTGGTGATCGAGTCCTTCTTTTCAATTCAAGATTGAAGATTTTCTCGGAAAGCTCAAGTCCGTTAGTGCGGTCCATTTACTATCGCTAAGGTTTATCCTTATGGTACCATTGAGTTATCTCAACCCGATGGTCCTAATTTCAAAGTGAATGGTCATCGGTGAAGCATTATTTTGGAGAGGACATTCCATCCATGGTTGTCCGGATCTTCAAACTTTCCCCATGAACCAATGAATGCGGGGATCGAGTCAAGCTAGCGACTCGGTAATCAAAAACGATAGCATGCCATATGGGTTTTCACCCATATTTACATCTTCTTACCTCTTTCTACCACCCTAGTGTGGGGGTTGCCCACATGTTTCAAAAAAAAAAAAAAAAAAAAAAAAAAAAAAAAAATCTTCTTTCTAAATAATGGCCTTAGTATTTCCCTTTCACGTTCTTTGTTTCGGCATAACCGCGGTACTTTGAATATTGAGGGCAATATTCATTTCTAAGTGTGGGGGATTCTCACGAATTTTATCATGTAATTATACCGCTAATCCCCGTTTTGGCCAAAATTTTTTTGGAGTAAGTGTTCTACACTTTCTCATTTGGTTATCGATCCGCCATATACGTAAGACAAAAGGATTAGCTAATCCGAGAGCAAGCGGCTCTTGGTAAAGATATCTCAAATCCGTTTATATGGCTTGCAATTTGCCCAAAATTGTATGGTATTCGACTCACCATATCCTAAAAAGTGAAGAGTTGGCTAGCCATAAGATTATGGCTTGTGGTAAAGGCGATGGAAAAACCATAATTGGTAATCGACTCACCAAAGATAATATTGATAATTTATCTAAGAGTTGGCTAGTCCGAAAGATGCGGCTTACGGTAAAGACAAAATCAAATCCGTTGAAGGCGGTGGTTTGCTCAAAATCACATGGTTATCGGTGTACCATGGTTCTTACTTGAACTGAAACATTTGGCTACTCGAGTAATGGCTTTTGGTAAAGAGATTAAAATCCATTATGTTTTCTCAAATCATTGCTAGGGACTAGCAATATCTCGATGTGGGGATTGATGAGTGTGTAAATACTCATCATTTTATACAAAATAAGCGCAAAATCATCGAAAACACTCGAAACACATCAAAATGATCAAAATATCACAAATCGGTGTTTTATGTGTTTTAAATGCAAAATATCAAAATCGGATGAAAAACATATCAAATTTGCAAAATTGCGGTTTAGTCCCCAGTTTATAAAATTGTCAAAAATAGTCCACGAGCCAAAATTTCAAAGAAAAGTCACCAAAGGTCTTTTTAAAATCATAAATTGTCATATTTAGTCCTTTGGTGAGAAATCTAAAAGTTTTGAGAAAATTACAATTTAGTCCACGAAAATCCAAAATGTTCAAAACTAGTCCTTGGGAATTTCAAAATGTCAAAAATCAACCCTTGGATTATTAAAAGTTGGCAAAACAAACCCTTTGACTACTTTTCATAAGTTACATGTTTGGTCCTTGGTTTGGAAATTTACATCTTTGGTCCTTGTTTTAATAATCCTTGTATTAAACAAACCAAACGGACCTAATATTAACCCAAGCCCAAATAAAACCCTTGCCCAAATCCTTTACGGTCCAAAACCTTACCCGACCAACCCAAAACCCACCATTTAAATAAATACAAAACCGCCCCAAACTTGTCTCCCAGACATCATTGTGCATGCTACCACCCCCTCCTCAAACTCCTCCCAAACCACTCTACTACACCCTTTGTCTCCCCTCCTCACCACCTTACCAATGCATTAAATGCACCACTTTCTGTCCCGGATATCAAAACAAGATTTGGCGCCAAAACAAGATTAAGGGCCAGGATGAGTTTTAGCCATCAATGGCTCATATTGATCTTGGGATTTGCTCGGAAGGTGAGAGAGAGACTTTGGAGCATAAAAGAGGCCAAGAGGAAGCAAGAAGAGAGTTAGTTTTAGTTTTCTAAAATTGTATGTCGTTTTTAATTTGTAGTCTTAAGTAGTTTTCGGTTGTATTTTAAAGTTAATTTGTACTCAAGTTAGTATTCAAGTGTATTTCAACTTAATTTAAGTATCAATTCAAGTTTAAGTTCAATTTCAAAATTTTTATGTTCTTGTTGAATTTTCTCAATATCAAAATCATTGTCAAATCATTTAGCGATTTGTTTTTAAGCTTAAACAAGCTCTAATAAGCTTGTTAAAGCTTTATATAAACTTATTTTTACATTCATGCAACTTGGGCACCTTGGTCAACAAAAGTCAAAGTTGGAAGCAAAATGGGTGCAAAATGATATGGGTTGATTCGAGAAATTGGAAATGGGTTGAAATGGAAGCGATGGGTTGAATTTGATAGGTTAGGGTTCTTGGTTTCATATTTGGCGAGCCATAGTGGCCATTGGACAATTTTGTAAGTCAATTCAAGTTTTTAGCATAAGCGGTATTTGTAGTTTTAATTTGTTAAAACTGTTCTAATAGATGTATTTAGGTTAGTTAAGTCAGTTTGATCATTAATTTAGTGCTTGTTGGGTTGTTTGTATCATTTTTTAATTTGCAAATCGTTTATAAAGGGGTGTTTGGCTTTCATTGATTAAGCGTCTTAAAGTAGAAATCGGTGGTAGATTTTTGTTGGTTCAAGTTTGTTTAGCTCATTTGAGCTCATTTGAGTCATTAATTTTGTGCTGTTAACTCAAAAGTCAAAATTAGTTCTCAAAATCTCTTATTGTTGATCTGTTGTGGATTTGGATTTGCAAAACTTTGATTTGTGTTTAAAAGTCTTAAACATTGCTTGCTTTATGTTCATTTCATCATATTACATCAATATCAGTCATTAAAATTGGATCAAAACTTCACCAAAGTCAAAGTTCTTAAGCTGTTTCAAAAGTCAAAATGTCAAAAAAAATGGTTTTATGCGAGATATTGCGGTGATGCATAGGATTCATTAAAGCTTTTGAGGTCTGATTTTGGTTTACAAGTAGTTCTAATAGGTGGTCTTTAAGACCTAGTATCTGTTTTAGCTCAAGCCCTCTGGATAAGCTTGTGCATAAGCTCAAAGTGAGCCTCTGGTGCCTGCTCTCATCTCTCGATTAATCTTGAGTGATTTTCTCGATTGTAAACAAGCTTGCAGAGCTTATAAAAGCTTGTCAAGGTCTGGTCTTTTGGTTATAAGTAGTCACTTAGGTCTAGTTTAAGTCTTAATAATTGGTTTTTAGTTTGTAGCTTATTTGGGTGCTTATTTTTGGTGCTGCAAGTTGGTACCAAAATCTGTTTTTAGCTTAATATCAAAATCACCAAATCTGTGTTATCTTGCTAATCGATGGTTGTAGCTTGTTGATTTCTGTTTCATTTGGTCATATTTAGTATATCATAGCTTACATTATCGATGTGGTAGCTTATTTGGTCATTTGCTTATCAAGTGCTTATTTCATAAGCACTTGATTGATCGATTCATTTTCTTCCACATAACATACTGTTTTCCAATTTTCCTAGCTTCTTAACATTATTTTAGAATTTTCACGAAATTTTCAGATTTTTCCTAATTTGTTTTGCTATTTTTCTTAATTTTAATTAGTTTTAAGCACTTTTAAATAGCATTTAATACAAAAATTCGAAAAGGTTCAAAAAATAAGTTTTCATTTTTCTTAGGCTTAGATAAATATAAAAAGTAGAAAAAGTAATTTTCCATATTTTCATAGTTCATTTGGTAATTTTAGTAATTTAATTAGTTTTAATAGTTTAAAATTCATAGAAAATAGAAAAATAGTCACAAAAATACAAAATAGTTTTGAAAAGTCTATTTTGATATTTTAGACTTTTCAAGTCTTAATCTTATTTTTCTAGCCTAATTTCCTATTTTCTTGTATTTTAGGTAATTAATTAATAGTTAAAAATAGTTTTTAATTAGATAATTAGTTTTAAAAATAATTTTCTTTTCTATAAATTTTCTTTTATCATTAGGATTGTAAAACATCATTTTCATATTTTTAGGGTTAATATTGAATTAGTTTCACTTTTTTATTTTTACGTCGCGTAGATTTTAATTTCGGTTTAGTAAAATCATAAAAACAAAAACATCATTTTAATTTTAGTGATAGCGTTTATTTAATAGATTTTATCTTTTAATTTCCTCTCATTTGCATTTTAGCCTTTGTATTTGTTTGATATTTACGTAGTTATAATAATCAATCATCATAATCCTTTTCGTTCAAACTTCTCGATCACTATCGTTGATTGATCCATTGCATAGCTCATTGGGACATAACGACCGGGAGACTCTATACTCCTCGATCTTCATTGATTTCGTGCTTTTCGGTTTGTAGACATGGTTCGGGAACTCGGGATCAACGAATCCTTCGGTTGGTGACATAAACCGTTTCTTTCAATTGTCCGTTGAGAAGCGTGGTTTTGACATCCATCGAAAGACCGTCATATTCATATGAGCCGCGACGAGAAATATCCGAAACGACCTCAAGGCGAGCGGCCGGAGCAAAAGATTCTTCAAAGTCTATTCCTCTTCTCGGCGATATCCCTTAGCAACTAGGCGTGACTTGTTTCGGATTACGTTCCCTTCACATCCAATTTGTTTTCCAAATCCATTTGAGACCAATGGCGTAGACCCTGTTGGTCTTTCAACCGTTCCCATACTTCAAGGCGTTTGAATTGGTTGAGTTCTTCTTGGATGGATTCAATCCAGGTTGTCTTTGTCATTGCGTCTTTAATGTTTTAGGCTCATATTGGCGGGCAAAGTGAGTGCATAAATGCAATGTTCACCATCGTGTGAAGGACGTTGTCTCGTAACGATTGGTTGATTCGGGTTGCCAATAATATTTGCGGAGGATGGTCTTTTGTCCATCGATGTGTAGAGGTTGATGTTGGTATACATTATCTGATTCTAAGGATTCAAATGGTTTGTTGATGATTCCGTGACATCGGTGCGAAGATGTCATTAGCAAGCGGTTAAAGAATGCATTTGGATCAAAATCGCGGTGGGGTACTTCATTAAGAACATCATCACCGGTTCATCATTGTTGGAGCAGTTTATTCAACTGTTGTGGTGGAGTCAATCGGTGGTGCTTCTTCAGATGGTTGTTGTAGCAGTGTATCAAGTATAAGAGTATTATCGAGGTTGAGTAGCGGAAACATCGGATACACCTAGAGCACGTTCATCAATATCGTCCATCGAGCAGAGGAGCAAATAGTCTTTACATTTGTTGACGAGTGGTTTGAGGGCTTTGGCGGTGATGATGGGGTATGAGGAAGGTTAAGCGGTTGTGACCGGGTTCCAAGTCATTATACTCGAAGCCATAGTGAAGAAGTTTCGATTATCGTGAAATGTAGATGAGCGATAAACCACACAAAGAAAATCGACTTATTGCGTAAGATCCGTTCTAGGGTAATATGCCGAAATCAACAAGATCTTCTCACGTATGTAGGCGCATCACACCAAGCAAACCACGAGACGAAATGTTACGACTTTCCCACGAATGTTGTGGTCTTCGAATACTAATCACCGTGAATAAGCAATAACTCTATACCAAGACCGTGTGAGGCATCATAACATCATATTTGGGTAACTTCACACAAGATCACCCGTGAAATTGAGGCGATAACACCAAAGTGAGACGTTTGAGCCACGGATCGTCTTATTTCTTCCCCAATTGAAGAAATTCAATAATTCATTGGGTTTTCGCAAAGAAGCATGTAGAAGAACAAGGAAGCAATGACCACCTACACTCTCTCCCCTCGATGTTTTCAATGATTGAGAATCATACACCACGTATGTTGATGATGAATTGAAGACAATGAAACCATGTATAAGGAGACAATGAAACCATGTATGTTCAATTAATCGAGCGAGTGTGAAGTACCATAAATATCTCGAGAGAATCAGCTCACGATAAAACTTCTCGATTCATTATGTTTATCATCACCGTGTCATTGTTGTTGGAAGTAGTTTGATCTTACATTATAGAAGATTCGGTTGTTGTTGTAGATTGGTGTATCACGAAATTAGAGTATTATCGGTTGTCAACGAAAACATTCGATACATCCGAAACACGACTTTTGGCGTAATCTTTAACCGAGGAGCAAACAATGTTTCAATTCATGACGATTAAGTACAATGTTTCCAATTCATGACGATTAAGTACAATGGTGGAACGGTGATGGATCATGATATTTTTACGGTGAAAAACGGGTCCTCTGTTGTTTTGCGCAGAGAAGCCAAAGTTGTTGTACTGCATAGAAAAATAGAAGGGGGCAAGAAGAGAAAACATGGATCCCAAGTGGCGGGTTCCGATGTTAGAAACATAAAGATGTAGTGTCAATTATCTTCTTGACACACGAACATGCTATTTTGACAATTTCCTTTCACCGCCTCGGGGATGGATGTTGTTGGTATCCCACTTGTTTTGGTGCAACTACTTAGTATCTTGCTGTGGAATCCACCTAAGACTAACAGCTTTTGAAAATCCTACCCGTTGGTATCCATCTAAGGTTAGATCTAGGGGATGTTGAAACTTCTTTTGGGAAGAGTCTGCGTCCTATATGGATCCACCTATTAGGTTTCTGACAGTTTACATTTAGATCAACGGGTTTATTTCTAACTGTTTGTTGAGTTAACAGGTTTTGGTTTGCTACTACGGTGGTGTTCAAGAATACACTCGAAGGTGATACACTAGGTCGTGAACCTAAGATTCCATCCTTTTGAAGAAGTGCCCTTTTCCTAGCCTTTTCTAGATCATAGTTCTTGTATGCGTCATTTGAATCATATGAATTTTTAATTTTAATGCTCGGTTTAGACACAGTGTACAAACTAATCCTAGATTTGCCAGGAGCAGCCATGTAACGCCCCGACCCGACAAGGGTAAAGGAATCACAAATAATGGTGTCATATCAAAGCAAACATAAATATCCAAAAGAGGTCTTAACATAAATATCGAAATAATTCAAGTCAAAATGACTTCAATACATAGGTCCCAAGAGAAAATAAACTCAATAAAATATAAAAAATATTAAGTCTTAAATGGCATCATAAGATCAAAGCTAAATATCTCTAAGGTAAGTCCACTCAAGACTCATCCCAAAGCAAAACCCAGCTCAATGCTTAGATACACCCATGGAAGAAAAGAAATGCTTGGTGAGCTTTAAAAGCCGGTGAATGGATATACAAGCAAAGCGAATACGAAACAACGAATACGAAATAAAGTGAAAGAAAATAGTAAAATCATAATCATTTCAAAGTATAAATCGAATAATAGAATAAGTTTTATAGTTAACTACCTCGAGCCCGGACACATATATCGGATCATAATCATATTCATATTCATATTCATATTCACACAAGGCAACATTTGTAGGGAGACCTACGGAGTTATGAAGGGCGTGCATGCACGCAAAGATCAATCATCGATAACATATATCATATAACATATAACATATAACGATAACGAGATAATGATCTAGGATGCATCCATCGCCCACAAACATATATTGGTAATATAATATAACTTGAGCTCATAACGATAACGAGATAAGGGACGTGGCGAACTTCACTCTCGCCCTAGAGTCATGTCGAGGTGCATCAACGACACGGACATGGAACCCCATGACTAGTTATTATTTTGGCTCGGGTGTCAAACTATCTTAGGTCAAATCGTAATGTCAAACCGACACGGATCATACTTTATCGGAAGATTAATTATGTTTTCAAAATCAAGGTTTTCATATCATATAGTTCAAAATCAGATGTTTTATAATTCAAAAATCAGAGTTCAGATAAGCAACAGCTCAAACAAACAAAATGGGTTTCATAGCAAAGGCTTAGGAAATCCTAATATAAAAGCTAACGAAAAGAAAACGTTATAAGGAACCTTTACTGAAAATGTCAGAATATTTGTACCTTATTCCAAAGCAAATGATCGGCGTAAACACGGAAAGCAAAGGATTACTCCTTCTTCACGAACCTATACACATTAACGGTCGTACATGTTATTTATGATTCCATAATCGTCGAAATGATCTTTTAATATTTGGTGTTTATACTCAATGTATTCAGTGATCTTAATACTTTAGGGTTTTATAATTAAATGAGACTTAAGTGTTTTATAAACAATATCGTAGATTAAGGTTCATTATGTCATTTATTAAAGTTTAGGGTTAAATGTGAAAATAGTTTAAACGTCATAACTCACACATGAAATAATGAATTATATACTTAGCTTCAACCCTAATTGACTCTCATTTATGTTCTAGGGTTTTCTCATTCTTTTAATATCATATCCACGTGCATTTACTTTATATGTTACGTCATTTAATGACTCATTACTCTTGTTTATTTACTCAACACGTTCATGTCTTAATCATATGTTACTCATATATATGTTATCGTCAACTTTTATATCCATGCACGTTTATGATTTCATGTGACAATACAAGTTACTTATTACCGGATTAATTACACATCTACACACATGATACACGGTTCACAAACCAATTAAGGTTCGGCATGCATGGTTGGGTTCACACATCACTTAGGGTTTAGGTTTCACATGATCTTTACTCGTTTAATACCGTTCAAAACCCTCACATGTTTCGGTTTGTATATAGGGTTCGGCTAACATGTTTTAAGCAAACCTTAGCTCATCTACGTACTTTACATATTCAAGTTTACAGGTTTATACCTTGGCCGAATTAATTACAAGTGGTTCGGTTATGCATATATGTGGTTCGGTTCTATGCTCAACATATATCTATGATCCGATTCAAATATTACGTATTATATAACATGCTCTTTAATAATTATAAGGTTCAAGTCATTATGGTTTGCCTTGTTTGGTTTCGTACGGCTCGACCACAAAAGAAAAACACAAAACTCGACTAAACGAAACATATTACAATATATATACGTAAGGTGTAATAAGAGAAGACGAATAAACACGTTATACCTTAGCTTTGATGAACAAAACTCGCGACACCAAGGTTGTTAGGGTTCGGCCGAATGGAAGAAAAGAAAAGAGAGAGGCAACAAAACTTGGGTTTCAATTTCATGTAAATGTAGTGTATATAGCTAGTCATTTTCGGTTTGGGCTTTTGAGGGGTGGGTTTGCTTGGTCCATCCGAACACAAAACAAGCGCCCACCTTGGCTCTCTTGATCCACACGAACAATGCAAACGCTGCCCAACATATTAGCGAACGTTTAAATCTTTCGTCGAACAAAATCGATCACGTACACACATTCGTTAAGTTTTTATTATTCGTAAGTTAAGTTTTAATTTCGTTAAATGATTATAAACGTATTTTACGTATTTTATAATTTTCGATTCCAAGGGTATTTTAGTCTTTAATTGATGAGTGTCTAAATACTCATCATTTTTGTACAATATAAGCTGCAAAATCATCTGAAAACAATCAGAAACACATCAAAATGATCAAAATATCACAAATCGATGTTTTATGTGTTTTAAATGCAAAATATCAAAATCGGATGAAAAACATATCAAATTTGCAAAATTGCGCTTTAGTCCCCAGTTTATAAAATTGTCAAAAATAGTCCACGAGTCAAAATTTCAAAAGAAAAATCACCAAAGGTCCTTTTTAAATCATAACTTGTCAAATTTAGTCCTTTGGTGAAAAATATAAAAAGTTTTGAGAAAATTACAAAAATGGTCCTTCAAGTTTCAAAATTGGCAAAAATGGCCCCTAGAAAATTGCAAAATGACAGATTTGGTCCCTGTACTTTTGAAGGTTGTCATTTTAAGTCCTTGGAACATCTTTGAAGAATTGGCAGCCTGGTCCCTTGATTTTCAGATTTTACACCTTAAGCCCCTTGTCATTTAAACTTATTTGGCCTAGTCATACTACATTTTGGACCACCATAGTTTTGGACCCTGTCTTATGCAATTGTGAACCCCACTTGCTAATATCTGGTCAAACCATGGCAGTCAAACAAACACCAACCCGCCAAGACTTTCTTCCCCATTTTGTGCCTGCAACACTCCACTAGCCATCCCCCCAGCTCACCAAAACCTTTCCCTGTCTCCTCCACCTCCACAACATACCAAGAATCATTAAATGATTCCTCTACCCCTTTACTCAAACTCTCCACCTGTTAAACCCATTTTGGCGCCAAAAACAATCAAACGGCCAAAAATCACTTAAGACATCCAATGGTCCAGAATTCTAGTGGGAAAAGCTCAGAAGTCAGAGGAGAGAAGTTTGGAATATAAATGGAGGCAAGAAAAAGAAGAATAAAGAGTAGCTAGTTTTCTTAATTTTTCTTAATGTCGAATTTTCATAAATGTCTTAGTTTAATGAAAGGTGTTGTAATTTTAGTTTAATTATGTCTCTTTTAAGTTAAAATAGCTTGCATTGTACTTTTAAGAATCGATATCAAGTTTGGTCAAATTTCATATTCGATAATCCTTTGTTGAGAAGTTCGGTTTCAAAAGCTTATTCCCGGATCTTTAATAATTTGTTCTTGAGTTAAAATAAGTTATTTAAGCCATTTAAAGCTTTTCACAAGCTTTAGAATCATTTTAAGTAGTTTAGTATCATGGTCAACAAAAGTCAATTCTGAGCTCAAATTGCAATGGGGTTGGATATTGTGGTTGCAGATCTGTGAATTGGGTTGGAATAAACCTATTTAGTGTAGTATTGGTCTGATTTTAGCCTGCCTCACCATTTGGACACATGTGAGTATATGTCTCACTTTTAATTTTCAAGTTTATTTGCAGTTTTGCTTGTACAAGTATCTGTGGTCACAAACTGTTAATATCTGCTTAAATAGTTGTACTTAGGTCAGTTGGACTTGGTTTGATCATTGATACCAGTTGAATCAGTGTTTTTGATCAATTTTTGTTGTATAACAGTTAATAAATAGGTGTTTGGATTTACTTATATATCTGTCTTAAAGACTTATTCAGTGACTGCCTCTTGTTGCTTCATGTGTATTAAGCTCATTTGAGCACATTTCATTCTTAGTTTAGGCCTGCAACTCCACAAAAGTCAACCTTCACTTAAATCTGTCTCAACATATTTCTTGTTGGAATTTGAGGATTGCAAGATCATGGTTTTGTGTTTAGAAGTCTTAAAAAGCTAGCATTAGTCTTATTTCATCATATTACTTCATTTCAGTCCTTAAATCTAGATCAAACCTCATAAAAGTCAATAGTTGGTTTTATCAAAAGTCAAAATGTTGAAAAAGTCGGTTTGGCTCAAATGAGATGAATTATCCTTGATTCATTTACGGACCAATTCATGTGAGTTTTGTGGTTTTAAAACCTCTCTGGTCTATTTTCCTATGGTCATTTTATAAGATTTTGCAATTTTTCTTTAAGCTCAAATTAGCTTGTCAAAACAAGCTTGATTCCCTGTCAAGCACCTTGGGCTGCTGCGAGTTTTGTCACAGGATTTGTAAGGCTTGCATGGGCTCCCTGAGCTCCCTAGGTCTGCATATTTTGGTTTAATAACTCTCACCCAGGTCTAGTGTAAGTTCCAATTTCTGTTTCTCATTTCCAGCTTATTTAGGTGTCTTATTTTTAAGCTTAAAGTAGGCCTTATAAACTGTTTTTGCACTTGGTCTCAAAATCATCAAATCTTTGCAACTAGCTTATCAGTGGTTAGAGCTTGTTGAAACTTATTGCATTTTGGTTCCTTTAGCTTATAGTAGTTCCTGCTTTGGTTTGGTAGCTTTTGGTGAGCTTTTGGCTTATCAAGTGCTTATTCCAATAAGCACTTTCATATCGATTTCATATTCCTCCAAACAAGCCCCTGTTTTCTATTTTTCCCAGCTTTCTAATATTATTTTATACTTTTCCTGAAATTTTCAGATTTTTCTAAGGTGTTTTGCTATTTTTCTTGATTTAATTTAGTTTTAATCCTTTTAATTAGCTTTAAATACAAATAATTAAGAAAAGGTTCTAAAAATAATTTTCATTTTCTTAAGTTTAGATAAATGTAAAAGCTTAAAAGTATTTTCCTATTTTCTCCTTTTATTTGGTATTTTTAATAATTTAAATTAGTTTTAAGTAGTTTTAAATTAATAATAAATACATAAAAGTCTAAAAATATATTTTCAGTTTTAAAATTAGTTTTATCATATTTTAGATTTTCTAAGTCTTAATTTTATTTTTCTAGCTTTATTTCATAATTTCTTTTATTTTAGAGTATTATTAAATAGTATAAAATAGTTTTTAATTAATAATAATTAATTAATTAGTTATAAAAATAATTTTCTTTTTCTATTAATTTTCTTATATCATTAGGTTTGTAAAAATGTATTTTTCATATTTTTAGGATTTATATTATATAAGTTTCACGTTTTTATTTATACGTTTACGTTATTTTTATTTTAACGTAAGTTTTTAGTCTTAGGTTTTAAACGTTCATCACTTTAAAAATAGTGATAGCGTTTATTTAATATCTTTTATCTTTTTAATTTTCTTAATTTGCATTTAAGTCGCTTTTATTTATAATCTTTTTCAGTAGTATAATCATCCATCAATCCTTTCGATCGCTATCATTAGTGATCATTCTATCGTTGAATCGATGTTTAACACACCATTGAGTCTCAGTGGGACTTAACGACCGGAATCCCTGTATTCTCGATCTTCATTGCATTTGTGTACGAGCGTTTAAGTCTTTTTGACTTGACGTTTCTTGTGATCAAATTTTAGGCGCTTGTTCTGGGAGGCTTTAGCGTGTGTTTATCCATTTCGGATCCATTCTTGTGCATAATCCATCTTTTGTAAAAGTTTTTGTAAAGTTTTCAAAATCTCCAAAAGTTCATTAACACTTTTTAAGTGTTATAAGCGTAAAAATATTTTCATTCTTTGTTTTTATAGCATGTTTTCAAAAATCCAAAATATCCATCCTTTATCCTCCAATCATGTAATTCTACATTTCTCTATCCTCAAACTGTTTAATTCTCCATTTCTTATCCTCTATATCTGTTTAATTCTTCATTTCTTATCCTCTTATCATTTAATTCTTCATGTCATGGTTTTCAACATGTTCACAGTGTGGAGGTCCATTTAACGGTGGAAATTGTCGTGATGTACCAATGTGGGTTTTGAGACAAGTTTGTCGATAATCCGATCCCATTTCATATAATGAAACACACGATTTTCCTACCTACCTCCACAACCCCAATACGAATCCTACTCATGCAGTATTGTGGAATGATTCTCATTACGGTTTGATTGTCCACCACGGGTTCCGCTTGTCTATGGCGGAACCATGTTACAATCGAACTTTGGTGAGAGTTATTTTCCAAATTATCTCTGTTGTGAGAATTGCGGGGGTCCTCATGCGACTTTTGAATGTCGGTGGATGAATCAAAATTTTCAAAATTCCAATTCTCTCGGTTTGACAATTTTCAACCCCATGATATTCCATCGGTCATCGGACTTCGAGCCTTCACAACATTTCAATGATTACGAGTGTAATCTTCCTCAAAGTTACGAAGAAATCGCATTCTAAAGAAACTACAAATGAAAAGAATGGTGTGTAAGCTTGAGATGAATATCGAAATCGATATGATGGCGATGATGATGAGGATAGTATTCAAATGAGGAATACTATGATTGTGACGAGGAGAGTGTTATTCCTTGGAAAGATATCATTTCTCAACTCCTCGGTCTATTGCTATCACACCTATCTTACCTTTTATTGCTTCCAAAGACTCTCTCATAATGGGGGCGAGCCTTCTAGCACTATTCCGAAATGGAACCGTCTAGTGTTGAGAGCCTTGTTCCAACCCCAGTGAGTCCGAGGTTATCTCCGTAATATGTGATGAGCCTCTTGATGATAATTCTTCTCTCCTCTTGACATTCCATATGATCATGTCGAGATGTTCTCCGATTCGATAACGATTGTACTTGGTTTGGCGATTCTTTATCCTATGGAGACATCGATTATGTCGAGCTACCTTCGAGCTAGTTAGCTTAGAAGAAGTGAAAATACGATAATCGGAAATTGAGGGCGAGATACTTCGTGAACAATTGTTCAATATAAATCTCCTCGTTTCTAAGATCGAATCATTACGTGCTAAGTCGACTTCATCTCCTATCCCGTTGTGGATAGTGACTCTACATTGGACAAGCCGAGCTTGAGGCTTTTCAATGATTTCCTTCATGAAGAGTTCTCGGTGAACTCTCTCATGACATATCTCCTCAGAATATGATCATTTCCATTTTGATCTTGAGGATGATATTGGCTCGGAGGAAGGTGTACTCTATCATAAGAGTTTGCTTATCGATGATACTACCTTCACCCTTCCTCCCGACATGTCTACATTTGAGGATGAAGAATGGATCTTGATTGTTATCAACATCTTTCTTCCATTCCTCACATATGATGTGTCTTCTTCTCTTCTTCACTCCTTCGGGAGTGAGGACACTATCTTTGACCCGGCATTTTATTTCTCATTTGTGAGCGGGTCTTTCTCTATATCTCATCGGTGTGGAACTTTCACGTACTTCAATGTTTGTCCAAACATTTTGAATGAAAGTCCGATGGAATTGTTTCTTCCACTTTGCTTCCCATGAACCAATGAATTGAATTCGAGTCAAGCTAGCGACTCGGAAATCAAAAACGATGTACGCACCATATGGGTTTTCACCCATATTTACGTCTTCTTACCCCTTCTACCACTAAGTGTGGGGTGATGCCCGTGTTATATATATATATATATATCTTCTAAAAAAAAAAAAAAAAAAAAAAAAATCTTTCTAAATAATGGCGTAGTATTTTCCTTTTCGTTCTTTGTTTCGGCATAACATGGGTACTTTGAATATTGAGGGCAATATTCATTTCTAAGTGTGGGGAAATTCTCACGAATTTCATATATTATCTACCCAATTCCCGTTTTGGCCAAAATTTTTTTGGAGTAAGTGTTTTACACTTACTCATTTGGTTATCGATCCGCCATGTTTGATAAACTAAAGGATTGGCTAATCCGAGAGCAAGCGGCTCTTGGTAAAGATTTCTCAAATCCGTTTATATGGCTTGCAATTTGCCCAAAATTGTATGGTTTCTCGACTCCCATCATCCTCAAAAGATAAAGAGTTGGCTAGCCCGCAAGATTATGGCTTGTGGTAAAGCGATGGAAAAACCATAATTGGTAATCTGCTCACCAAAGATAATTCGATAATTTATCTAAGAGTTGGCTAGTCCGAAAGGTGCGGCTTACGGTAAAGACAAAATCAAATCCGTTGAAAGGCGGTGGTTTGCTCAAAATCACATGGTTATCGATGTACCATGGTTCTTACTTGAATCTGAAACATTTGGCTACTCCGAGTAATGGCTTTTGGTAAAGAGTTTAAAATCCATTATGTTTTCTCAAATCATTGCTAGGGACTAGCAATATCTCGATGTGGGGGATTGATGAGTGTCTAAATACTCATCATTTTGTACAATATAAGCTTGCAAAATCATCGAAAACAATCGAAACACATCAAAATGATCAAAATATCACAAATCGTTGTTTTATGTGTTTTAAATGCAAAATATCAAAATCGGATGAAAAACATATCAAATTTGCAAAAATTGCGGTTTAGTCCCCAAGTTTATAAAATTGTCAAAAATAGTCCACAGTCAAAATTTCAAAGAAAAATCACCAAAGGTCCTTTTAAATCATAACTTGTAAAATTTAGTCCTTTGGTGAAAAATATAAAAGTTTTGAGAAAATTACAAAATGGTCCTTGAAGTTTCAAAATTGGCGAAATGGCCCTGAAAATTGCAAAATGATGATTTGGTCCTGTACTTTTGAAGGTTGTCATTTTAAGTCCTTGGAACATCTTTGAAGAATTGGCGACTGGTCCTTGATTTTCGAAGTTACACCTTAAGCCCTTGTCATTTAAACTTATTTGGCCTAGTCATACTACATTTTGGACCACCATAGTTTTGGACCCTGTCTTATGCAATTGTGAACCCCTGGCTTGCTAATATCTGGTCAAACCATGGCGGCCAAACAAACACCAACCCGCCAAGACTTTCTTCCCCATTTTGTGCTATGACACTCCACTAGCCATCCCCACCTTCTCAAAAACCTTTCCTGTCTCCTCCACCTCCACACATACCAAGAATCATTAAATGATTCCTCTACCCCTTTACTCAAACTCTCCACCTGTTAAACCCATTTTGGCGCCAAAAACAATCAAACGGCCAAAAATCACTTAAGACATCCAATGGTCCAGAATTCTAGTGGGAAAAGCTCAGAAGTCAGAGGAGAGAAGTTTGGAATATAAATGGAGGCAAGAAAAAGAAGAATAAAGAGTAGCTAGTTTTCTTAATTTTTCTTAATGTCGAATTTTTCATAAATGTCTTAGTTTAATGAAAGGTGTTGTAATTTTAGTTTAATTATGTCTCTTTTAAGTTAAAATAGCTCTGCATTGTACTTTTAAGAATCAATATCCAAGTTTGGTCAAATTTCATATTCTGATAATCCACTGTTGAGAAGTTCAGTTTCAAAAGCTTATTCCCAGATCTTTAATAATTTGTTCTTGAGTTAAAATAAGTTATTTAAGCCATTTAAAGCTTTTCACAAGCTTTAGAATCATTTTTTAAGTAGTTTAGTATCATGGTCAACAAAAGTCAATTCTGAGCTCAAATTGCAATGGGGTTGGATATTGTGGTTGCAGATCTGTGAATTGGGTTGGAATAAACCTATTTAGTGTAGTATTGGTCTGATTTTAGCCTGCCTCACCATTTGGACACATGTGAGTATATGTCTCACTTTTAATTTTCAAGTTTATTTGCAGTTTTGCTTGTACAAGTATCTGTGGTCACAAACTGTTAATATCTGCTTAAATAGTTGTACTTAGGTCGGTTGGACTTGGTTTGATCATTGATACAGGTTGAATCGGTGTTTTTGATCAATTTTGTTGTATAACGATTAATAAATAGGTGTTTGGATTTACTTATATATCATCTTAAAGACTTATTCGATGGCGCCTCTTGTTGCTTCATGTGTATTAAGCTCATTTGAGCACATTTCATTCTTAGTTTAGTGCACTAAACTCCACAAAGTCAACCTTCACTTAAATCTGTCTCAACATATTTTTGTTGGAATTTGAGGATTGCAGATCATGGTTTTGTGTTTAGAAGTCTTAAACAAAGCTAGCATTAGTCTTATTTCATCATATTACTTCATTTCCAGTCCTTAAATCTAGATCAAACCTCATAAAAGTCAATAGTTCAGTTTTATCAAAAAGTCAAAATGTTGAAAAAGTCAGTTTTGGCTCAAATGAGATGAATTATCCTTGATTCATTTCTGGACCAATTCATGTGAGTTTTGTGGTTTTTAAAACCTCTCCTGGTCTATTTTCCTATGGTCATTTTATAAGATTTTTGCAATTTTTTCTTTAAGCTCAAATTAGCTTGTCAAAACAAGCTTGATTCCCTGTCTTGAACAATGGGCTCCTGTGTTTTGTGCGAGATTTGTAAGGCACCGCAGAGGCTCCTTGAGCTCCCCTAGGTGCATATTTTGGTTTAATAACTCTCACCCAGGTCTAGTGTAAGTTCCAATTCTGTTTCTCATTTCCGACTTATTTAGGTGTCTTATTTTTAAGCTTAAAGTAGGCCTTATAAACTGTTTTTGCACTTGGTCTCAAAATCATCAAATCTTTGCAACTAGCTTATCAGTGGTTAGAGCTTGTTGAAACTTATTGCATTTTGGTTCCTTTAGCTTATAGTAGTTCCTGCTTTGGTTTGGTAGCTTTTGGTGAGCTTTTGGTGAGCTTTTGGCTTATCAAGTGCTTATTCCAATAAGCACTTTCATATCGATTTCATATTCTTCCAAACAAGCCCTGTTTTCTATTTTCCCAGCTTTCTAATATTATTTTATACTTTTCCTGAATTTTCAGATTTTTCTAAGGTGTTTTGCTATTTTCTTGATTTAATTTAGTTTTTAATCCTTTTTAATTAGCTTTAAATACAAATAATTAAGAAAAGGTTCTAAAAATAATTTTCATTTTCTTAAGTTTAGATAAATGTAAAAGCTTAAAAGTATTTTTCCTATTTTTCTCCTTTTATTTGGTATTTTTAATAATTTAAATTAGTTTTAAGTAGTTTTAAATTAATAATAAATACATAAAAAGTCTAAAAATATATTTTCAGTTTTAAAATTAGTTTTATCATATTTTAGATTTTTCTAAGTCTTAATTTTATTTTTCTAGCTTTATTTCATAATTTCTTTTATTTTAGAGTATTATTAAATAGTATAAAATAGTTTTAATTAATAATAATTAATTAATTAGTTATAAAAATAATTTTCTTTTCTATTAATTTTCTTATATCATTAGGTTTGTAAAATGTATTTTCATATTTTTAGGATTTATATTATATAAGTTTCACGTTTTTATTTATACGTTTACGTTATTTTTATTTTAACGTAAGTTTTAGTCTTAGGTTTTAAACGTTCATCACTTTAAAAATAGTGATAGCGTTTATTTAATATCTTTATCTTTTAATTTTCTTAATTTGCATTTAAGTCGCTTTTATTTATAATCTTTTCGGTAGTATAATCATCCATCAATCCTTTCGATCGCTATCATTAGTGATCATTCTATCGTCTGAATCGGTGTTTAACACACCATTGAGTCTCCGCGGGACTTAACGACCGGGAATCCCTGTATTCTCGATCTTCATTGCATTTGTGTGCGGCGGTTTAAGTCTTTTGACTTGACTTGTTTCTGCGAGATCATTAATCATGTTTTAGATTTTCGGGTTTTACAATTCTTCCCTCTAAAGAAAATTTTCGTCCTCAAAATTGAAATGAAACGAAGCGAAACGAAATGAGAACATACCAACTATTCAAAGAAATGAGGATAACTAGCTCGCATCGACTCTCGGTTTTCCAAGTAGCCTCACGCTCGGGTGATTTTCCAAAGAATCTTAACGAGCGGAATGACTTTATTTCTCATGATTCTTTCTTGCCTTTCTAAAATAGCTTCCGGTTCTTGAGATAAAGACATATCGGTTGAATTTGATCAAGCGGATAAGAAGAAACGTGTAACGGATGATAGTTGTATCCCCTTAGGAGTGATACATGGAAAACATCATGAACATGCGATAACCGCGGGCGGAAGTGCTAATCGACACGAAACTTCTCCTATCGTTCCAGAATTTCAAGCGGACCGATGAATCGAGGACTGAGCTTGCCTTTGATTCCAAAGCGTTTCACACCTCTAAGCGGCGAAACTTTCAAAAATACACGATCTCCACCCGAAATTCTAAATCACGGCGATGCTTGTCGGCAAAACTTTTCTCGCGAGACCTAGCTTCCTTGACTTTTCTCTAGCAACAGACTACTTTCTCATTAGTGATCTCAATCATTTCGGACCTTCAATTAAGCGTTCACCTACTTCATCCCAACAAGTAGGTGCTCTACATTCCTCCCATCTGAAGTTCAAACGGTCTTTGCCTTAATGCTAGCATGCCAATTGTTGTTGTATGCAAACTCTACTAAACACAAATATTCATCCCAACCGCGGTCCATTCCAAAGCACAAGCCCTTAGCATGTCCTCTAAGGTCGAATAGTCCTCTCGACCGACCATCATTTGAGGATGAAATGCCGTCTTGAAATTAAGTCGAGTACCCCAAGCTTTTGCAAACCTTTCGAGCGAAGTAAACGCGGATCTCGCTTGACGCAATAGATGCCGGAGTACCATGAAGTCTAACGATCTCTTCTTGAAAAATTTCCGCCAATCTACCAATACCATAATCCTTTCGATTGGTAAGAAATGAGCGATTTGGTTAGTCGATCAATAACTACCCAAATCGCATCATGCTTCTTCCGAGTAAGAGGTAGTCCATCACAAAATCCATAGATATCTTATCCCACTTCCATGTTGGAATATCCAATGGTCAGTAACAATCCACTAGCCCTTTGATGTTCAATCTTAACTGTTTGACAAATCATACATTTCGACACAAACGTCGCCACATCTTGCTTCATGCCATTCCACGAAATCTTGTTTCAAATCCTATACATCTTGGTAGAACCGGGATGGATAGTGAAAGGAGAACTATGAGCTTGGTCATAAATTTCTCATGAATACCGGATCATTGGGAACACAAAGCCTATCTTCATACCATACAATTCCGTCATCATCAACCTTAAACTCCGTGCGCTTGCCTTCTTCAACATTTTGCGCCACGCCCATTACTCACCATCATCTTTACGAGCTTCTTTAATTTGCGGTATAAGGTTCGACTCCACCTTCATACTAGCCCGGTATCCATCAAAACCTCGTGCGCATAACTCAACATCCAAACTCTCTAAGTCACGAAAATCCTAGGTTCAATCTCGATACTTGCAAGAATGCGATTTACGGCTAAGTCGTCAACAACTACATTAGCCTTACGGATGGTACTTGAATGTTGGTGTCATAATCCTTAAGTTCTAACCATCTTCTTTGTCTCATGTTAAGTTCCTTCGGTGAAAATATATTTGAGACTCTTATGATCGATGAATATATCACACGTCTCTCCATACAAGTAATGTCTCCGGATCTTCAACGCGAACACCACTGCAGCTAACTCAAGGTCATGAGTTGGGTAATTCTCCTCATAAGGTTTTAGGCGCCTCGAAGCATAAGCTATTACCTTTCCATGTTGCATCAAAACACACCCAATCCTTTCTTAGATGCATCATTTGAAATTTGAAATCCTCGAGAACCGGATGGAAGAGTCAAAATAGGAGCGGACACCAATCTCGTTTCAACTCTTCAAAACTCTTCTCTCTTTCATCCGTCCATACAAATTTTTCACCTTTTCTCATCAATTGGGTTAGGGGCAAAGCTAAACTAGAGAAACCTTCAACAAAGCGTCGGTAATAACCAAAGAAGTCCTAGAAAACTCCTAACCTCGATCCTTGTCGTGGTCTTGGCCATTTAGTGATAGCCTCAACTTTAGACGGATCCATGGTGATACCATCGGCGAGATACAATATGACCAAGGAAAGCGACTTGTCTTAACCAAAACTCGCACTTTGAAAATTTGGCGTACAACTTCTTCTTCCTCGAATCTCCAAAACTATCCTGGAGATGTTGTTCATGCTCTTCTTCGACTTGGAGTAAACTAAAATGTCATCGATGAAAGCGATAACGAACTTATCGAGGAACTCATGGAAAACACGATTCCTTAGATCCATAAACACAGCGGGCGCATTTGTCAAACCAAAAGGCATAACGAGAATTCATAATGACCATATCACGAGTACGAACGCGGTCTTAGGAACATCTTGCTCCTTCACACATAGTGGTGATAACGGATCTCGATCAATCTTAGAAAAGAACTTAGCTCCTTGCGGTTGATCAAACAAATCATCAATACGCGGCGAGGATAACGATTACGAATGGTAATACGATTGAGTTCACGGTGAGTCGATACATAGCGCGTGCTTCCATCCTTCTTCTTCACAAATAGAACAGGTGCACCCCATGGAGAAACACCGGGTCGAATAAATCCATTTTCTATCATCTCTTGCATTTGTTCCTTCAACTCCTTCAGTTCTATAGGTGCCATACGATACGGAGCCTTGAAATCGGTTCGGCACCGAGAATTAACTCAATGCTAAACTCAACTTCTCTAGGCGGGGAAGACCGGGGAGTTCATCGGGAAACGTCGGTGAATTCACAAACAACAAAAGATTTTCAATGTTAGGACTCTCCAAAGATGTGTCCTTAACGGATGCCGAAAAACCTTGGCACCCATGAGCAATCATGGTTCGTGCCTTCATAGCGAAATGAGCTTAATAGATTTGAGAGGTTGAGAACCATGATAAGCGAATTCGGGATGTTTCGTCTCCAAGATCACCGTTCTAGCATAGCGATCAATTGAAGCTCTATGATAAGCCAACCAATCCATGCCTAGAATGATATCAAAGTCGACCATATCGAGAGGATACAGATTTGCGGGGCGAATCGATCATCAAAGCGAAGAGGACATTTAACGTATTTATGATCAATGATCATGTGGTTTTCATAGGCGTGAAATCGATAAGTGATTTGTTAATGGTTTGGGCTTCATATTAAGTTTCTTAGCAAATGTGAGCGATATAATGGAGTGTGTGGCACGGTATCAAATAAAGCGAGGCAGAATAATCATCAATGAAAAGAGTGCCCGTAATGGTACTCGAAGTGCGCTCACTTTGATTCCGAGTAGTAGCATAAACACGTCCGGTAGTAGTTGGCGGCTTGATGTAGTTTCCGGAATCACGGGTTCTTCTTAGGGCAATCCTTGATCTTGTGACGGTAGAACCACAAGAGAAACATCCACCGGTGGCTTTGAAACACGGTCCCGGATGAGCCTTTCCACAAGTAGTACAGATAGGTGGGAGAGGCAAAACCTCACCGTCCTTTCTTGACGAAGATCTGAAGCACGACCACGATTTGATCCTCGGTGGTGATCCTTGTTGTAACTGCCGTTATTGTTACCTTGGTTACGACGATCATTTCCATTCCTACCGGCATTTCTATTATCTTGACTCCTCGCCTCGGGCGTCTAGAGTCAACATTCCTTCTGACTGACCCGGCCGATCATAACTCCTATCCACTTGACCCCTCGAATCATAACTCTGCGCGAATTTCCTTATAATCATTACTTTGAGTCCTACCTTGAATCCGATCACCATCGCGGTTACGCTTGTTGGAACCCGAAACCTCATGAAAGATCTCAATGTTACGAGTGCGTCATTGCGGTGACACATTCTCATACTCAATATTAAGCGATCGGTCCAACACCCACTTCTTGGTCCCCACTTGAAGTGCTTAGCTTGCGCCTACCATCTCCGACAATCGTTCTCACAAAACTTACCAACCTCATAAACCTACTCATGTACTCATTGGAATTCTCATGATCAAGCTGGTAGATTGCCTGATAATCTGTAAAGCCCTAAAATTCGGTCCACATTTTTTTTTTATTATTTTGAATATACCCGAGGAAATTAAATAAAAATATATAGATAGAAGTAAAATGCCTCTTATGTACACACGTTATTTTGTTCTTTCTCTTCCTTCGTTGGACCCATTGTATTCTCATATATTCTCATATACACATTTTCTTATTTACCTTCGTTGGACCCACGCACATAGGTATTATAGTAGCCCAAATTTTTTGTTTTGTCCAAGCCCAAGCGCGGCGGTGCATGAAAACTTAGCCTCCTTAAAATCTCACACGCCTTCTTTATTTTCAAAACCCTAGGCGCCATTAACTCTCATTTTATAAACCAAACCCTAAAACTTTAAAACACAAAATAAGCGGCTTCATTTTCTCAAGAAATCCGAAGGCTTCACTTTTTCTCAAGAAATCAAGGCATGAGAGTAGACTAAGAACTCGAATTCGTGGGTGATCGTTGGCATTTATTTTGGGTTTCGTATCGTGTAATCTTGGGTCGTTACATTTATATTCGTGGGTCTTGTTCCTCTCTTTTGGTCTCGATATTTTGCTACCGAGGTATTTCATTTTCCTTGCTTCTTTCACTAAGATCGACATACATGCGGTTATATAAATCGGTTCTAAGCATGTTGTGTGCTCGTTTTAAGAATGAAACTAATATGATTTTATTACATGTAATATAACCTAGAATAAACCAATAAACTAAAGAGGCTTGTATGCTTTCATTCGTGACCAAGGATACATTGGGCGTGATCTCATGAGTTAAAAATAGGGTCTTGGTAATTGCTCTCCGTTTAGTCTTCGGTCCATTTGTTATCATCCCAAAGATAGTTAGTGATCATGGGTATGGGCATGTCGAGGGTATGGTATGGCCTCATGCGTGTTTTGAGTCAAGCGGTTCATGATCGCATGTGTGTCTCGTATAGTGTCATGCATGTTGTGGTGTGTCTCGTATGTTGATGCATGCGACTAAATGGTTGTGAGAACTAACATTTGAACTCGTCTTGTATCGCTAAATGTACATCAAAATGGGTTTTGTTTAGTTGGTTTCGGCATGCATAGTAATACCGAGATGGGGTTTAGTTTAGTTGAGTCTCGGTATGGTTTAGTGGTTCGAGTCGTTACGTTTTCGGGTCGAGCAAGATTAGAACATGGTGCATATGCTACGTTGGGTTGAAGGGAATTTGAGTCATGCAGGCATAGATTACGTATCACGTATTCAAGAATACTATTAGTAATTTAATTTACATTTTTAACCCTAAACTTTGGTAGTTTTCACATTTTAAATCCTATGCTTTGCTACATGTCATATTAGACCCTAATTTGGGAAAATTGTTACTATCAACTCTAAATTATGATATTAATAATATTAAGCTTTAAGTTTAATGAATTGTCATTGTCATTCGGAAAGTTACTAATTAGGAAACTTACTAAAATTGGAATGTTGCTAAAATGAAAGTTTCTAAAATAGAGAGGAACCCAATGAATAATCTAATTAATTACGGGCATTAAGTAATGCGTGATCATAAATTATGTAGATCGTGTGAAGAAGGAGTAGCTTCGGTTTACGTGCTTCCGATTATTTTGGCTTGCTTTGCATAAGAGTGCAGATATTCTATTCCTTTTCGATTAGGGATTTCTCATGACTTTACGATTCCTCGACTTTATTTCGCATGATATTTCATTGCTATGATCCCTTTTGCTATTGATCCTCATTATTGAACCTTTGATATCGATCCCTTTGCTATTGACCATTGCTATACCATTGCTATTGAATATTTGTTTTGCTATTGACCCTTACATTAGTGAACCACTATTATTGAACTTCCGTTATTGAACCCATTGCTACTTGAACCTTTGCTCTTGAATTCTTTGCTATTGAATCTATGCTATTGAACCTTTGATATTGAACTATTGCTCTTGAATCTTTGATATTGAACTATTGCTATGAACCTACGAATTGTGAACCATTGATATTGAACCTTTAATTGTGAAGACTTATATATTGCTACACTTTGAACCTTTGTTTGACCTTTCAGTTGATACCGAGCCATTAACTAGGCATGGGGTTCCATGTCCGTGTCATTGATGCACCAATGGCATGACTCGGTGTGGATGAGTGATGTTCCACACCGTCCCATTTTGTATTGATTATATGCGCTTGGATATATTGTATGGCCACTATTGTTTTGCGGGCGTATGGATGCATCCTAGATTTGATTTGATTTGAATTTGATATGATATGATTTATTTTGGTGATGCGGTGCGTGTGTGCAATACACCCCTCACATTTTGGGAGCTAGCTACTCCACTTTGGTTCTTGAGGTCTCCCTCATATTGGTTTGTATTCCGAGTCGCTCACCCTCGAATACAATGGTTACTATTGGTTACTTGGTCGCTATTGCCACTATTGATATGGTTTGTTTTGTTGGCTCGGGATAGATTTACGACAACCCTTACACTTTTGATATACCTATATTGTACCTTCATTCCCAACACACCATATTACATGTACCCTTATTTGACTCACTCTACTACCAAGATATATATATTCCATTGCTTTGATCATCACTCTCATTCTGTTAATTCCGATTATCGTTCCATTCACGTCTTAGGGTTATTATATGTTTATTGGATTTGATTATACTATTCATGTTTTATATGACTCTTGATTTCCTATTTGCGATATGATTACTATACGGTTATCGATTTACTTTGTCACTTTGTTTATATGTGATCTCACCGTTATGTGACTCTCGATTTTCCGTGACCATGCTAGTGTGTAATGTGTCGATAGTTTTATCATTATCATGTATACTTCGTTCGATTAATTTACGTGGACTATGATTATCCGATAGTATCCTTATCCGCTTGTGTTGACTGCCATGTTTGCATTTCGGTTTATGTTACGGTTTGATTGGGTAAATGGTTCGACTTGTGACGTCGGCTTGTTAATTTGTTTAGTTGCCCGCTATGTCTTTAAGTCATTTAATCATATTTTATAATGTATTCCTACTTATTACATGTGACGCCATGTGTTGTTCTTTTAGTACTTCCATTGTTATGATATTGGTTATGCTTTCAACCAAGGGTTTGACACAGTGAATTGCCATGCTCACTTATTAACTAATTGCTTCCGCTTGCCTTTAGATTTCTGTTTGATTCGTATGTCTTATGAGATCACGAATTGATTGTATGTCATTTATATGTTGTGTGGATCACGATGTACTATGCTTGCTTATGTTTGATGCCTTGTATGCCTAGCTTGTATGTGCTTGTATATATGTCATCGATGCTTGCTTTGCTTCTTTCTCCTCGTTATCATTCTTTAGATATACGTATAAGTGTGTTCTGGGAACCTCCTTGACTCATTGTCCTCATTTACTGCGACTTTGTTATCCGTTTCCTTTGTTTCATTTCGCATTTGATTTTATTTAGCTTTCGTTTTGTTATATCATTCCTTTGGGCTTTTAAGCTCGGTAGCATTTCCTTTCTGCGGCGGGTTTTAGGTTGGAAGATGGGCTTTGATGGGTGAGAGTTGGATTATCACGAGTGGACCAAACCTAGTTACCTTATCATTTGGACTTACTTTGAAGAGTTTTGTTTTAATATTTCATTCCATTTTAGATATTGTATTTTCCTCGTCGATCAATTGTTTATATGATTTGATACTTCATTTTTAAGGTTTTCGTTTGTAAAGATTTTAATTGTATGTTACGATATGACACCAAATGTGACACTTCTACCCTCGTCGGGTTGGGGTGTTACAATTATATATCGAGCCGAGTTCGTCTTGTTGACCTTAGGATTGACTGTGAGGACTTGGGTAGACACTAGGCTTGATCTGTTATGATCTATTACGATTCTTTTGTTGTCGTTGATTTGACTTTGATAATCTTTTGTCTTCACTGTTTTGGTCTTCTTCTCTTAGCATTTGATTTTATTATTTTGTCTTCGTACATCCCTTTGTCGATCGTTAGGTGAAGACTACTCGTGAGTCGAAGACGACGGTGCCGACCTGCGTTCTTTGCTGATCCACATTTGGAGAGGTTCGTGAAGCGAAGCCGCACCGTGCCGTCTTCTTGGAGACATCGAGATCTTTGTTGGAGGAAGGCAGACGGATCAACCAAAGACGCAAAAAGCGGAGACAAGATTCAACCGGTGGTGTGAAGGTTCATCTACTTCATATGATCTGGCGCGACTTGTATTACTCCGATTCGTTTGTCATGCGTTTGAGGCGGTTTGATATTTTGTTAAGTGATTTTGATCGATATTGCTTTTCCTTGATTTGTTCGAACTCGTGTGAATCGTGAAGTTTTATCGTTTAGCATTTTGGTAATATCTCGCTTTCTTTTGGATCATCGATAATGAGTCATGAGGAACCGTTTCGAGCAAGTTGGTGGCCTTCTCTCCTTGTAGTATGGTAAGTTGTTTTGATGTGTTATGTCTTTGTGTATGTGGATCCAGTGCCTTTGGTTTGATGCTTGCTATCTATATGTTATCTGTTGGATGTGATTTTGGTTATGTGGTTTGTCATGAACAGGGATAGAATATGATGACAATAAGGACACATTATGTGATGCAAGTATTATGACGCTTTGATCACCGTGATATCTACCGAGATCATATAATTTGAACTTATTGAAACCATACGACATCTTGGGAGATGCACAGGATTGGTGCGTGAATGGAATATGACTTATATCCGTTATGTGTCACTCCCCATGTTCGATTGGAATCTGTACCTCTTTGCGAGATTCTCACCGATATTTATTACGTATAAGATTTGTACACTTTGGGCGTCTTGTTATGATCTGTATGAGACTTTGGATTCTTGCGTTTGCCTAAAACTTGTTCAATCCTTGCTGCACCCTCGACTTCAATTTTCGAGGACGAAAATTTTCTTTTTAGAGGAAGAATTGTAAAACCCTAAAATTCGGTCCACATTTTTTTTATTATTATTTTGAATATACAGGAAATTAAATAAAAATATATAGATAGAAGTAAAATGCCTCTTATATACACCGTTATTTTGTTCTTTCTCTTCCTTCGTTGGACCCATTGTATTCTCATATATTCTCATATACACATTTTCTTATTTACCTTCGTTGGACCCAGCATACGTAGTATTATAGTAGCCCAATTTTTTGTTTTGTCCAAGCCTAAGCATTGCGGTGCATGAAAACTTAGCCTCCTTAAAATCTCACACGCCTTCTTTATTTTCCAAACCCTAGACGCCATTAACTCTCATTTTTATAAACCAAACCCTAAAACTTTAAAACACAAAATAGCGGCTTCATTTTCTCAAGAATCCGAAGGCTTCACTTTTCTCAAGAAATCCGAAGGCATGAGAGTAGCGACTAAGAACTCGAATCGTGGGTGATCGTTGGCATTTATTTTGGGTTTCGGATCGTGTAATCTTGGGTCGTTACATTTATATTCGTGGGTCTTGTTCCTCTCTTTGGTCTCGATATTTTGCTAAAGGTATTTCATTTTCCTTGCTTCTCACTAAGATCGACATACATGCGGTTATATAAATCCGGTTCTAAGCATGTTGTGTGCTCGTTTAAGAATGAAACTAATATGATTTTATTACATGTAATATAACACGGAATAAACCAATAAACTAAAGAGGGCTTGCATGCTTTCATTCGTGACCAAGGATCATTGGGCGTGATCTCATGAGTTAAAAATAGGGTCTTGGTAATTGCTCTCCGTTTAGTCTTTGGTCCGTTTGTTATCATCCCAAAGATGGTTAGTGATCATGGGTATGGGCATGTCGAGGGTATGGTATGGCCTCATGCGTGTTTTGAGTCAAGCTGGTTCATGATCGCATGTGTGTCTCGTATAGTGTCATGCATGTTGTGGTGTGTCTCGTATGTTGATGCATGCGACTAAATGGTTGTGAGAACTAACATTTGAACTTCGTCTTGTATCGCTAAATGTACATCGAAAATGGGTTTTGTTTACTTGGTTTCGGCATGCATAGTAATACCGAGATGGGGTTTAGTTTAGTTGAGTCTCGGTATGGTTTCGTGGTTCGAGTGCGTTCGTTTTCGGGTCAGACAAGATTAGAACATGGTGCATATGCTACGTTGGGTTGAAGGAATTTGAGTCATGCAGGCATAGATTACGTATCCTGTATTCAAGAATACTATTAGTAATTTGAATTACATTTTTAACCCTAAACTTTGGTAGTTTCACATTTTAAATCCTATGCTTTGCTACATGTCATATTAGACCCTAATTTGGGAAAATTGTTACTATCAACTCTAAATTATGATATTAATAATATTAAGCTTTAAGTTTAATAAATTGTCATTGTCATTCGGAAAGTTACTAATTAGGAAACTTACTAAAATTGGAGCGTTGCTAAAAAGAAAGTTTCTAAAAATAGAGAGGAACCTAATGAATAATCTAATTAATTCTGGGCATTAAGTAATGCGTGATCATAAATTTGTGTAGATCGTGTGAAGAAGGAGTAGCTTGAGTTTGTGTGCTTCTGATTATTTTGCTTGCTTTGCATAAGATGCAGTATTCTATTCCTTTTCGGTGGGGATTTCTCATGACTTTCGATTCCTCGACTTTATTTAAACATGATATTTCATTGCTATGATCCCTTTGCTATTGATCCTCTGTTATTGAACCTTTGATATCGATCCCTTTGCTATTGACCATTGCTATACCATTGCTATTGAATATTTGCTTTGCTATTGACCATACATTATTGAACCACTATTATTGAACTTCCGTTATTGAACCCATTACTCTTGAACCTTTGCTCTTGAATTCTTTGCTATGGAATATGTGCTATTGAATCATGCTATTGAACCTTTGATATTGAACTATTGCTCTTGAATCTTTGATATTGAACTATTGCTATGAACCTCGAATTGTGAACCATTGATATTGAACCTTTAATTGTGAAGACTTATATATTGCTACACTTTGAACCTTTGTTTGACCCTTGATTGATACAGAGCCATTAAATAGGCATGGGGTTCCATGTCCGTGTCATTGATGCACCAATGGCATGACTCCGGTGTGGATGAGTGATGTTCCACACCGTCCCATTTTGTATTGATTATCGCGCTTGGATATATTGTATGGCCACTATTGTTTTGCGGTATGGATGCATCCTAGATTTGATTTGATTTGAATTTGATATGATATGATTTGTTTTGTGATGCGGTGCGTGTGTGCAATACACCCTCACATTTAGGAGCTAGCTACTCCTTTGATTCTTGAGGTCTCCCTACATATTGGTTTGGTATTCGAGTGCCTCCGAATACAATGGTTACTATTGGTTACTTGGTGCTATTTCCACTATTGATATGGTTTGTTTTGTTGGCTCGGGATAGATTTCGACAACCCTTACACTTTTGATATACCTATATTGTACCTTACATTCCCCAACACACCATATTACGTGTACCCTTATATGACTCACTCTACTACCAAGATATATATATTCCATTGCTTTGATCTATCACACTCTCATTATTAATTCGATTATCGTTCCATTCACGTCTAGGGTTATTATATGTTTATTGGATTTGATTATACTATTCATGTTTTATATGACTACTAATTTCCTAACTGCGATATGATTACTATCACAGTTATCGGTTACATCTTTGTCACTTTTATATGTGATCTCCTTGTTATGTGACTCTACGATTTTCCGGTGACCATGCTAGTGTGTAATCGATAGTTTTTATCTGTTATCATGTATACTTCGTTCGATTAATTTAGTGGACTATGATTATCCGATAGTATCCTTATCCGCTTGTGTTGACTGCCATGTTTGCATTTCGGTTTATATTCGGTTTGATTGGGTAAATGGTTCGACTTGTGACGTCGGCTTGTTAATTTGTTTAGTTGCCTGCTATGTCTTTAAGTCATTTAATTATATTTTATAATGTATTCCTACTTATTACATGTATTTGCCATGTGTTGGCTCTTTGTTAGTACTTCATTGTTATGATATTGGTTATGCTTTCAACCAAGGGTTTTGACTGTGTGAATTACCATGCTCACTTATTAACTAATTGCTTCCGCTTGCCTTTAGATTTCTGTTTGATTTGTATGTCTTCGAGTTCTGAATTGATTGTATGTCATTTATATGTTGTGTGGATACGATATACGCTATGCTTGCTTATGTTTGATGCTTGTATGCCTAACTTGTATGTGCTTGTATATATGTCATCGATGCTTGCTTTGCTTCTTTCTCCTCGTTATACATTCTTTGGATATACGTATAAGTGTGTTCGGGATCCTCCTTGACTCATTGTCCTCATTTATTTGCGACTTTGTTATCCGTTTCCTTTGTTTCATTTCGCATTTGATTTTATTTAGCTTCGTTTTGTTATATCATTCCTTGGGCTTTTAAGCTCGGTAGCATTTCCTTTCTGCGGGTTTTAGGTTGGAAGATGGGCTTTGATGGGGTGAGTTGGATTATCTGAGTGGACCAAACCTAGTTACCTTATCATTTGGACTTACTTTGAAGAGTTTTGTTTTAATATTTCATTCCATTTTAGATATTGTATTTTCCTCGTCAGTCAATTGTTTATATGATTTGATACTTCATTTTAAAGGTTTTCGTTTGTAAAGATTTTAATTGTATGTTCGATATGACACCAAAATGTGACACTTCTACCCTCGTCGGGTTGGGGTGTTACATAATCCCTCTCATACCTTTCTTTTCGGACATCCGGAAGTGTGGTTATAGAAGATGATACGAAACTCGGTCCGGTACCGATAGTGACAAAAGCATCTCCTCCTCTTTCTTGTTTGAGTGCCTTCCACCAATTCAAAGCATCACCTTCCAACTTAAATGCGCCAAACGAGTCTTAAACTCGTCTCTACAACCGAATACTTCAAGCGGCTTCTCAATATGAGTGATCCGGTCCTCGGCCTCGGTAGGAGTAGCAGCGGTGCTAAGCGAAAGAGGCTTGAGCTTACCAAGCGCTCGAGCCAAGTGTGAATGCCGACGGGTTGATTACCTCCACCACTACCCGAAGCACCGGTCGATTCTGAATGTTGTTGATCACTGTGCCATCATCTCGGTGTAGTAAGACCGGGGAAAAGAGTGTTGAGGGCATTAGCAATCGCAACATCCATGTTGGAGCATCATCGTCTCCATCCGGCGCTCTGGTTAGTACGAGTTCGAACCATCGAGCGATATTGAAGCGATTAGCAAAATGAACAAAGGTGAGATCTGAAATGGAAGTACGAAAGGAATCCTAAAGTCTACCCAATCCTCACGGGTCATACCACAAGCTCTAAGGGTCTCAAAACCTAGGCTCCATATGTCATGCAGTCGTGACTACAAGTCATAAACACAGGCTCGATGCCATAAATTATACGCCCACCCGACAAGGGTAAAGGAATCACAAGTAATGGTGTCATATCAAAGCAAACATAAATATCCAAAAGAAGTCTTAACATAAATCTTGAAATAATTCAAGTCAAAATGACTTCAATACATAGGTCCAAGCGGAAAAATAAACTCCAATAAAATATCGAAATATTAAGTCTTAAATGGCATCATAAGATCAAGCTAAATATCTCTAAGGTAAGTCCACTCAAGACTCATCCCAAAGCAAAACCAGCTCAATGCTTAGATACTGCCGGAAGAAAAGAAATCTGGTGAGCTTTAAAAGCCCGGTGAGCAGGATATACAAGCAAAGCAGTCAAGCAACGAATACGAAATAAAGTGAAAGAAAAATAGTAAAATCATAATCATTTCAAAGTATAAATCGAATAATAGAATAAGTTTTATAGTTAACTACCTCGAGCAGGACACATATATCGGATCATAATCATATTCATATTCATATTCATATTCACACAAGGCAACATTTGTAGGGAGACCTACGAGTTATGAAGGCGTGCATGCGCGCGACATCAATCATCGGATAACATATAGCATATAACATATAACATATAACGGATAACGAGATAATAGATCTAGGATGCATCCATCGCCCGACATATATTGGTAATATAATATAACTTGAGCTCATAACGGATAACGAGATAAGGGACGTGGCGAACTTCACTCTTGCGCCTAGAGTCATGTCGAGTGCATCAACGACACGGACATGGAACCCCATGACTAGTTATTATTTTGGCTCGGGTGTCAAACTATCTTAGGTCAAATCGAATGTCAAAAGCCGTACGGATCATACTTTATCGGAAGATTAATTATGTTTTCAAAATCAAGGTTTTCATATCATATAGTTCAAAATCGGATGTTTTATAATTCAAAATCGAGTTCGAGATAAGCACAGCTCAAACAAACAAAATTGGTTTCATAGCAAAGGCTTAGGAAATTCTAATATAAAAGCTAACGAAAAGCGTTATAAAGAACCTTCTTTGAAAAGGTCGAATATCTGTACCTTATTCCAAAGCAAATGATCGAAAAGCGAAACACGGAAAGCAAAGTTACTCCTTCTTCACGAGAACCTATACACATTAACAGTCGTACATGTTATTTATGATTCCATAATCGTCGAAATGATCTTTTAATATTTGGTGTTTATACTCAATGTATTCGATGATCTTAATACTTTAGGGTTTTATAATTAAATGAGACTTAAGTGTTTTATAAACAATATAAGTAGATTAAGGTTCATTATGTCATTTATTAAAGTTTAGGGTTAAATGTGAAAATAGTTTAAGCGTCATAACTCACACATGAAATAATGAATTATATACTTAGCTTCAACCTAATCGACTCTCATTTATGTTCTAGGGTTTTCTCATTCTTTTAATATCATATCCACGTGCATTTACTTTATATGTTCGTCATTTAATGACTCATTACTCTTGTTTATTTACTCAACACGTTCATGTCTTAATCATATGTTACTCATATATATGTTATCGTCAACTTTTATATCCATACGGCGTTTATGATTTCATGTGACAATACAAGTTACTTATTACTCGGATTAATTACACATCTACACACACATGATACACGGTTCACAAACCAATTAAGGTTCGGCATGCATGGTTCGGTTCACACATCACTTAGGGTTTAGGTTTCACATGATCTTTACTCGTTTAATACCGTTCAAAACCCTCGCATGTTTCGGTTTGTATATAGGGTTTGGCTAACATGTTTTAAGCAAACCTTAGCTCATCTACGTACTTTACATATTCAAGTTTACAGGTTTATACCTTGGCGAATTAATTACAAGTGGTTCGGTTATGCATATATGTGGTTGGTTCTATGCTCAACATATATCTATGATCCGATTCAAATATTACGTATTATATAACATGCTCTTTAATAATTATAAGGTTCAAGTCATTATGGTTTGCCTTGTTTGGTTTAAATGCGGCTCGACCACAAAGAAAAACACAAAACTCGACTAAGCGAAACATATTACAATATATGTCGTAAGGTGTAATAAGAGAAGACGAATAAAAGCGTTATACCTTAGCTTTGATGAACAAAACTCGCGACACCAAGGTTGTTAGGGTTCGGCCGAATGGAAGAAAAGAAAAGAGAGCAACAAAACTAGGGTTTCAATTTCATGTAAATGTAGTGTATATATAGCTAGTCATTTCGGTTTGGGCTTTTGAGGGGTTGGGTTTGGCTTGGTCCATCGAACACAAAACAACGCCCGCCTTGGCTCTCTTGATCCACACGAACAATGCAACGCTGACTGACATATTAGCGAAGCGTTTAAATCTTCGTCAGTAACAAAATCGATCACGTACACACATTCGTTAAGTTTTTATTATTCGTAAGTTAAGTTTTAATTTCGTTAAATGATTATAAGCGTATTTTACATATTTTATAATTTTCGATTCCAATGGTATTTTAGTCTTTAATCATGTTTTAGATTTTCGGGTTTTACAAGCCACATGTTGAGGTTTAATGAAGCAGTATATGAAAGCAGGTTTATGACGAAAGCATTATGCTTAGGCCGGAATGTGGGTGGTGGTTTTATCAAATGATTATTCTCAACAACTTGGGAGGAAACCGTGGTTTTGAAGATTTTGAGCGTTCGATTTAAATGCGGTTGGTTGTCTAACTTCTGATTGTTTTTGAAAGGTTGTAGAGGCGATTTCCCCAAGATTGTTGGTTTAGCAAAATTAGTATCCACACTCTTGTCGATTAATCTTCTCGGTTTGTTTTGTAGAGCAACATGTGCAAGCCCTTTGCTTGAATTTGAGCCTTTAAATGCTCATTTTCTTTTACTAATGTATCCACACGATTACTTTGTTCATTTGAATCTGACCATTGTGTTACGAAGAAAAAGATGTGTTTTGTAGTTTAAGTTCAAGAGAGATGCAATGTGCCTCTAGTTTTGAAAAATCTTTATGAAGCCGAGCAATTGTCTTTTGAGAAGAATGATTTGATTCAAGAGTTTGATTTGACATTTCGGTTGAATTGTTAACAAGTAAGGGCTCGACACAAGAGATAGTTATGCGGACATTTGTAACACAGCAGTCAACCTCTCCTTCATTACTAAATTCGGGTTGCTCAAGATATGTTGTGTCGCATTGCGGTCGAAATATGATCAACGATGGGTTGTACCTCGACCATACATTACATTTTGATTGTCATAGGTGGGTAAGATATCTTCCTCAACCATTTGTTCTTCGTCATAGTTGGGCTCGGTGTCATAGTTAAGTATGATATCTTCTCCGGATCTGCTTTGTCATCACCTTTTCCAATGCTACAACCTCATTGTCCGCATTACGAAGCGGTTTGTAGTAATCACAACATTCTCAACGTCCATTTGAGCATTCCTTTCATGTACATCAACTCTTTCGCCTTGCATTGCGGGATATGGGGAATTTGATGATGTCGGCGCTTCAATGCTTGAGCGAGCCATGAATCCTTCTTCCAATGCCACAAATGGATCTTTATGATCGAGAATCCATTTCACTCCCTGCGGAAGAATCAAAGAGAAGAAAAGGTGCAAAGTCGATATAGCACCGGAAGGTCGATATAGTGGTGCAATTTCCTCCAAAAATAATTTTGAAAATTTTGACTCTCAAAATTTGAAATTCACTATAAAATTCAATTCTAAGGTTGTAAGAAAAATTTGAGGTATGACAATTTTGACGTAAATTTTACGAAAAATTTGAATTTGGGCCCAAAATTTTGAATTTTGTCCAAAATTTTCTGATTAAACCAAAATTTGATTCTCGTAAAAATTGAGCGTTTAGTCTCCCTAAAATTAAGTTTTACTCAAATTAACTTGTGTTGATGGATCTTTGTAGTCGAATGAAGCGATGTTGATGAAGTATCCTTAGGCGTGAAATCACAATAAAGCCAAGTAGCACTTATCGTAAAACACTAAAGTTACGCGTAATGCCAAAAGTTATGCGTGGGTTTAGCTTCGCGTAAGTAAGGAGAAAACACTAAAGTTATGCGTAAGCGAGAAGTTAGGCGTGAAACTTAGGCGTAGGATTACCTTGTCGTAAGACAAAGCTTAGGCGTAAGATGAATCTTATGTGGGATGTTCTACGTAAGCTTTATGCTTATCGTAATTTTAGGGTTTTATCCCAAGTGATCTTTACACTATCACGGTGCAAAAGATATCCAAAGTCGACGTATTTTCGAGGCTTATCCAAGCAAGAAAACACGAAGTAAACCACAGCGAAGATCGAACCAAGGGTGAGTTACGGCGTGGTTTGGGGTTTCAACGCATCAAAATACAAAAATATAAAACCGATAAAACAACAAAATATTCTTCTAATTCTATATTTCTTTCAACATGGCAAGTACATTTTTCCGCAACACTTCAATCTCTCAAAATTCAAGATTTTTCCGATCAAGTGTTGAGGGGAGAAAATAATCTATTAACTGCTTCAAAACATCGTAGACTTGCATGTTATCACATCTCGCTTGATTCTTTTACAAATGATGGTACATTTCTGTTCAAAGACACCCCGGACTTTTAATTAATAACCTTCATAATTTTCTCAAGTCGAGGGGAGTTGTCATGTTTCTTTTCCAAAATCTTCGCTTGGTAACCAAATGGAAGTTAAAAGGCTTTGTTTGAAAAAGATATGGTGGAGGGACCAAACCCACAAAATGGTAAAGTCTATTTTAATAAAAACTCCACCTAACTCTTTCACCTCATTCATTTTTATTAAAATCAAAAGATCCTACCAACAATCACTCAAGAAACTGGTTTTGATCTTCATTTTGTAAGTAGTTTCGTGTGTAAAACATGTTTATAAGCAAAGGTTTTTATTTCATTCAAATCCTACAAGCTTAAAACAATTCTTACAGCGATTATGTGCTCACGATAAGCGTTATGAGCACATAATCATTGTGTGTATGTTTGTGGTAAATGGATGGTCTCAAACCGCTTTCAAGCATCAAGGACAACATTCTTACCATCAAAATCCACCGTAAACTCAAATTGATGAATTTTTGAAAACTAGGTTCATATGACTAATTGGTTTTTTCTAAATGAGAAGTCTTTGGTTAAAATGAATGTTGGGATATGGTCATAAGACTTTGAATTGATCATTTCCATTGTTGAAAACCACCGTTAAACTCAAATTGATTGTCAATTAGAAAATAGGGTTTAAGGTTCATAACAATTGGGTATTTTTGATTCACAACGCTTTGATGTTATAACTTGACCTAAAGTAGCTTTCAACACTCTAGAGCTACCGTAATCAATAATGAGAACATTCATTACGCCGTGAAGGTTCTACAATGGGACCACGCTGATCCTCGGTGGAAGGATATGCGTAAACAGGACCTCTACGATAAGGTCTACTTCACGAGTAAGCCTTACGCGCAGGTTCTTATACGCCACACAGAAGCTCTACGCCGTAAGGCCCCTTTTTCCCACGCATAACATTTCTCACGCAGAAGAAAGGATCCCACGATAAGCCGCCACGCATATGTCGAACTGCTTACGCTGCAACTTTGTCAATCCCACGCTTAAGCCATCTTCGACCTTCATTATGAATTGTTACGTGTACAAATCTTGTTAATAAACTTATCATAACGTCACTTAATCCAATAATGTCACTAATAAACCAAAACATTTGATATGTTGTGAACAATGAGTGATAACATAAACTTTAAAACTTAAAGTTAACTAACTCACTAAACATTTCACGACGCCATTAGACTATTGGACATACAAGTCGACTTAGGACTCAGAATAATCATTGACGTTGTACATTAAATAATCGACAATAAGACCTTCGTTGACTAACATTATGTCTTTCGATATGTTGGTTCTTTGGCTAATATTATTTCGCATCACGACATGGTCGTCAACCAAACATGGATGCACCAAATGTTCTCCATTGCCGACATCTACCCTAATGGCTACCCAATGAAGATTGGAAAGAATAATTCCGAGTTGACTTCAAAGACTCTCACTTGCTCCGAATCTTCATGTCTCATTGCTATCGATATTCGAGGACTCACCCATATCGTAACATGCTTACTCACTCGCAACCATTCCCCGAGATCTACATCCAACAGCCTGAATACTATGGAAAGTGGTCAAAGGAAGGATCACGCGACAAGAACTCTAAACAACAAACAAGTCACTATTACACCCGCAGATTTATATCGCTTCTTCTATTCTCAAGTCAATCCAACCAAACTTTATGCCACTGCTGAAGAGTTAACCTCCAATTCTTAATCAATATCGGTTATGACGAGGCTGCTGTGAGTCATCTCTAAGCACTCTCATGTAGAGCTTAAGAGCCTTCCTCAACCATGGAGAACACTCTACATGATAATCACCAAGTCTATTTCGGTCGTGATAGCGCTATGAGCATCCTAAGCTTATAGAATCGCAAATATTTTGGGCATTCGTCAACATGAAACACATCGCTATCAAGCTCGATTTGGGATGACATGATGTCATTTCAAAGAAACTTGGATCAAAAATTCTACATCGATATACTAAACTGCTGGATACAGAGAGACTGGACTTCATCCCGATATTCCCAAAAGGCTCAATGACCCGCATAATCACGACATGTTGATCGAGCCTATTCTATCCGTAGTAAGAATCAAGGAAACGCTCACAAAGAAACAAGGTGCCGTTCTCCCCATTTCCTTCTAAATCAAGATGTCGAAAGCTAGAATCGCACTAAAGGTATCCGGAAGCGTCAGACAAGGCAAAGTTGGTCATCTTGATTTAAAAATCTTCGAACACCGTCAGAGAACTGTAGAGGAAGTGCAGAAGCACAACAAGTTCTCGTGAGTCAAAGGAAGGTTCCTAAAAGGAAAGTCTTCTAAAAGGATTGTTCCGTGAAGGAAGCCGAACCTATTCCCACACTTGAACCTCAAAGACAACTTAGGGATGAGAGCTCAAGATATCGAGACAAATGAAGAGGTTCATTACTCGCCATCGCAACCGAAACACTCGCTCAAAGACAAAACCTCCAAGTCCTCCACCGCCCAAGAAAAAGGAAGACTCAAGTTATTGTACCTTATAATGAGAGCTCAAGAAGAAGAAGAAGAGCAATTGATAAATCATACAGAAAAGTTTCACAACGTTCGACATATTCAAAAGGTCACCGATTTGTTAAAGATCAAATGGGTGGCCCCTGAGGATCAAGTGGTGCCGCCCACCTCTCCGCATCCCGCGCGGTTAATCACCCGATAAGGGATCCGTGCCACCACTCTTCGCAACAACAACCGTTGAAGACACTATTGAGTATGATTGAGAAACAGGAAACCGAGAAAGAAAAGTCTAAGGATGACGAGGATGATTATACAAAGTTTCTTCTAGATGTCCCAACTCACTCATGTGAGAAAACCTCAGAACTCCTAAAGACATGAAGTCTCCTCATGTCTCCTCATCATCGGACTCTTCATCTCACTCATCACCACCACCATCAACTAAGTCAACCGCATCATCATCCAACCGTGAAGAAACCACCAAAGTCTTGGATTTCTCAAACACATGCAAGAATTGTGAAAGTCACAAACAAGTTAGAAAGAAGGACATGCTTCAAAGAAAACTTAATTGGTATGTCGAACAAATGCAAGACTTACATGACGAGAATGATGAGATGCGAAAGATAGGAAAGCTATTCAGAGTTCATGAGAAGTCATCGCCGGGGAACTAAATGAAATGATTGAAGGCTACACTCAAAAGTACCTTCGTGATATCGCTTCAAAAGTCCAAAAGGAACTGAAAGTCGCAAGAGAACAAACCCACAAGTTTTTCTCGACATCGTCCTCCATGACAAAAGAAGTATTTTCCATAACTCACCCCTAACATCGTAGCATTGGTCAAACATACAATGGCAAAAGAAGTCGATCTCTCAACTGAAGCTAATCGCTAAACTTGTAATGCAAATGTCAAAGAGATCTCGAACGCTTACTTCAGATGAAGCTAAATTTTCAAATTTACTTGACTATCAACTCGATCATCATGCAAGGAGTCACCGATCAACCCAAACGACCAAGAGATGACGATGATAAGGATAAGGACTCGCTTCCTAAACGTCGTAAGGGGCCCGTCAATCTAAATCTATGCCACCTCCTCCACAACGGACTTCTTCTCAACATAAGTCTCCATCACCCGGCTTCCCATCGATAAACCCCTGGACGATTCCGAGTTACCACCGACTCGTAAAACTGGTGATCACTTGAGTATACGGTGGTGACGATGAAGAGGTCCTCGAGCCCCAACAACAACCCTCCTCTCACAAACAAGTGAAGAAACCCCGAATCATCATCAAGGCCTTCTAAAAGCAAGAAAGACGACTCACTGATGTCGTATCATGGCTAGATGACGATACAACCGCAGAATTTGAATGGTTTTCACTCTTGTCAACCCATACTCCCTACCCAAGAAGGTCAAGAATTGTAGACGGTAGTACCTTGGAGCATGCAAAATTTTGCAAGAAAGATTCGTGAAGAAGATGACGAACCGAGTTGAAGCGCATCAAGAATGACGTATTCCTTCCGTTGAAAAAACGTTCTGGAAAGTGCAATCGAGGTTGAATATCACCTTGAAAACATTGTCGAGCCATGTCTAACAACATGGATTGGCTCAACCCGTAGCAAACATCGACTTCACTAAACGGAACAACCCTCCATACTACATCGACCGACCAAACCTCTACCAACAATCGCCAACAAGAAGAACCAAGGATTCTTTCGGATATTTCTTCAACAAAGACCGAATTTCTTCTCCATGGTGGCTATGGTTCACTAAAATACGCTACATCATTGACTCTTCCATTCCTCATGGCTACTTACTCAAACCGCATTTATCGAGGAACGTGTAACTCACTTGTTTTCTCGACAACGCAAGCATATGACCAAGATGCATTGTATGGGATTCATCATTGGCCCCGAACGTCAAGAATCTACTACGTGTCGCCGGTTCAAGTCTCAACATGAAGTGTATTGCTCAAAGAACATCGTAGCCATCAAACACATTGATCTCAAGTCCAAATGGGACTACACATTCTTGAAGAATATCATAGTCAAACGACAAGATGAACAAGACTATGAATTCTCGTAGGTCGACTTTGAGAACTTGTCACCAACGACATCGAAGACATGTATCTTGCCAAAGTATGTGGTCGTATGAGACAATTTCGATCGAATTCAACGCGAATTCATCAAGTCGCTCATCTTCATTAGACGATCAGATCAAAGAACGTGTCGAAGATATCCGTACGGTCGTTGAATCATATCGAAACGTAAACTTCACTCCACCACGCCTGATCTTCCCGACATCAACCAAATTCAAACAACTTACGCCATCAAAGAAACCTTTCGGCATTGTTTACCGCAGTTGAACTCGCAGAACCGCTTAATGGCGCAGTGAGCTCCATAAATTCGGGATCATACCTTGAAGATGGTTAGGGATGGATCATGCATGATCAAGGATATACGCTGAAGGTCGGGAATCCTACCGGAACTCGTGATGTGGGGATGCGAAAGGATCATCACCATGATTGATGAACCGCTGTTCGGCGGATCGCCTGACGCTTGAGAGCTATGTTGGTGGTAGACCCAGATAAACATCACCGGCCAACGCCTGCGCACTCCCCGAACATCACCGCACTTCCTCGGTACCCTTGAATTGTTTCCTTCATATGATTTTGGATGTATGATTATATATGTGAATGGCTTGTGCACACATAACAAAGGTACAACCCGTAATGGTCAAGAAAGGACCCCTGGTACGCCGCACACAATCCTTATAAAAGGAGCGAAGCTTCTAATTTTTGAGTAAACCTATCAAACCTTTCATTTTTCAAGGTTTTGCTCAAAAAGACAAGTACTTCCCCATATGATTTCAAAACCTCATATCACTAGTTGAGGGGAGTATTTGATGAAAACTTTGTTCACAAATTGTTCACAAGTGGTCACTCTTCCCGCAACACTCAAAATGGTCATATTTATTCTCAAATGTTTCAAAAATAACATCTTATATGCCATTTTTGAGGGAGAAAATTATGTGATAAGAAATATGTTGTACAAAATGCAAATGAATCGCGTACCCCGTGACTTAACTCACGAATTGACGGTACTAAATCGTTAGTAACTCGAAAAGACTTGTCCCGACGGCAATAATTTCAAGCTAGTTTGCTAGTGATGTAAACGTGTCTCGCAAAGGACTTATCCAAGTAGAAAGTACCATTCGAGAAACTTGATAAACATGAACTCGACGGGTATGACAACCTTCGAGGTTTGTTTACACCTTCAAGATAGTTATTAGAGCTAGTTGTCACCTAAAAGTCACAATGTATCTCTTTAACTATTCAACGTAACCGTGTCTCAGGAGATTGTCTATCTTCGTGAATCAATTCAAAAGTGCGCTTTTCCTCATCCGGCATTTAACCGTTAAAACTATTAAGCACATGTGGAGGGGAGTATTTATGCAAAAACTTATCTCTCATGTGGTTCAAACATGTTTTTCATTTACAAACCCTTTGAGAGATATTTTAACTTACAAAGGTTATAATGGCAAACATAGGATAGTCATGGAGTTATAAGGTGACTAAGGTTAGGAATAATCGCTCCCATGATCCGCCAGAGTTGAGGGATCTACCCAAGGACACTACCATTAGTTAGTGTTAGAAGTCCTTAGGAATGATTATAAAAGGAGAAAATGAGAATCGAGAAAGAAGGAGTTGAAGAATCAAAAGAAATGTAAAGTAAAGGGTGAAAAGAAATAGCCTCCGCATTATTCAACTTAGGCGTACACCGGGTTCAATTCATATATACCGGGTTGTCACTTAGTGACACCGGTATTGAAGATTAAAAGTCATTATGGACCCAATGGACGCATGCACTAAACCTTCTTAGCCACTCAAGTTTCTCTAAATGTAAATTTGTTTCATTCTCACAGGAACCCTACATAAACTATTGGCTTTCTCAGAGATCGGTATTGAAGAAGGAGACCCTCTCCCTAGTCTCCGCCAGAAAACCAAACGCACTATCAGTCTAGAGCCACGAGATTCATCAAAAGATCTCTTAGGAACACTTGACATTTAATCACTTGTTGATCAACAAATAAGATCTTCATGATTCTGGTTCATATCGAGTCCTTCACGTATCTTAGCAACTGTCGAGAACATTTATGAGAGGTTCACATCCGCGATCCTCGTGATTGAATGGAAACTCCGCCGGGTCAACATCAAATGCCTCCGACAAAGAAGTCGCTTCGTAACTCCCCGGATTACGCGGAGGTGTCTCAAACGGTCTACAACAGGGTGATGCTTCGTACCTCGCCGATCTCGAATCAGAGATGTACTTCTACATCGCGTTATCTCACTTGTGGGACTCAGCTCAGAACGGCCTTTGTAAGAATTAGAGTTGCTTTCACACTATGTCGTTAACACCTCAAGTTCAAACTTGTAAGCGCCGGAAACCGCTTATTACTAACCGCTTGAAATGTTTTCTTCTTATGAAGTCCGGAGGGATGATCGTTGATTCTTCTCATGCTCACGCCAACATCATCACTAATGAAAGTTCTATTCAATGCAACACAATGTAATGATTCTTCATCAATCAAAGAATCTACAAAGTTAAAGACTTACGTAACTTCATAAGTATTGATTTCCAACGCCAAAGAGCGCTGAGCATGTTGAAGAATGACGGAGACACCGAGCAGCCGGGCACTGAGGCGCATCGATGTAGACAACAACATACTATCACTTTCACCACAAAGAACAATGATCAAAGAACAAAGTTAAAGATGACGCCAAAGCATAATCGCCAAAGATAACGATCTCTACACCGGGAGATTGTTCAAATCAAGGCAATTCCTCTCACAAGAAAGAAGAATGTCGAAGACGCTACGACTACTATTACATCAACGCTTTCACCGCTTACATTCATATATACTGAGGGAGATTGTTGAATCACTCCTAAACAATATTTCAAGTATTTATATTTCATATGTAATAGGTAGCTTTATTATGGCCTTTATGTTTAGCTTTGCAGGTCAAGCTTATGTAGAAGGCCCATAAGCTTGATCCAAGACCAATAAGGAATAGGGAAGGAGAGGAGTGTTGCCCTCAGCTCCTCGCCTATATAAACTATTGTAAACCCTCATTCGAGGTTGGTTGTTCAAGTTATTCTCTCATTCACCCTTGCACAACCGGTTTCATATTATACGATGTGTGTGTGTGTTTAGCTTGTTCATCCGCCTTCATCTCTTTCTATAAGCTTGTGTTGTAAAACTTGTGACCCAATGTAAATCAAAGACCAAGGTTCTTTAACCCTTTTTCGTGAAATGTAGACTAAGACGATATGAGCACGTTGAAAATATCCTTAACATTGCAAGCCTTTTCAACATTGGAAGTGTCTCATGATGTTGTTATGCTATGGGTATTCCCAATGACTCATTGTGCCGCAAGAAGATGGATCGAAGATCCACCATGGGCATGAACAAACCAACATTGCTAATGCTGCGCATTTAAATCCTACGTAACTTCTACACTATGAAGTCGATGAACTTGCAATGGAATACATCCTCTTAGGATTACCAAACCCAATTCTTCGTAGTGTTGATGCTCAAAAGACCGCACAAAAAATGTGGGATCATATTCGCCTTCTTATGGAAGGATCATACTCAATCGTGAGGATTTGGAATCCAAATTTACTTGGCTTATGAACACTTCATGATTGAACCCGAGAGACACTAGAGTCATATCATCATCGATTTTCGATATCATCAATGATTTGGATAAACACAACATCATCATGCCAAGAATTGCAGTGGAATACTAAGTTCCCGAGTAGTCTTGGTCCGAATGGGAGAAGTATGTCATTTTCTCCGCTGCCGAAGAATATGCATCATTCTACTTATGGATTGTTGTACGATTACTTGAAGCCTCATGAAAAGGAAGTTGATCGAAAGGATTCTCCGTGCTCAAATTGCTAAACAAACAACCGGACAATCAACAACTTGCCTTGTATGCTCAATGTAATTATCCTCTCAACCAAAGAATCAACCAATCGCTTCAAACACACCTTCACAAAGAACAACCTCAACCTCAACAAAATCAATTGGTCCCATACAAAGAACAATGCTCAAGCATATGTCGTTGAAGCTATCGAGAAATCAGATCCGCTCAAGCATTGCAACAAGGATTTGTGATGATTGCTAATGCTTTTGTCGTTACACCAACAAATCCAACAATCGTATTCGCTCCTCATCTAACACACGGACTCAAGTCACAAGAACAATGGACGGTTGAAGTTCGTAATCGTGATTATGGTCGCCGATGGGCGGTGGTCAAGGGTTTAATGTCGCTGGTAGGAATAACTACGAGCTCAAGTGGTGGAACAAGGAAATGCTATGAATCGGTTAAATGGTCTTAGATGCTACAACCGCAATGAGAGGACACTGGCTAATGCATGCCCAAAGCCAAGGACTAGGGCGGCTTATTTCAAAGAGGCTTTACTTTTGGCTCTTAAGGATGAAGCCATGGATCTCTCACAAACAAAGAATGAGCTTTATGGCGTATGCGCACTCGATGATGATATGGAGGACTCGGTGCTAATGCACCGTTATGTTGATGGCTAATATGCATGAGCTCCACATGAGTGATACAGCCCGTGTATGACATCGATGGCTTGTCTCGTGCACCGAACAAACCATCATCATATCTCGAACTAATATCTCCGCCAATATCCGAATCCAAGACGGATCAAACTGCTCAAAATGAGTCTTCACATCCTCTTCGATGATTTTCAAGTTAACCTCAGAGTTACATTTGACGATCAAGATGACCTTATGGTCCCCTTTGATAATCAAATTGACTCGTGGTCGCATTTGAGGATCTAACGAATGATCATGTTGAGACTCACGTTGAACAAGATGATCTCGCTGCCTCATCCGGATTTTGCTCGGTTAATTCAAGACCATAAAATCAAAATGGAGGAATGTTATGCATTAAATCAATCCTTAAAAGTAAAATGCATCGTTAACCAAGGATTTTGAATGTTTACAAATGCAACTCAACTTTTCAAAACTCAAGAAAACTGTGAAAAAGGTTTTGAAGCCGCTTTGCAAAATCTCATCAAAACGAAAATATTTAGAGAGGTACGCGTGATCTAGCCGCCTCGAAGAATGCTTTGTTGTCCAATTAGAACAACTCAAACATGAACATAAAAAGCAACAACGCCTCACCTTGGAAAATCAAAAGCTAAGGTCGAGTTGTTAAATTGTCAAAACCTCCCGCATACAAAAAGCATTCAACGAATCGGTAGATGACCTTCTTGCGAAATTCTCGGTTTGCAAAACAAAATTAAAGAGTTTAAAACTGTTGTTTACAAACATGGTGAATCAAGAATGCCTATTGAAAAGTTTACCTTAAAACCCAATCCAAATGGATATGGAAAAATCTAGTCGACATAAAACCTAAGCTTTCACAAAAACATTCAAACCAACTCAAAGTTTCCAAAGGCACAATACAAAATTGATAATATCATGAGTGTTGTTGAATACCATCGTCAAGAGGAATTAGATGCGTAAGACGAGAGTCGATCTAAATTAAAAATGTTGTTTACAACAAACCTTTAATTACAAAACGCGGTCACTTTCAATACACCAACGGATTCTTCAAACACACCAAAGGTTATCATCAAAACACCCGAGTCTCTTGTTAATCCCAAAACAGCCTTGCACAAACTTATGGTCCTTTACCTTCCATTAGCGAAGTAAACTCACAACCGAAAATCGAAAAATTCTTCGATATTTTGACATTTTCATGGTCGACCTCAAAATTTTACAACATGAGATAGAATATCGATCCGAAATCAAAGTTGAACATTTTCAATCGCCTCCGCGCGAGAACAAAGAGACATTTTCGAAAAATCTTTACCTAATGTTAAAAACTTGAAAAGTTGTGCAATTGCTCGGAAAAGGATTTTCATAAGGAACTTGGGGTAATGAAAACGCTGAGAAAATGTAAACATCTATTACTAACACAAAACGGAAAAAGAAACCGTTGAGAAAAGATGTTGATCGACTCTTGGAAGATGTTATCTCGGCCGATATCCATAATGTTGTGCTATTCTATTCGTTGCCATATGCATCCGATCATATCTCTCGCGATATTGTTGAAACTGTTGTTATCATGAAAACACCGATAATGTGCTTCGATCGAGTCTTTAAAAGTCGAAAATAAACGCTTACACACGGAAATTTACAATGCAAACGTCGTCTTCATTGGTGTGAAAAGATATTCACAACCACCAACTTAGTTTTCAAAAGAAAATCGCTCAATTGAGTGCAAAGTCTTCTCGATCCTAAAATTGAGCAACTGGATGATCAAAACGTGTCTTTGAAAAGTCAAATCTCAAAATATGAACAAGAACTTTTAAAAGTTAAACAGAATATGGTGTCATATTTGATTTACTCAAAAGACTCGAGATGAAGCATCTAATGAACTTGATCACTATCTAGCTCACACTAGAGAAGTCATGAATTTTGCCGGTAATATTCGCTCGAAAATCAAGATCCGATTCACACCATCTCTAAGTTACGGAAATGTTAGGAAAGTATGAACTACTCCCGCCATCGTGATTAAGAGATTAGCACCACCACACTCAAGAATCGTGAACCTAGAATTCCCACCGCCAAATCACAAGTTGCTAATGTGTTTCCCCATCGAAACAGAATAGTTGCATCTTTTCAAACGTCCGCACTTCACGGCCTAGGAGCACTCAAACGAAGAATAGGAAGTTGCGACCTAAGAAAAGATCAATAAGGAATGCTAAAGTAGAAGAACACCCTAGGAATCAATAAAACTCAAGTTACCTCCACTATAGATGTTGCGTCCGCAAATGTAATAGAAATAGTGATGTAACGAATGCTAAACCGCTGAGTACCTTTGATATTCGATCGATGCACCTTGTGATATATGTCAAAAGAGTATGAATTCTGATTGTCATGACAAATGTGTTGCTAAAGCTATAATCTCTAGATTACGGAATCCTAAGAATCGGAATACCTCTAGGCCCACTAATCATTCTAAGTCAGTGCTTGGTAAACCACCATCTTTAGATTCTAAGGCAACCATTGCTATCACAGTAGCTCCCGCTTCACCTCCTAAGAATGTTGTACCACCTAGTGCGTTCACTAAGACTAAAGCAAAGAGTAGTTATAGATGGCAAAAATGGATATATAACACACTAGGATTTAAATGGATTCCTAAACTTATGAATGTGTGTATATCTGATATACCTGCTTTGGAACCCTCTAACATTTCGGGTTCCACATCTACTTCTATTCCATCTGTGTCGTCTGTAATGTAATGCGGTGATATGATCATTCTCTGATTGTTGATAGCGGATGTTCCCGACACATGACAGCAACCTTAAACTGTTATCAAACTTTATTGCAAAGTTCATTGGCACCGCCGATTCGGGAACGATCACTTCGCAGCCATCATGGGCTACGGAGATTATGTTAATGGGAACATCGAAATCAGCAGGTTTACTATGTGGAAGGCCTCGGTCACAACTGCTTTCGAGGGTCAATTTTGTGATGGAGATTTGGAGGTTGCTTTCAGGAGAAAACTTGTTTCATTCGTGATCTACAAGGAAACGACCTTATGTCCGCTCGCGTAATTCTAGTCTCTACACTATCTCTATGCAAGACATGGTTGCTTCCTCTCCCATCCGCTACTTTCTAAGGCAACATCAACAAAATCTTGGCTATGGCACCGCTGCTCTCACATCTAAACTTTCAAACCATCACCAACCTTGCTCGACACAAACTAGTTGAAGGACTCCCACGATTCCCAGATTCAAAAGATCACCTTTGCTCAAGATGTGAACAAGGAAAAGCACTCGTGCTCATTTTCCTTCAAAGGTGGAACACAACTCTCAAGATGTGCTTCATCTTCTTCACATGGATTTGTGTGGCCCGATGCGTGTGCAAACGATCAACGGCAAACGCTACATTTTAGTAATTGTTGATGACTACTCACGATGGACTTGGGTCTATTTTCTTCGTAGCAAAGACCAAGCTCCACAAATGATCATCACCTTTCTCACAAAGATACAGTTCAGCCCGCAACACCGCCGGATTATTCGGACGCACAAAGGAACCGAATTTGTTAACAAAACCCTTCGTGAATTTTATGAGAAAGTGGAATTCAAAGATCAAACATCTATTGCACGGACACCGAACAAAACGGAGTTGTTGAAAGACGAAACCGAACGTTAGTGGAAGCCGCAAGAACAATGTTAATCAATGCTAAACTTCCAGACACTTATGGGCGTAAGTCGATTCATCGCATGCTATACTCAAAACCGTTCTATGATCACAAAACGCCACAACAAAACACCTTTTGAGCTTGTCCACAACTACAAACCGAACCTCAAACACTTTCATGTATTTGGATCCCTTTGCTATCCGAATAATGATCGTGATGATTTTGGAAAGCTCAAAGCAAAAGTCGATATTGAGTCTTTATTGATATTGTGACAATTCTAAAGGTTTCCGAACTGGAATCGTCGTACTAAGGAGGTAATGGAAACGATTCATGCTCATTTTGATGAACTCACGGAAATGGCTTCGAGTATAACACTTAGAACCCGTCACAACCGCTTAAACTTCCTCAACCCCCATCATCACCGAAGAAAGCCCTCACCTAACTCACAACAAATGGAAAGGTTATTTGCTCCTCCGCTCGCGACGATATTGATGAACGTGCTCTCGTGTATCCGTCTGCTTCACCGCACAACCCGATAATATTCCTATACCGATACACCGCTACAACAACCATCATGAAGATGCACCTACACCAATTGACTCCAACACAACATTGAACACACCGCTTCCAACAATGATGAACCACCGATGATATTCTCAATGAAGTACCCCACCGCAGATTTTGATCCAAATGCTTCTTCAACCCGCTTGCTAATGAGATCACTGCACCGATGTTGCGGAATCTTCCACAAACCATTTGAATCCTCGTAATCGCACAATGTATATCAACATCAACCTCTACACATAGATGGACAAAAGACCATCCTCCGCTAACATTATTGGCAACCCGAATCAACCAACCGTTACGAGACAACGCCTTCACTCAGACGGTGAACATTGCATTTATGCACTCACCGCCGCTAACTGAGCCTAAAAACATTAAAGACGCAATGACAAAAGACAACCGGATTGAATCCATGCAAGAAGAACTTAACCAATTCAAACGCCTTGAAGTATGGAATCGTTGAAAAGACCAACAGGGTCTACGCCATTGGTCTAAAATGGATTTGGAAAACAAATTGATGTCAAGGAATGTCATCCAAACAAGTCACGCCTAGTTGCTAAGGGTTATCGCCGTAGAAGAAGGATAGACTTTGAAGAATCTTTTGCTCCGTTGCTCGCCTTGAGGTCGTTCGATATTTCTTGCATTCGCGGCTCACATGAACATGACGGTCTATCGATGGATGTCAAACGGCGCTTCTCAATGGGCAACTTAAAGAAACGGTCTATGTCACCAACCGGATGGATTCGTTGATCCCGAGTTCCCGAACCATGTTTACAAACCGAACAAAGCTCTTTATGGTCTCAAACAAGCCCCGGGCATGGTACGATAAGCTATCATCTTTCTCATTGCCAATAATTTCACCAAAGGCTCGGTTGACCCAACTCTTTTCATACAATATCACGGGCACACATCTTAATTGTTCAAATTTACGGGATGACATCATTTTGGGTCAACACATAAAAGTTTTCAATCGCTTTGCAAAACTCATGAAGAAAAATTTTGAAATGTCCATGATGGGTGAACTTACGCTCTTTCTAGGACGCAAGTTCATCAATCACCCCGTGGTATTTTTCTCGAGTCACCCAAATATGCCCTTGAATTGTTAAACAAATTTGGAATGAAAACCGTGATACTTATGCCACACCAATGACTCATACCAAGAAGCTAGATGTCGATTTACATGGAAATTAGTTGACCCCACCAAATACCAAGTATTATTGGGTCCTCATGTATCTAACAGCTAGCGACTGATATTGTCTTTGCCGCTTATCTATGCTCCCGCTATCGTCGCGACTAACTGAAACCCACCTCTCTCGAGGCTAAAAGAATCCTCCGATACATAAAGGAACCATTAATTTGGGATCCGTATCCGAAGGATTCGGTTTTGAACTAATCGCTTTTTCAGACGCCGATCACGCAGGATGCTTAGACTCAAGGAAAAGTACTTCAGAGCTCTACAATTTCTGGTGATAAACCGTGTCTTGGCAATCAAAGAAGCAGGATTGTACATCGTCATCATCAATCAAGCGTAATATGTAGCCATGTCCGCGTGTTGTGCTCAAGTCATTTGGATGAGAACACAACTCAAAGACTATGGTTACGTATTTGATGTAATCCCGATGTATCATGACAATCGGAGTGCCATTGCAATCTCGCAACCCGGCTCAAGACTAAAATCAAAGCACATCGATCACGCTATCATTTCATCAAGGACCATGTGGAGTGGTACCGTTGAATTATACTTTGTGGGTATTGAATACCAATTGGCGATCCGCTCACCAAAGCCTTGCCTCCCGCTAGGTTTAATGAGTTGGTCCACCGAATTGGTATGAGGTGTTTGACACAAGAGGAATTGGATGACCTCTTAAAACAGTCTTAAAAACTCACAAACACCAAAACATCTTTTGTAAATAAATTTTCAAAACAAAATACAAAAATATAAAATCCGATAAAACAACAAAATATTCTTCTAATCTACATTTCTTTCAACATGGCAAGTACATTTTTCCACAACACTTCAATCTCTCAAAATTCAAGATTTTTCCGATCAAGTGTTGAGGGGAGAAAATAATCTATTAACTGCTTCAAAACATCTGTACTTGCATGTTATCACATCTCGTTGATTCTTTTACAAATGATGGTACATTTCTGGTTCAAAGACACCCTCGACTTTAATTAATAACCTTTCATAATTTTCTCAAGTCGAGGGGAGTGTCGTCATGTTTCTTTTCCAAAAATCTTCGTTTGGTAACCAAAATGGAAGTTAAAAGGCTTTGTTTGAAAAAGATATGGTGGAGGGACCAAAACTGTCAAAATGGTAAAGTCTATTTTAATAAAAACTCCACCTAACTCTTTCACTCCTCATTCATATTCTTAAAATCAAAAGATCCTACGCCTAACAATCACTCAAGAAATCTGTGCTTTTGATCTTCATTTTGTAAGTAGTTTCTTGTGTAAAACATGTTTATAAGCAAAGGTTTTTATTTCATTCAAATCCTACGGCTAAAACACTTTTATGGCGTGATTATGTGCTCTACGATAAGCGTATGAGCACATAATCATTGTGTGTATGTTTGTGGTAAAATGGATGGTCTCAAACCGCTTTCTTAAGCATCAAGGACAACATTCTTACCATCAAAATCCACCCAGAAACTCAAATTGATGAATTTTTGAAAACTAGGGTTCATATGACGAATTGGGTTTTTCTAAATGAGAAGTCTTTTGGTTAAAATGAATGTTGGGATATGGTCATAAGACTTTGAATTGATCATTTCCATTGTTGAAAACCACCCAGAAACTCAAATTGATTGTCAATTAGAAAATAGGGTTTAAGGTTCATAACAATTGGGTATTTTTGATTCACAACGTTTTGGATGTTATAACTTGACCTAAAGTAGCTTTCAACACTCTAGAGCTACCAGAATCAATACGGAGAACATTCCATGGCTAGATTTCATACGCGTAAGACTAGGGTTTAGACTACGCGTATGAGTCTCTTCACAGAATCATTAAACATGAACTAGGATGTTGTTATCTCGTGATAAATTGTTGTTTTTGTGAACATTGATGAGTTGATAACTTTATTTCGTGCTTTGCTACGCTTAAACACTCGTAATCAAGGTCATAAGACTCTCACGCATAAGGATTACCCCACGCGTGAGTGATGTTATGCGTAAAATAAAACCCACGCATAACTATTACGCGTAAGGTTCTACAATGGGACCACGCCGATCCTCGTGAAGGATATGCGTAACAAGGACCTCACGCATAAGGTCTACTCTTACGAGTAAGCCTTACGCGTAAGGTTCTTATACGCCAAGCGTAAGCTCCACGCGTAACATTTCTTACGCGTAAGATAGGATCCTACGCATAAGCTTTCGCCTACGCGTATGTCACGACTGTTTACGCATAACTTTGTCAATCCTACGCTTAAGCCATTTTTGACCTTCATTATGACTTGTTACGTGTACAAAACTTGTTAATAAACTTATCATAACGTCACGAATCCAATAATGTCACTAATAAACCAAAACGTTTGATATGTTGTGAACAATAAGTGATAACATAAACTTTAAAACTTAAAGTTAACTAACTCACGAAACATCTCACGACATCATTAGATTATTGGACATACAAGTGACTTAGGACTCGTAACAATCATTGACGTTGTACATTAAATAACTAGACAATAAGACCTTCTGTTGACTAACATTATGTCTTTCGATATGTTGGTTCTTTTGGCTAATATTATTTCAGATCACGACATGGCTGCTCAACCAAACATGGATGCACCAAATGTTCTCTCCATTGCTGACATCTACCCTAATGGTTACCCAATGAAGATTGGAAAGAATAATCTCCGAGTTGACTTCAAGACTCTCACTTGCTCAATCTTCATGTCTCATTGCTATCGATATTCGAGGACTCACCCATATCGTAACATGCTTACTCACTCGCAACCATTCCCGAGATCTACATCCAACAGCCTGGAATACTATGGAAAGGGTCAAAGGAAGGATCACGTGACAATGACTCTAAACCACAAACAAGTCACTATTACACTGCAGATTTAAGGTCGCTCTCCTTATTCCTCAAGTCAATCCAACCAAACTTTATGCCACACCGTCAAGAGCTAACTCTCCAATTCTTAATCGATATCGGTTATGACGAGGCTACAGAGTAATCACTAAGCACTCTCACGTAGAGCTTAAGAGTATTCCTCAACCATGGAGAACACTCTACATAATCATCACCAAGTCCGCTTCGGTCGTGATAGCGGCTATGAGCATCCTAAGCTCATAGAACCGCAAATATTTTGGGCATTCGTCAACATGAAACACATCGCTATTGAAGCTCGATTTGGGATGACATGATGTCATTTCTCAACAAACTTGGCTCAAAGATTCCTACATCGATATACCAAACTGTTGATACAAAGAGCTCTTGGACTTAATCCTCGATATTCCCAAAAGGCTCAATGACCCCGACAATCACGACATGTTGACGGAACCTATTCTCTCTCTGGAATCAAGGAAACGCCCACAAAGAAACAAGGTGCAGGTCTGCCGATTTCTTCTAATCAAGATGTCGAAAGCTCAAACGCACAAGAGATATCCGAAGCAATGACAAGGCAAAGTTGGTCATCTTGATTTAAAAATCTTCGAACACCGTCAGAGAACCGAAGAGGAAGTGCAGAAGTGTCACAAGTACAGATAGTCAAAGGAATGTTCCTAAGAAGAAACCCATTCCAAAGAGGAAACCCACTCCTAAGAAGAAAGTTCCTTCTCTAGAAGCCACTCCGATCCTTTCACTTGAACCGCAAAGACAACTCGTGACGAGGATTCGAGGCTACCGACACGTATGAAGAGATCACATTCTCTCAAACCGCAAAGGATGAAGATCCTCAAGACAAAACCTCCAAGTCCTCAAACTATTAAAGGAAAAGAGAAGACCACCGCACTTGTACCTCGTGATGAAAGCTCAAGACGAAGAGCAATTGGATAAATCATACAGAAAAAGTTTCACAACGTCCGACACACTCAAAAGGTCCGAATTTGCTAAAGATCAAATGGGAGGCCCCGAGGATCAAGTGGTGCCGCCACCCTCTCCGCATCCCGATGCGGTTAATCAACCCGATAAGGGATCCGTGCCGCCACTCTTCTCGCAACAACAACCGCTGTTGAAGACACCATTGAGTATGATTTTGAGAAGCAGAAACCGAGAAAGAAAAGTCTAAGGATGAAGAGGATGATTATACAAAGTTTCTTCCGGACACCCAACTCACTCAAAGGAGAAAACCTCGAAACTCCTAAGGACATGAAGTCTCCTCATGTCTCCTCATCATCGGACTCTTCATCTCATTCATCACCACCACCATCAACTAAGTCAACCGGATCATCATCCAAACCGTGAAGAAACCACCTAAATCTTGGATTTCTCAAACACATGCAAGAATTGTGAAAGTCACAAACAAGTTAGAAAGAAGGACATGCTTCAAAGAAAACTTAATTGGTATGTCGAACAAATGCAAGACTTACATGATGAGAACGACGGGATGCGGAAAGATAGGAAAGCTATTCAGAATTCATGAGAAGTCATCGCTGGGGAACTGAATGAAATGATTGAAGGTTACACTCAAAAGTACCTTCGGATGTCGCTCCTAAAGTCCAAAAGGAACTGGAGAAGTCGAGAAGAGAACAAACCCACAAGTTTCTTCTCGACATCGCCCCGGTGTGACTAGAGAAATATTTTCCGCACAACTCACCCCTAACATCGTCGAATTGGTTAAACATACAATGGCCAAAGAAGTCGATCTCTCGAACTGAAAGTTAATCGCTAAACTAGTGATGCAAATGTCAAAGCGATCCGAACGCTTACTTCAAATGAAGCTAAATTTTTCAAGGTCTACTTGCTTTTCAACTCGCCATCATGCAAGGAGTCACCGATCAACCCAAACGCCAAGAGATGACGATGATAAGGATAAGGACTCGCACCTAAACGCCGAAGCGCCCGTCAATCTACATCTATGCCACCTCCTCCACAACGGACTTCTTCTCAACATAAGTCTCCATCACCCTTGTCTTCATCGATAAACCCGGGACGATTCCGAGTTACCACCCCGACTCATAAAACAGGTGACTACTTTGAGTACACGGGTGGTGACGATGAAGAGGTCCTCGAGCCCCAACAACAACCCACCTCACCCAAACAAGTGCAGAAACCAAGATCATCATCTCGGCCTTCCAAAAGAAGACAAAGACGACTCAACCCGAGTCGTAATATGGCTAGATGACGATAAAACCAAGAGTATGAATGGTTCTCCACACTTGTCAATCAAACTCCCTACCCCGATGAAGGCCAAGAATTGGTAGATGGTTCAACATTGGAGCATGCAAAATTTGCAAGAAAAGTTCCATGTGAAGAAAATGACGAAATCAATTGAAGCGAATCAAGAATGAAGCCTTTCAACTATGGAAAGACAACTGAAAGTGCCTCGAGGTCGAATATCATCTTGAGAACATCGCCGAGCTATGTCTAACAACATGGATTGGCTCAATCCGAAGCAAACATTGACTTCACACAAAGGGACAACCTCCATACTACACCGATTGGACCAAACCTCTACCAACAATTGGCCAAGCAGACGAACCAAGGATTCCTTCCGATATTTCTTCAACAAAGACCGAATTTCTTCTCCATGGTGGCGATGGTTCGAGAAAATACACTACATCATTGACTCTTCCATTCCCAAATGCCATCTACTCAAACCGCATAGCTATCGAGGAACGTGCAACTCACTTGTTTTCGACAATGTGCAAGCATACGACCAAGATGCATTGTATGGGATTCATCATTGGCCCGAACGCCAAGAATCTACTACGTGTCGCCGGTTCGTAAGTCTCAACATGCAAGCAGTACTGCTCTAAGGACATCGTGGCCATCAAACACATTGATCTCAAGTCTAAGTGGGACTACACATTCTTAAAGAATATCATAGTCAAACGACAAGATGAACAGACTATGGATTCTCCGGTCGACTTTGAGAACTTATCCTCAACGACATCGAAGACATGTATCTTGCCAAAGTATGTGGTCGTATGAGACAATTCTCGATCGACGCTCAACGTGAATTTATCAAGTCGGTTTCATCTTCATTAGACGATCGTGATCAAAGAACGTGTCAAGATATCCGATGGTCGTTGAATCATATCGTAAACGTAAACTTCACTCCACCACGCCTTGATCTTCCCGACATCAACCACCTTAAACAACTCACGATCATCAAGAAACCTTTCGGCGTTGTTTACCGCAGTGAACTTCAAGAAACCGCTTAATGGCGTGTAGTGAGCTCCACAAATTGGGGATCATACATTGAAGTTGGTTAGGGATGGATTGGCGCATGATTGAAGGATATACGCATGAATGTTGGGAATCCTAAGCTACCGGAACTCTCGTGATAGAAGGGATGTGAGAAGGATCATCACTATGATTGATGAACGGTTGTTCGGGGGATCGCCTGACGCTTGAGAGCTATGTTGGTGGTCGACCCAGAGAAACATCACCGCTTTCAACGCCTGCGCACTCTCGAAACATCACCGCACTTCCGGTACCCCTTGAATTGTTTCCTTCATATGATTTTGGATGTATGATTATATATGTGAATGGCTTGTGCACACATAACAAAGTACAACCCGCAATTGTCAAGAAAGGACCCCGTGGTACGCCTCGCCACAATCCTTATAAAAGGAGCTAAAGCTTTATTTTGAGTAAAACCTATCAAACCTTTCATTTTTCAAGGTTTTGCTCAAAAAGACAAGTACTTCCCATATGATTTCAAAACCTCAACCGCTTATATCACTAGTTGAGGGGAGTATTTGATGAAAACTTTGTTCACAAATTGTTCACAAGTGGTCACTCTTCCCGCAACACTCAAAATGGTCATATTTATTCTCGAAATGTTTCAAAATAACATCTTATATGCCATTTTGAGGGGAGAAAATTGTGTGATAAGAAATATGTTTTGTAAAGCAACATGTGCAAGCCCTTGGCTTTCTCGTGTGCAAAGACTTAACCAATGAATTGACGATCCTTAACTGTCTGCAACTCGAAAAGACTTGTCCCGACGGGTAATAATTTCAAGCTAGTTCGCTAGTGATGTAAACGTGTCTCGCAAAGGACTTGTCCGAGTAGAAAGTACCATTCGAGAAACTTTTGGTAGACATGAACTCGACGGGTTTGACAACCTCCCAAGGTTTGTCTACACCTTCAAGGTAGTTATTAGAGCTAGTTGTCACCTAAAAGTCGACAATGTAACTCTTTAACTATTCAACGTAACCGTGTCTCGGGAGATTGTCTATCTTTAGTGGATCAATTCAAAAGTGCGCTTTTCCTCACCGTGCGCTAACCATTAAAACTATTAAGCACATGTGGGGGGAGTATTTATGCAAAACTTATCTCTCACAATGGTTCAAACATGTTTTCATCTACAAACCCTTTGAGAGATATTTTCACTTACAAGGGTTTAAATGGCAAACATAGGTTAGTCATGGAGTTATAAGGTGACTAAGGTTAGGAATAACTGTCCTATGATCCGCCAGAGTCGAGGATTCTACCCAAGGACACTACCATTAGTTAGTGTTAGAAGTCCTTAGGAATGATTGTAAAAGGAGAAAATGAGAATCGGAGAAAGAAGGAGTTGAAGAATCAAAAGAAATGCAAAGTAAAGGGTGAAAAGAAATAGCCCTCCGATTATTCAACTTAGGGCGCATAATCGGGTTCAATTCATATACATCGGTTGTCACTCAGTGACACCGGTATTGAAGATTAAAAGTCGTCATGGACCCAAAGTGACGCATGCACTAAACCTTCTTAGCCACTCAAGTTTCTCTCCACGTAAGCTTGTTTCATTCTCACAGGGAACCCTACATAAACTATTGGCTTTCTTTAGAGATCGCTAGTATTGAAGAAGGAGACCCTCTCCTAGTCTCCGCCAGAAAACCAAAACGCACTATTGAGTCTAGAGCCACGAGATTCATCAAAAGATCTCTTAGGAACACTTGACATTTAATCACTTGTTGATCAACAAATAAGATCTTCATGATTCGATGGTTCATATCGAGTCCTTCACGCATCTTAGCAACTGTCGAGAACATTTATGAGAGGTTCACATCCGTGATCCTCGCGATTGAATGGAAACTCCCGCCAGGTCAACATCAAATGCCCGACAAAGAAGTCGCTTCGTAACTCCCCGTGGATTACGCGAGTGTGTCTCATACGGTCTACATCAGAGGTGATGCTTCGTGTACCTCAATGACTATCTCGAATCAGATGTACTTCGTACATCGTGTTATCTCACTTGTGGGACTCCAGCTCAGAACGGCCTTTGTGAGAATTAGAGTTGTGTTTTCACACTATGTCGTTAACACACTCAAGTTCTAACTTATAAGTGCCGGAAACCGCTTATTACTAACCGCTTGAAATGTTTTCTTCATGGAAGCTCCGGAGCGGGATGATCGTGTCGATTCTTCTCATGCTCACGCCAACATCATCACTAATGGAAGTTCTATTCGAATGCAACACAACAATGTAATGATTCTTCATCAACCAAAGAATCTACAAAGTTAAAGACTTAAAGAACTTCATCAAGATTGATTTCCACCGCCAAAGAGCGTGTGAGCATGTTGAAGAATGACGTGAGACACCGGAGCAAACAAGGCACTGAAAGGCATCGATGCAAACAACAACATACTATCACTTTCACCACAAAGAACAATGATCAAAGAACAAAGTCAAAGATGACGCCAAAGCATAACTGTTCAAAGATAACGATCTCTACACCGGAGAGATTGTTCGAATCAAGACAATTCCTCTCACAAGAAAGAAGAATGTCGAAGACGCCACCGCTACTATTACATCAACGCCTTCACCGCTTACATTCATATATACTTGAGGGGAGATTGTTGGAATCACTCCTAAACAAGATTTCAAGTATTTATATTTCATATGTAATAGGTAGCTTTATTCGCCTTTATGTTTGTTTAAGGTCCAACTTATGTAGAAGGCCCATGTCGAGGCCCAAGCCCAATAAGGAATAGGGAAGGAGAGGAGTGTTGCCCTAGCTCCTTGCCTATATAACTATTGTAAACCCTCATTTGAGGGTTGGTTGTTCAAGTTTTCTTTCACTACACTCTACGCATAACCGGTCTAGTATACTTGTGTGTGTGTTTGGTTTACTTGTTCAATCGCCTTATCTCTTCTCTTATAAGCTTGTGTTGTAAAACTAGTGACCTAACATGTACCTTATGCAAAGCAAGCCAAAATAATCGGCGAAGCACACAAATCATATACCGTAATAAGTTGTAAATGGAGTAGCTAGCTCGGAATGTACTCCAATCACCGGTCACACGATCTACATGAATTAATAATCACGTGACATTCCATGGTACTTCGAGCTCAATTTAATCATCAAATCTCGATTACACATTTGGGGTTTCTTTCTATTAATATCGAGAAAACTTTTCATTTTGCCCTTAGAGAAAGGACGGAATAACTTCCAAGCCAATTTTAGTAAGTTTCCGTATTACAAATTAGTAACTTTCCTAATTTCAATGACAATTTATTAATTTCAATGACAATTTATTAAACGTAAAGCTTAATATTACTAATATCATTTTTTTAGAGTTGATTATAACAATTTTCCAAAAATTAGGGTCTAATATGCCATTTAGCAAAGTATAGGGTTTAAATGCGAAAACCACCAAAGTTTAGGGTTAAAATTGTGACAAGTAAATAAATTCAAGGCTTACTATGATAAACCTTATAGTTTAAGGCGTAAAATACCAATTATAAAGGTCGAAGGTTTGTATGAGGCAACATTCCAAAGGTGAGGGTTAAAAGTGAAAGATACCAAAAATATAATTCATGTAATCCCGTTTTGGCGAATGCATACTTACAGAATTTTAAGTACTTTGTTTCATATTTATTCTTCACTTCGACATGCCAACTTTACTCTTGTTTGCGGTTCAAGTTAGTGACATTTACAACTAGGCGATCACGAAAAAGGTTTTACCCCCGACTCAACTTACCCAAAACAACTTCAAAACTCCAAACGATTCACAAGTACATTCCGTGATCACCCTTGAACTCACCGACTACTCGTTTTCCCTTTTATGATGACAGCATGCATAAATTCACGCACCATTTGACTCCAAAACATGCATATACACCTACGACCCAACCAATATGCCTACACTTTATATTATGACTTACTTCCTTACCTTTTGTAATATCAGTATATATATACGTTAATAAGTGTTGGAAGTAAACAGTACATTGCTTCTTTCACTAAGCAATATAAAACAAAGTTAGTAACTTAGTATGTTTTCTGGTTATTAAATCCAACCATTAGCAGTATTTAACACTTTTGCTTTTAGTACAACTTCATATGACCACTACTAATATTTGCAAGCCAAGATTATTTCTACAACAGATGTTGTAGGGGATATAGGGTAATAACGAACACTGATGGATAAACTTAACTCTCTGAAAGGCGTGTGAACACTTTCAGATCGAATCAATTCGGCGGTTCTACCGAAATATTCAATCGGATACAATTCAGAGTTGAGAATTTTCTGTATGTTTGGGTCTGAGATATAATGAACCGTTATTTGATAATGACCAAACAAACCGTATATAACATGTTACGGGATAACTGTCAATGGCAGTTTTAGGGTTTCCAAGTTGTCAAGTTTTGTCCCTCAATATCCGAAAGTTAGTTTCGAGAACAACACTTGGTAGAATCAACACTTGACAGAATCCATTACTACTTGATGAAATGAATCCGTCGTGAAATGAAAATTCAAAGATGAATTCTTTACATAACAACTTAGTGGAAATAAAATTTCCAAGCTCGACCCCTGCCAGGGCTCGCCTGACTGGACCTGCCAGTGCCGCCTGGACCACTGCTACTAGGGCCCCCGGACCCGTCCTTAGGGCTTCGCCCCTAAGATCATAATAAATTCAAGTAGGTGTGCACTCACCACCAAACCTAAATGATGTATTATTATGATGAAATTGGTCAAAACAAGTTAATCCAATTACACTAAAATATCCAACATTCCTCCCTATTTTAGTGCAATCCTTGATTAACTAAAACAAGTAATCTCAAACAATCAAACTTTTGCATAAATGAAATGTCGTGACGATTGAATTTCACATTAGTACATTACACATTCCAAATATTCGAATACCGTGGTGTCGCTAAGGATTGAACCACAGAATTCAATATGAATACACGAAGATAATGTACACAAAGTTTACATACATAGTAGTTCTATCTTGACATATGTTTTACTAGCCTATGTCCTTATCCTTCATAAGCATGTCAAAGCCAAGTCCCGGCTTCTTGAAGCGGCTAAACTTCATGCTCATATAGGTAGCTCTTTTAGTCTTGCACCTACAATGCAATTTGTCAAAAAGCTATTAAGAATATATTCATTCAACCTCCCTAACTTGTAGGTCTGAACACATACCTTGGGATGAATCTTCTAATGTGTTCCAATCTCTAAATATTAAGCCTTCCACATTGAATTCAGCACCTAGCATCATACTAGATGGGAATTGGGTATCTTAATATCAAGAGATTTCGATGGACTTTAATCCCATCCCTATAGCCGAATTTTTCACGAGATCTCTATTCAACCCTTTGGTTAAATGATCGGCTAAATTGTGTTGTGTTTTCACAAACACCACAGATATCACACCATTCGTGATAAGATCACGTAATATGCTATGTCTAACACCTATGTGTCTAGACTTCCCATTATACACTTATTTGTATGCCTTAGCCAAAGTAGCTTGACTATCACACCGATAGAAATGGATGATATCGGTTTAGGCCACAATGGAATTTCATAAATTAAGTTCCTTAGCCATTCAACTTCTTTACCACCGCTAACGCCACAAACTCGATTCCATTGTTGAATCGGTTATGCAAGTTTGCTTTTAGATGCCCAAAGAATGGCACCACCTCCAAGTAGGTATACCCAACCGGTTGTGGAAGAATGATCTTCCGATTGGAAATCCAACTTGCATCCGAATAACCTTCAAGAACGAAGGGAATCCATATAAGTCAAACCATAATCCATTGTTCCTTTCAAGTACATAAAAACTCGATTAATTGCTCGCCAATGGATTAAACTGGATTGTGAGTATATCTACTCAACTTTCCAACAAAGAAAGGCTATATCGTGTCTAGTACTAATCATGGCATACATTAAAGATCCAATAGCCCTTGAATATTCAAGTTGATTCACAAGAACACCTTTATTAGGCACAAGTTTTGTTGTGGGATCCATAGGAGTACCTATTGGAGAACAATCTTTCGATTAAATTTATCCAACATCTTCTCAATATAATGTGATTGAGAGATAGTAATGCCATGTTCTCCACGTATGATCTTAATGCCAAGAATCACATCGGCCTCCCCATGTCCTTCATCTCAAATTTAGAGGACAAGAACTCCTTAGTTGCATCAACTTGATCTTGGTCAGCACTAAAGATCAACATGTCATCAACATACAAGCAAATGATTACTCCTTTACCGTAAGTATCAAACTTGCTGTATACACACTTGTCTGCTTGGTTTAATGCAAAACCATTAGACAAGATAACATCATCAAATTTCTGATGCCACTGCTTGGGAGCTTGCTTCAAGCCATAAAGAGACTTAACCAATTTACAAACCTTGTTTTCCTTACCAGGCATGACAAAACCTTCAGGTTGTCTTATGTAAATCTCTTCATCCAATTCACCATTCAGAAATGCTGTTTTAACATCCATTTGGTGAATTACAAGATTATGTATAGCCGCAAGTGCTAACAATAATCTAATGGTGGTAATCCTAGCAACAGGAGCATAGGTATCAAAGAAATCAATACCTTCCTTTTGTCTAAAGCCTTGGATGACCAATCTGGCTTTATACTTGTCTATGCTTCCATCCACCTTCATCTTCCTTTTGAAGATCCATTTACTATTCAATGGTTTAAAACCAGGTGGTAAATCAGACGGTTTCCAAGTATTATTGTGCATAATAGAGTCAATCTCATCTTGGATTGCCTCTTTCCAAAATGCAGCATCCCTTGAAGCCATAGCTTCACCAGTAAGTCCTAGGATCTTCATCAACATTGAAACAATATTGATATTGAAATTGAATTTCATTCCTTGATCCTTCGACCGGATATAGTTGGAAATCGCCACCAAAAGATTTGGTTTTCTTGCTCTTACACTCCTCCTAGGCTCGGAAGGCTCGGGAGGAGAAACAATCACTTAGTCGATGCACCAAAGTTACTAGAACTTGCAATCATGTCTCCGTGTTTAGGTAAAGATGTAAACCTATCCTCATTGCCAAATCAAGATCTCGTGACTCAATAACAGAGTGCGGATACATAATCATTAGGTTCTATGACATAGAATCTATAGCATTTAGAATTCTCGGGATAGCCAGTGAATACACAATCTATACCTCTTTGACCTATATTATTTATTTTAGGATCACCAATCTTACCATACTCTCATTCAAACTCGAGATAACTCGCTTTGGTGCCTTTCTATACCAAAGTTCATAAGGGTTATCTTGTTCCTTTTATTAGAACTCTATTTAATAGATAACAGTCGTCAACATAGCCTCACCCCAAAATCCATCACTAAGGCCAGAATAGCATATCATGGAATTAACCATTTCTTTTAATGTCCTATTCTTTCTTTCAGATATACCATTTTGTTGTGGGGTATATGGAGCAGTGGTCTGATGTATTATACCAGTAGATTGAAAATATACTGGATCATAATATTCACCTCCCCTATCAGTGCGAAGTGTTTTAATCTTCACACCATGATAAAGCTCTACTTCCTCTTTATAAATTTTAAATTTATCAAGAGCTTCATCTTTTGTATGACACAAGTAAACATAGCAATATCTAGTAGCATCATCAATAAAAGTAACTACATACTTTTTATTACCAAGTGAAGGTGTTGAATGAAAATCACACAAATCACTGTGTACAAGTTCTAATACCTTAGTATCTCTAATGACATTTTTGGCGAAAGGTTGTCTAGTTATCTTAGTCAACACACAAGTTTTACACTTTTCACCATTCAATTCAAAAGGTGTATTAGACTCATTTTGACATGTCTTTCATTCTCTTGTAATGTACGTGTCCTAGTCTAGCATGCCATAATTCGATTTACCACAATTATTGCTAGAACTAGTAGAAGCCATGCAAACAGTAATTATTAACAAACGACACATCCAAATTTAATTTAAACATGCCATTCAAATATCCAAAGCCAATAAAGGTACCATGTCTTGACAATATGTACTTGTCGCTTTCCAAGACTTGCTTGTAGCCACAATTATTTAATACAATACCAGATACTATGTTCTTACGAATACCAGGTACATACACAACATTGTTTAAAAGTAAAGAGTTTCCAGAAGTAAAGACTAGATTAACAGATCCTAGTCCTTTAATCGGTTCAGTTGCAACATTGCCCATCTTTAATAAAGATCCATCTTCAATTGGCTTAAAGTCCTTGAACCATTGAAGATTTTTGCATACATGACATGTTGCTCCTTAATCTACCCACCATGATAAATCATCATCCCATACATAGAATGTTTGTAAATTATTGATACATAATAATTTTCAACAGAATGATCAAGAGGTACCAAAACAAACCCGATTGCTTTCCGGATCCTTGGATCCACTAGCACCACCTCGTTTTTCCTTTACCTCCACCCTTAGACCTGCAGTCTTTCTTAAAGTGTCCGGGTTCCCACACTTCCAACAGTCACCTTTGGTTTCTTATCGAACCTTTGTTGTTATTGCTTTGCCACTTTCGTTTCCCTTTACCACCTTAGAGGATTCACCTCCTCCACCATGTTCACGTAAGAACCACCATGGTTTTAGTACCACCAATGTAACCCCTTTCCATATCACGTATGGATTGTTCAATTTGGAAATGACTTCCAAGTTCAACCAGATTCAATTCCTCTTTCTTATGTTTAAGATTGTTTTTAAAATCCTTCCAAGAGGGGGGCAGTTTATCTATGATACTAGAGACAGAAATTGATTCATCCATTTTCATATCATATTGTGCAAACTGTCCTAAAATCCTTTGCAATTCGTGGTACTGTTCCATGACAGGCCTAGCGTCTACCATTTTATAGTTATTAAAATTACCAACTAAAATTTCTTACTAGACGATCTTCGCCATGTATTTGGCTTCTGGGTATCCCATAATTCTTTTGCGAGACTCTACGCTTTGATAAATATCAAATAATGAATCGACATACCGTTAAGAATATGACCACGACATATGTAGTCTGCTTTTCCCACTTAGAACGATTACGAGTCCGATCCAAGTTTCATTCTCAATGACCTCGGGGCATGGGTACTCGAACATACACCACTTTCAAATTCGTCAGATAAAAATGCATCTTTTTCTGCCATCTACGAAAATCCTGCCCAGAAAACTTCTCCAACTTTGCAAACGTCTTGTTCATATCTTTCACAGAATCAGGGTTCGTCATCTTAAATTGATTCGATCTTTGTAGGGGATATAGGGTAATAACGAACACTGATGGATAAACTTAACTCTCTGAAAGGCGTGTGAACACTTTCAGATCGAATCAATTCGGCGGTTCTACCGAAATATTCAATCGGATACAATTCAGAGTTGAGAATTTTCTGTATGTTTGGGTCTGAGATATAATGAACCGTTATTTGATAATGACCAAACAAACCGTATATAACATGTTACGGGATAACTGTCAATAACTGTCAATATCCGAAAGTTAGTTTCTGAGGAACAACACTTCAGCAGAATCAACACTTCAGCAGAATCCATTACTACTTCAGCAGAAATGAATCCGTCAGCAGAAATGAAAATTCAGCATGAATTCTTTACATAACAACTTAGTGGAAATAAAAATTTCCAAGCTCGACCCGACCGGGGCTCGCCCTGGACTCTGACTACGGGCGCCCCGGACCCTGTCCCTTGGGGCTTCGCCCCTAAGATCATAATAAATTCAAGTAGGTGTGCACTCCGCACCACCAAACCTAAATGATGTATTATTATGATGAAATTGGTCAAAACAAGTTAATCCAATTACACTAAAATATCCAACAGATGTGAGACCAGTTATCTTGTACGAGCCCTCGCTAGATCGACCCCGACACACAACCATGCAAGGAAAGCCACTCAACTGATCACATAAACTCACCCATACACGACATCTATTTTCGTAGAAAATAAGCTCTGAGACAGATGTATTACCACCACTCTTAGTCACATAATTAATCATGCATATCTCATTCTTCTTCGGTTAAGTTTTTCCAGATCATGTTTTAAAGAGTGTGTTGGTGCTTAAGGACCAGATTTTAATGAAGCAAAATATGCTTAAACGAGATATAGAAACACATATATTAATCATGATTCAAACGTTTATAAGGCATGGTTTTTTGGTTAATTTAGGGCTGCCACAACGACACCAACCCAACCCCTTATGCCCACGACACAACTCTCAGATAGATAGCGCATATGTGATATTTCATGTGCGATTGCATGTGTTAAAATAGCGAGACAACAGTAGCATCATAACATGGTTCAAATGGTTTCGAAGCATAATTATTATTCATGATTAAGGTGTGCATATGTCGACTGAGAGAAACAAAAGAGAGAAATCAAAACCTGATGCCGATTTGGAGAGGAAGGAAACCGAATAAGAACACAACTAGGCTCAGTCATGCACCAAGGACTCCAATGATTAAGCCGATCACGCCGAAACCAGTACCCAAACAGTCGATCCCGACCTCCTCTACCTTCGTATTTCCTGGCTTGTTTTGGAGAGAAATAAGCAGCCGATTGGTTGGTTTTCTGTTCTCAAGTTTAAAATTTAAAGAGTGGAAGGGGATGGGATGGGAATGGCAAAGTAGGGGATGGGATGGGAAGAAAGTGGTTATTTATTTTTGTGTTCTTGAGTTTTTTTTAAAGTAGCAAGGAAAGGAAAGAAAGCTACACAAATTACCAATATACCCTCCTATTATCAATATACTACTTGTATTATGTGCATGCGCTGAATATATATTTGTACGAGTTAAGAGCTTTGATCATACGTAATTCATTGTGTTAATACTTGAATTAGAACATGTATGATGTGTAGTCAAAGTACGTGTTCCGTATCTTTTTAGTTTACACGTAGGCTTTATACTTCGAGTTAAGATATTTTAAATAATAAATAACAATTATACTTTGCAGACATACGAAGAGTTAAATAAATAATAAATAACAATTACACGTAGGTTTTAGTCTAGGGTTAATACATATGGTAGTATACGTTGTGCTTTTTGTAATTTACTATTTTTTGTTCAGTTAGTTACAAAAACTATATTTTAAATCACTAATCATATCAAACAAATATATATCATGTGATTGCAGGTGAAGGAATTGTGGGAGTACGGTCCCATTCTAGATTTCAAGTAAGAACAGCCGTTTTCTGCAGATTCAATTTAATATGGGAGAATTAGGTTAAAAATATCAAGATCGTGCATGAATATTTAGGTTAATATTGTAATTTAACTAAGGCTTGTAATGTTAAAAACTCGTTCCCTTCCCAATCCGTCCAAAATTAGACGGAACCAAATATCACTCAGAAGCCCATCCCTTCCCTCCCTTCCACCTTCCCGTCCCCTATCTTTCCATCTTAAAAAAACTCAAGAACGCCCTTTTTTTGATTTCCCTTCCCCTCCCTTTCCATTACTTAAAAAAAACTCGAGAACAGAGGGTTTATGAGAGTGTTGCAAATTTGATATTTGGTTAACCAATATAAAAGGAAGATCAGAGTGCGAAAAAAAAATGTGAGATTCGGTTTAGTATAAATGAGGATAGTAAGAGTTGATTCAGCCGAGATTTTGGGGAATTGATTCATCCAAATCCCTTCCAAGTTTATGCTTTTATCTTTTAGTCAAAATAAAATATGTGTACATGATAGGAAAAAGAACAAGTCTAGTGTATGACATGAAACGTGTGACAAGTTTATGCTTTTATCTTTTAGTCAAAATAAATGTAGTTGTCGAATTTTGTTGACACATATATTAGGTTTGGTTAAATAGTCATTGAGACGGGTAGTAGCTTATGGATACTTAAATGTACCGATTTATTGAAACTAGGTTTAGGATATATATACAAATAGTTGTATTCGCTAATTTAATTTCTTAAGAACTTGAGTTAAATGTCATGCTAATTTAATTATCACATAACTTAGGTCTTAATTATTTAATAATGCCCATAATACTTAGGGAAAAATTCAAATTAGATCGGAATTTCGGAAAACGGTTTTTAGGGTATTACAACGACGCTTCCATCATCAACAATGGTTGAACTTGCCGTTTCAGCCAACAGTTGAGGCGGGTCAACCGTCCAACAGGTAAAACTTTCAAAGCTTGCATACTCATAGTAAGTATGAGTCTTGATTTCAAACACATGTGTTGTACCAATGAGGCAGGTGGTAAGTTTGCATGTTCTTCCAAAGTCTGCAAGGTAAGAAGTGAGCAATGGATATTGGAATTGAACAGGGAACTTACAAATATACCTCGTCATCCTCTAGCAATATTGATTCTGCTGGGAATTTGACCAATTCTGTTGCCGGCTCATCAAAAAGCACCACCACGGTATGTTCAGTATCATCAGCAACATCAAGTTATGGGCGATACCTTAACGGCATGTTGCAAATGGTATGTATCAATATGAGTCAATTTATTTATTTCACATGAATGCATATATTATAGGTTGTAAACATAACATTACCTTATTACTGGGTATTCGAGTGGCTTATCGCACGCATCACACCAAAAGCGCCCATCCTTTCTAGTTGCCCCTTTTTTGCATGTTTCAGATCTAGATGACGAAAAATTCCACCTCGTCCTAGTCCGTACGTTTTCAATCCATGCCTTACAGAGGAAAGTTGCCGACTGTGCAGGAATAATATATTTCAATATTATACAAGGGAATGATTCTAGAGATATGGAGGATGCGAAACAACACCCACATCATTTTTCCTGTTGCGGGACCATATGAGCAGATTCTCGATTGTCCCTGGCCTTGGTTCAGAGTTATCTACACGTGACACTACTTTTGAAGACTCCACACTGCTAAGAAACATGTCAACAATGTTGGTAAGTTTCTGCATTCTATGAACTTTTCAATAATAAACACTAAATGCATACATCTTCTTACCCGGTTTCTGATTTTAATGATTTGATTGCAGGGATCTCAGCATCATCCAGAATCAATGTAGCTGAAATACTGGATAAATACAACTTATCTGGAAGGTAACATTAAAAGATAAATTAGCACGTCAAAGTTGGATTAACATGAATACGACTAATAATCCAGGCCCATTCACTGTTATACTCTTTTGAAAATGTTGATGTCAGGACAACAGGACGCAGGCCTGTATATTTTGATTTCTTCTCAATCAATATATCTCCAAGGCCACCCCTAGAGTCGTCCGTATTGATTATCCTTGATGCACAACAGATAGAATTACAACAAACGGTAAGTTCATTGATAGATATTGGCAAATAACTCATCAACTTTATAACATCAATTGTAAAACAAACCTATGATTATCCAGGTAGAAATCAAGGTTTTTCCTGCCGGTTTTCGTGTAGTTCATCCTGCCTACATTAGTCACATACCCTGCAACATCTAAAAGGTAACAGATTTTATGATAGTTTAGCAGCTCGATTTAAGGTAAAAATATAAATGAGCTTACATAAACATATAGAATATTACCAATGAGATATTTGTTGTTTGTAGGACCGAGGTTATCAAAATCCACCAGTTGAAAAGGATACATGATAAACCCTTTTGGCTTGACAACGACTTTCCTTATGGTTGTGGCTCCATCAAACTCTAGCATGAAGGTATCATCCTTCCTAATGCGAAATTCATCCCTATTATTAATGACCACAAAATTCTTTACCGAGTACACACTCCCCTCTTTTAACCGCAAGAAATTGTGAGCCACTGTTGCCTTTGCGGTACAATGGATTACATTACCCTGCAACAAAAGGAGTGTAAAAAACGCGCTGATATTATGTGTTGTTGTTGCACATATTTATTTAAAAGGAGGATGCATATACCTTCGCATCGGAGACCAAAAAATCAGACCCCAAGTATCGGCCATTGGCAGACGCATTCACATCCCATAATCTGCATAGCATAACCACAATTTTCCCACTGGCATCCAGTTTAAGCTCGTCCAGGAACATCTCAGACTTTGGGCTTGAATTTTCTGCAGCCATAATGATGTACTAAATGGACTTGTTGAAGTTTTATTGCTATTGGACTCAATCACCTCACTTACGATTTCTGGAAAGGAGTTGGGCTTGATGCCTCATTTATACAGAACATACATTTATTATTGATGTAATTGCATGTCGTTTGGTATTATTTCTGATGTTGCAAAACTGTATCCATTCCATATGCCTGCATTGAAGGTTGTTCTTGTATCTTTTAGTTTGCAAAACCGATAACCTATAGGACTTTTGGGTGACTGCATTGAAGGAGACATCTGATGCGTATGAATTGAATTCGGTATATTGATAACTTTATGTAATTGATATAGTTTTTGTATGGCTTTGGATAGATTGTACCGTACTTAATTTTGTGCACAAAAACTTTTGCACATTAAATTAAGCATTCCAATCTTTTAGTAGTATAGATTAGAAGCATTATTTTAATTTTGCGCTTACATAAACAAAATTAATATTTAATATTTTCAATGTTTACCGTTGAAATGGATTTAAAGACGGTCAAAATGAGACTAATACTTCTGATAGAAATACAACTATTGAAAAGCAATATATGGTTTGTATGTTGGTTTTGTACTTTAACTGTTTGTTAATAGAAAAAAATATTTTCAAATGTCATCCAGATTTAAATCATACTTAATATGCTACTATGTTTTGAAAAGACTGTCAATCGAATATGTCGCCTTTTTATACTTATTTTTCATTAACAAAAACGTAAAAAATCGTAGCCACAACATGTTTATTCTTTTGTATATGTAGACAAACTTATACCCAATAACTACACAAAATCTAAAAGGCAATAGCAATGCGCGGTTAATCAAATACATGCCCAGTGAAGCGGGCACACGCTTACCTCGTAATAAACAAAAATGTTGACACAAAATTTCATCATCTCAGGAAAAAAAATTGGTTTTTTGTTTAATGATTCTTCATGATTTTAAAAGTTTGTATATCAGACAAATCCTAACCCTGTATAGCAAATGCATACTTTGATAACCAAAATAGAAAGCTAATGAGCTAAGCTACTAACATAATTGGGCTATATCACAAAACATTTAGAGCTCTACTTGTAGTGAGTAAGTGAAATAATTCATTAGAGTCTCACGAGATGCCACATCATCATAACACACATTTTAAATAAAATAAAATTTATTCAATTCTCAAATTCTTAAAATAACGATCGGTCATTTCTTAAGCATATTCCATATTCATCATTTCATAGCGGCGGCTTTTGGCATTCATGATTTTCATTTCACATTAATTTGAACTTCGGTTTCGTAAATTTCATATAAAAAGTAAACTCCCCGCTATCCGCGTAATTAATTATTTTGAACATTTGACCCATTTGATACTTCTCAAAATTATTCAATATATTTTAATACTCATATTGAGATTTAAAACAATATTATTATTAGTTTACCACGGTCGGACTAAGCATTGTTTTAAATCTATTTCAGATATAAATTGTTATATTTATATAAATTATCGCGTAATTAATTATTTTGACATTTGACCCGATACTTTTATTCTATAAATACAACCCGATAAATAATTATTCACTTAAATCTTTCAAGAAAAGTATTTTCTTTCATAATTTTTATGACTATAATATATTTTATCTTGACCCGTGAAAATTTATTTTTATCTAACGCTACCTTAAATATACAAATGTGTATACAACTTACTAATCTTATTTAACAATACTACAAGTTACTACTATCCTCAAATAACTTTACTTCTACTACATTTATACTTTTACATAATAATAATATATATATATAATGTAAAAGTAAATGTACAAGCATTATTAATTACATGATTTTCTTAGATTTTCAAGATCTTGTTTATATAAGTCTACACTCCATCTTTATTTCATTTAACACAATTATTCTAGTGTAAAGTCAAGTCTCCTCTTCTTCTTCCTCTCCAAAAATTCGTCCACCATAGGAGATAAAGGAAGTGATCACCAAAATTTTGCTAATCAAGTTCTACACAATCTAGTAACACTCTTTGATTAGGTTTTGAAATAAAAACCTAGGGTGTTTAGGATAAATCCTTGATCATACACCTCATCAAGCAATTTGTAAGCATAAAACTTCATCTCTTACTTTTTCATATATATTTTTCATACATTTCATGAAGTCCATATGATCATATTTGCTCAAGTTGTAGTTTTTATTCATGTTTATCAAATGATATCACCCATATGTGTCTTATTAATTTTATAACAAGTATGTACTAGTTAGAAGTTTATAAAAATGATAAGTTTGAAAAATGGATCATCAAAGTCTAGTTGTGGTTTTTAGAGGAAATGATTGCATAAATTTTATATATGTTTACTTAAGTTTGTATTTATATTTTTAGCCTCACAATGAATATTTATTTTGGTTATAATCAAATGAAGTTGTTTTACTAGTAGGATTGGTGATGAGTAGATTAAGGGATTTTTGTGGTGAAGTTGTGGTTAAACAAGTAGATAAAAATGGTAATTTTAAAATAAGCGGAAGCTGTCAATTTATTATAATTTTTCGAAAAGTTAGTCATATTTATTAGTTTTATTAAAGATTTAGAAAATAGATTTTAGTTATGAACGTGGCCTTTTGAACGGACTAAACGGAGTTATAACGAAAAAGATACGTGGTTTTCAAGTTACGATTTAAAACTACCATTTTCCGGAAAAATTGTACATGCAGTCCGAATTTTAACTGGCCAATCAGTGGCCTTAAACTTTCTGTGAAATCTCCAAAGTTTAAAAATATATTAGTACACTTAATTACCTTCGCGTGGATATAAAGAACTTGAAAACGGACTTAAAACGAGTGAGTTATGGTTAACCGAATTTTGAGTCAAAACGTCTTGAAAACACTATTCACAGCGTTAGTAAGCTGTCGGGATTTTAATCAAGGTTTTGAGGGCCTAAGCGGACGTTTCGGAGGAAACGGACCTTAAAAACAGTTAGTTTTTCCTATGTATATATTACGTCAAACCGACGTGGCGATTTTCAATTACTAAAACCATTACATAGTTTTAACTACATTTTCACCATTAACTCAAAAGTAATTATTTTGACATGGAACCGTCACACATTCAAGTAACAATATTTTTATATAACTAGTTTTCAAGTAGCATATTGGGTGATCGTTTTCAAAATCATGCATTCACGACAACATATCATAACTCAAGTCATAACATTCATTTTAGGTCGCGGATAGTTTCCGAGTCTCACTTTCGTGCACTTCATTTTGTTAGCATATCCATCATACCAGGTGAGTTCATACCCCACTTTTACTCGTTTAAATTCTTACAAACTATTTGGGGGAGATACATGCTTAAATACTTGTTTCACTCTTGCGAATACTCAAACCATTTATACAATTGTGTTACAATATACTTCTTATACACTTTGGACATTATGTGTGGTTTATTGCGATATGTGCCTTAATGTGTTAAACTAGTTTTCAATTATGCATCAACATACAAACTTTAGCAACTGGTTAACTCTGCGGGAGCCGTGAGAGGTATTGATAGTACTATCGGTGGCGCCCCACCCTTGGTCCATGATGACGTGACACAGGGTGAATATAATCTGTTATTCAATGAAACATTACAAACAAGTTAGACTCGTCAAGAGGTTCGGTTGGTGTGATTCTTTGCATTAAGTACATGTATATATCGTATGCACCTATGTCCTACTTACAAACAAGATTGACAATTCTATATTTTGGCAATGGGTTGTAAACACACAGTTGCAAGTTTTGTATGGGCGAAACTTGGAACTGAGTGGATTTACAATGCCTTTGCTGCATAAACAAGTTTTCTTGAAAGGCTTTACATTTCATCACAAATTTATGAACTCACCAACCATTGTGTTGACACTTTTTAGCATGTTTATCTCAGGTCTTAAGGTGATAGCACTTCATGGAGCTTTTGGGTCGCATGGCATACATTGGAGTCTTGTGCTTTTAACAATTACCATTCGACATGTTTTGTAAACTCTTTGTGTATTATCAAACTTTGGGATTTCTTGCTTGTAAACTTTAACTTATTTATCGAATGGTAAACTTTTCAAAACGTCTCATTATAGAGGTCGTTTTCTGTATCCATGCTTTGTGCTATGACGTTATACCCCAATGACACTATCGTTCACCGCGATATTTTGGGGTGTGATGATTAGTATCGAGCCTTGGTTATAGAGAACTAGGTTGCATTTAGTTCCTAGACTATAACCGCTCTCACGTCGATCCTTTCGCTTCCTATTGCCTTACACACTTTTCGTGCGCATATGTTTTCTTAAGTATTCCTTCTAGAACCACCTCATTAGATAACGTGGTTTCCTTGTACCAATAGGGAGTCCCAAAATCTAGTTGGGTCATCAAAGATATGGAGCTCAAGAATGAGCACTTATCTAACTTGATCTCGTGATGCTCTTGTTTGATGAGATGCGAGATCGAGCTAAATAAGTGTTACTATAAAGCTGGATAGATTTGATGATTTTGCCCGAGGATGGGAGTTCTCTTGAGGATACTTTGGGAACTGCTGGCGACCAAACCTCGTAGTGACTTTAGCACCTAACGGAATTTCCTATACACTAAGTGCGACTCTTCCTAGATACCTACCCCAAATCCCTCCTTCACTGTTTAGAATCGGATGATGGACTGGCTACCTACTTAAGTAACACCAATCGCCGAGACATGTATGCTTGGTGGTATGCACACGTGTGGAATGAGGCAATTATAATTATGGTGGCCAACATAATTATAAATGCGTCACAACTCACGTGGACATATGCGACCACGCATACGTAGATCGGTGTGGACACCTTAGGAACCAATTTGTGGCGTGATATTATGTTTGAGGACGTTAAGTATAGACATTGGGAATTCAACGGTTCTTTCCTTGCAGAGATAATGGCACCAAAGAGAGTAACACGCAAGATCTTGGCCGAGTGGTGCGGTACCAAGGGTGGAATGACGGTGGGCGTGGAGGTAGAGAAGGCGGTAGCAACGTGGGTAACAATGAGAACAACATCAAGCGAAACCACGACTTTGCCGCTATCATCGCTCAACAACTTCAAATCTTGCTTCCACTATTGTCACACAAGTTGGAAATCATATGAATAACTCGGAAACCACGGAACGGGAACGATCTGGCGACACCAACAATGTAGTGGTAGTAACAACAACAACACCACCAACAACAACAATGTAATTGGATGCACATATAAGGAATTTTCGGCATGCAAACACGTGGAGTTTGATGGTATAGGAGGTGCTTTGGCGTATACTCGATGGGTAGAGAAGGCAGAGGCGTTGATCGACATCGACAATTGTGCCACACATCGAGAGGGTGAAGTATCTTGCTTGCTTGTTATCGTGAAAGGCATTGACATGGTGGAACACACAAACTCTGAGCTAGAGGCGCAGAGACCATAGGTATGACATGGGACAATTTAAGGAGTTACCGAAAGAGGAGTCTTGCCGGACAATGAAATGCGTAAATTGGAAGATGAATTTTATCACCACTCTATGGTAGGGGTCTGGTCACGCAGACTACACCGACCGATTTCATGAGTTAGCCGACTAGTTCCTCATCTAGTTACCCCGAGTCCAAGAGAATCTCGAGGTACATATATGGTCTTGTCCCGAAATCCGTGGAACTGTGAAAACAAGCGAGCCGTCTACAATACAAAGTGCGATCTTGAGGCGGGAACCCGGATGACGAGATGGTTAGAAATGGTACTTTGAAGAGCAATGATAAGAGGAAGGAAGCAAGTGGGTCGAATAAGCGAGATAGACGTGGTAGCGAGACAACAAAAGGGCAAGAGTTTTGTGGCAACTGCATCGAACAAAGAGAGTATGCGGTACACATCCCAAATGTGCTAAATGTGCTTATCATCACCGAAGACCAAGCCACGCCGCTTGTGTACAAATTGCAATCGATACGGCCATTTCAAGGAGCGATGTAAAAGGAATAATCAAAAGACTTGCTTTGAATGTAACAACCCGAATCACTTTGAATAATTGTCCTCGCTTGAATAAACCGCCGATGCAAGCTCCTAGTTGTGGCAATTGAAGGAAATAACCCAAACCACAGACTCAATATCGGTCCTCCCGAGGTCGAGCATTCTATATAGGGACCGAGGAAGCCCGCAATGCGTGGCGTACGTTTTCCTAGACCATTAAGTGATCCACCGTATTATTCGATTCAGTGAGTCTCATTAGATAAGAAACCTAGACGCGTAAGTTTTGACATGAGCACTTTTGACCATACACTTGAGTTTGCGAAACCTAAGGGTAGAACTTTAAGTATCATCGATTGAATCGCGTGGACGCGATTCCTCTAACAAGGAAGAATGTCATAATTCTCAAATTCCGGTCATTTCTCATATTCCATATTCATCATTTCATAGCGGTTCATTCATGATTTTTCATTTCACATTAAACGCGTAAATTTCATATAAAATTAAACGCTATCGCGTAATTAATTATTTTGAACATTTGACCCGATACTTCCAAAAATTATTCCAATATATTTTAATACTCATATTGAGATTTAAAAATATTATTATTAGTTTACCCAGTGTTTTAAATCTATTTCGTATATAAATTGTTATATTTATATAAATTACGACGGTTTTCTTAAATACAACCCGATAAATAATTATTCACTTAAATCTTTCAAGAAAAGTATTTTTATAATTTTTATGACTATAATATATTTTATCTTGACCCGTGAAAATTTATTTTTATCTAACGCTACCTTAAATATACAAATGTGTATACAACTTACTAATCTTATTTAACAATACTACAAGTTACTACTATCCTCAAATAACTTTACTTACTACATTTATACTTTTACATAATAATAATATATATATAATGTAAAAGTAAATGTACAAGCATTATTAATTACATGATTTTCTTAGATTTTCAAGATCTTGTTTATATAAGTCTACACTCCATCTTTATTTCATTTAACACAATTATTCTAGTGTAAAGTCAAGTCTCCTCTTCTTCTTCTCTCCAAAAATTAGTCCACCATAGGAGATAAAGGAAGTGATCACCAAAATTTTGCTAATAAAGTTCTACACAATCTAGTAACACTCTTTGATTAGGTTTTGAAATAAAACCTAGGGTGTTTAGGATAAATCCTTGATCATACACCTCATCAAGCAATTTGTAAGCATAAAACTTCATCTCTTACTTTTCATATATATTTTCATACATTTCATGAAGTCCATATGATCATATTTGCTCAAGTTGTAGTTTTTATTCATGTTTATCAAATGATATCACCCATATGTGTCTTATTAATTTTTATAACAAGTATGTACTAGTTAGAAGTTTATAAAAATGATAAGTTTGAAAAATGGATCATCAAAGTCTAGTTGTGGTTTTTAGAGGAAATGATTGCATAAATTTTATATATGTTTACTTAAGTTTGTATTTATATTTTTAGCCTCACAATGAATATTTATTTTGGTTATAATCAAATGAAGTTGTTTTACTAGTAGGATTGGTGATGAGTAGATTAAGGGATTTTTGTGGTGAAGTTGTGGTTAAACAAGTAGATAAAATGGTAATTTTAAAATAAGCGCGAGCCACTGTCGAAATTTATAATTTTTCCGAAAAGTTAGTCATATTTATTAGTTTTATTAAAGATTTAGAAAATAGATTTTAGTTATGAACGTGGCCTTTTGAACGGACTAAAACGGAGTTATAACGAAAAGATACGTGGTTTTCAAGTTACGATTTAAAAACTACCATTTTCCGGAAAAATTGTACATGCAGTCCGAATTTTAATCGGCCAATCAGTGGCCTTAAACTTTCTGTGAAATCTCCAAAGTTTAAAAATATATTAGTACACTTAATTACCTTCGTGGATATAAAGAACTTGAAAACGGACTTAAAGCGAGTGAGTTATGGTTAACCGAATTTTGAGTCAAAAACGTCTTGAAAACACTATTCACAGCGTTAGTAAGCTGTCGATTTTAATCAAGGTTTTGAGGGCCTAAGCGGACGTTTGGAGGAAACGGACCTTAAAAACGCAGTTAGTTTTTCCTATGTATATATTACGTCAAAACCGACGTGGCGATTTTTCAATTACTAAAACCATTACATAGTTTTAACTACATTTTCACCATTAACTCAAAAGTAATTATTTTGACATGGAACCGTCACACATTCAAGTAACAATATTTTTATATAACTAGTTTTCAAGTAGCATATTGGGTGATACGTTTTCAAAATCATGCATTCACGACAACATATCATAACTCAAGTCATAACATTCATTTTAGGTCGCGGATAGTTTCCAGTCTCACTTTCGTGCACTTCATTTTGTTAGCATATCCATCATACCGGTGAGTTCATACCCCACTTTTACTCGTTTAAATTCTTACAAACTATTTGGGGAGATACATGCTTAAATACTTGTTTCACTCTTGCGAATACTCAAACCATTTATACAATTGTGTTACAATATGCTTCTTATACACTTTGGACATTATGTGTGGTTTATTGCGATATGTGCCTTAATGTGCTAAACTAGTTTTCAATTATGCATCAACATACAAACTTTAGCAACTGGTTAACTCTGAGGGAGCCAGGAGAGGTATTGATAGTACTATCGGTGACGCCCCACCCTGGTCCATGATGACGCGTGACACAGGGTGAATATAATCTGTTATTCAATGAAACATTACAAACAAGTTAGACTCGTCAAGAGGTTCAGTTATCGTGATTCTTTGCATTAAGTACATGTATATATCGATGCACCTATGTCCTACTTACAAACAAGATTGACAATTCTATATTTTGGCAATGGGTTGTAAACACACAGTTGCAAGTTTTGTATGGGCGGAACTTGGGCGGAGTGGATTTACAATGCCTTTCTTTGCATAAACAAGTTTTCTTGAAAGGCTTTACATTTCATCACAAATTTATGAACTCACCAACCATTGTGTTGACACTTTTAGCATGTTTATCTCGGGTCTTAAGGTGATAGCACTTCATGGAGCTTTTGGGTGCATGGCATACATTGAGTCTTGTGCTTTTAACAATTACCATTCGACATGTTTTGTAAACTCTTTGTGTATTATCAAACTTTGGGATTTCTTGCTTGTAAACTTTAACTTATTTATCGAATGGTAAACTTTTCAAAACGTCTCATTATAGAGGTCGTTTTCTGTATCCATGCTTTGTGCTATGACGTTATACCCCAATGACACTATCGTTCCGCTGCGATATTTTGGGGGTGTGACATGAACATCTCCAAACTCTGGTTCCAAAAGAACTCATTAGAAACGGTCATTTCCGATATCTTTATCTTGAGAAACTTCTACCCAAATTTCCGCTAGCAACTTTTCTTCTTCTTTGGTGCAAGGAGTATTCACATGCGCCAGTTTCTCCATGTCATCTTCATCGTCCGCGTCCAAATTCACGACTTTTTTTTTGTTTTTTTTCCATTTTTTTTCCTCGAGATTTGCGGTTCACGGGGTTGTGGTACTTTGAATTGTGAATCTGATGGGTCAGATTGAAACTGTGATGGTGGTTGTGATCCTTGTGGGTTAAAAAACTCTGGTGCCAAAAATCATTGTTGGTGGAAATTTGAGAATCCTTTAAACGCATATTGTTGTTTTTTGTAAAATGGCCTCGGGTGTTAATTACGTACCAGATGGAGGAATTTGTGGCGAGGAAGATTTAGAATTTTGTGACAATGGGGTACACAGGTTTGAGTAACTCCCCTATTGTTGTTAGTTTGATGGTAGATTAAAATATCCGCCTCCTTGGACCCTTTAAGACTTTACCCTTTTAATTATATTACTTTATTATTATTATTATTATTATTATTATTATTATTATTATTATTATTATTATTATTATTATTATTATTATTATTATTATTATTATTATTATTATTATTATTATTATTATTATTATTATTATTATTATTATTATTATTATTATTATTATTATTATTATTATTATTATTATTATTATTATTATTATTATTATTATTATTATTATTATTATTATTATTATTATTATTATTATTATTATTATTATTATTATTATTATTATTATTATTATTATTATTATTATTATTATTATTATTATTATTATTATTATTATTATTATTATTATTATTATTATTATTATTATTATTATTATTATTATTATTATTATTATTATTATTATTATTATTATTATTATTATTATTATTATTATTATTATTATTATTATTATTATTATTATTATTATTATTATTATTATTATTATTATTATTATTATTATTATTATTATTATTATTATTATTATTATTATTATTATTATTATTATTATTATTATTATTATTATTATTATTATTATTATTATTATTATTATTATTATTATTATTATTATTATTATTATTATTATTATTATTATTATTATTATTATTATTATTATTATTATTATTATTATTATTATTATTATTATTATTATTATTATTATTATTATTATTATTATTATTATTATTATTATTATTATTATTATTATTATTATTATTATTATTATTATTATTATTATTATTATTATTATTATTATTATTATTATTATTATTATTATTATTATTATTATTATTATTATTATTATTATTATTATTATTATTATTATTATTATTATTATTATTATTATTATTATTATTATTATTATTATTATTATTATTATTATTATTATTATTATTATTATTATTATTATTATTATTATTATTATTATTATTATTATTATTATTATTATTATTATTATTATTATTATTATTATTATTATTATTTTTTATTAATTGATATTATTATTTTAGATATATAGAGTATTATTTTGTGGTATTTTTTTGGCTTAGAAGTATGTGAGAAAAATAGTGGGTAATGGTATGGTATTTGTTAATACAAATATCGTCGAACAAACATTATTTATATTTTTACGATCTTTACTATATTTTGTTAACCACAGTTAGAAATTTTATTTTAGCAAAGCATAAATCTAGTTAAGTCATTTGTATATATAGTTACAAGTCTTTCTTAAACAACACCGTCTAATTAGCTACAACATTCAAACCACATTTTACTTTATTGAATATTTTAATCAAAATGAAAATGTATTTTTACATCATTCCATGATTGCATATCTCTTTAGGATTTTTGAAAGATATGGTTAACATTTTGGTTATATTTTCACTCTAAGGATCTTTAGAAAGATATGGTGAATATCTTGGTTAGATTGTTACTCAAAAAACCATGGAAATATATCGTACATATTTTGGTTAGATTTGGTAAATATTTTTGAATATTTTCTTTCAGGTACCCATGGAACCAAACGACTACATGGACGGATCCCTGTTTTTTGGATTCGTCCCATCCGTGGCTTGCTGAAGGCTTTTACCTAACAAAAGAAAGCCACACCATGTTGATTTTTCATCACATACTAGCATAAAAATAACATACATTCTCTCATTCATTATTCATTCTCTCTAACGCATTCATATTTCATTTTAGTGAGCTTCTTTTGTAGCAAGAAGATCAACAGATTTTCAAAAGACTTACAAGCTTCCACAGTGTGTTCCAAAGTCTTGTTAGTTCATCATAGTGCGAATTATAGTTAGTTCATACATCATTGTTTGTACCAAACCATCATAAACCTCTAATAGTGATCGGTTAGTATTTTAGTCCTTAAAATACATAGTGTGACGGGAGTGGTTGTATCTTTGTAAAAGAACTCGACATATTTCTTTGTGTGAGAAATATTGTGTAAGCGAAGTGTAAAGGTTCTATCCGCGGGTTAAAGGAGCTTGTTGATTAGCGAAGATAAAATCTCGAGTTGGAGACTCGGGGAGTGGAGTAGAGCAAGGAAAAAGAGTCCATGTAGACCGAACCACGGTAAACAATCGTGTTGTGGTTTGATCATTTCTCTCTTTACTTACATATTACTTATTGTTATTTATTTACATTAACTCACAAGCAAATAGATTTTAAAATGATAAAAACTATTTAACCCCATTTATAGTTTTCCATATTATTTATAGTGTTTAAAAAAGTGTGATAAGTATCTTACTTTAAAGAAAAAAGGTAACGATAATATTATTGTTTGAATATCACACTTGGACCCCACACAACGGTAAGATTTTCAGTTTTTTTGTTCATCAGACAACGAGCTTCTTTGTGGCGAACGGTGGCGAAATTAGCCGGTGTGGCGGCAAGATCAGGCGAACGCACCATGTCACGATGGCGAGCTCCAACGAGCTCCACACCTAGTGCTCTTATATCCACATGTTTAGAACAAAAGATGGATTAGGCAAGTATAGTGAACCTAACATGCATTATTATGAATATAGCTTATAAAAGTAGAGAAAAGTTCATTTAGGGACTAAGTTTTTGTTGCATACTAAAGGACTAATTTCCATCATCTTTTTAGTTTAATCTAAGGTGTCGTTTGGTTTGTTGTCCGGAATGATAATCGGTATGGATTTAATATAGGGGTGGAATATGAATGACTATAAGTTAAGGTATCAATCTTATAAATGTTGTTTGGTAAGATAATTAGATGAAAAGTATAGTATAAATTATGTAAGGGGAAGTGGTAGGCCCGGAATTGATTTTCAAACCACACATCTTGGGTGACCTTCATGTATAGTTAAATATTTTGTATCATTCCAGTTTTGAATTCGATGTTAACTAACCAAAACTATACATTGAAATCAAAGTATTCCCTGATTCCGATTGGCACACACCAAACTCACCCTAATGGTGGAGATTAATCTAAGACTTAATTTGTTCAACCTATTTCTTTGTCTTCCTTGTATTATTGTATTTCTTATTTTCTTGTCTTTCTTATTTAATTTGTTAAACTTTTTCATTTATTTATTTATTTTTTTATTTTCTATTGTTGATCTTTTTTATTCACGTATACTAAAATCATTTCATGTTTTATACGTTTTCGTACGTTTTCATGCGTTTTCGTACGTTTTCAGATGTTTTCATACGTTTTCGTCCATTTTCTTAGGTTTTGTAGGCTACTACTATAACATATACATGTTTGGATTTGTCGTTTAGGCCGTGAGTCTAGAGAGAGAGAGAGAAGAGGTTGGGTGATGTGCCCGGTTGGTGCAAGTTTTAGATTTATAAAAGGTGAATTACCAATATTACCAATAACACATACGAGCAAGTATACTCGTCCGTTATAGCAAGATTATGAAGGTAAGTCGGGATCGTTCGCAGGGATTTGAGTGAATCTAAGCACAAGTTTGAATTAACGGAGTCTATCCAAAACATATACTAAAGCAAATAGGTAGAATGAAATTCAGATGATTAAAAACTACACTTGCTTAAACTAGTTTCATATCATAGATTAATGTGATTGTGTTAACCTCTTAACATGTTGGTTATGATAATTAGTTGGTGTACTAATCTATTGTTCTTACAAGTTAAACATTCGTCAAGATTTTAGTTTATAAAAACAAACATTAAGTTTAACCAATCAATTCAAGATCAATTCAAGTTTCATAAGTCTACATACATAAACTTAAACACAAAAACATCCACTTGTTCATCAAATTACTTAAGAAATGGTCAATACAAAAGGTAACCGATCATAGACAAAAGGCTACAATTGATACTCAACAACTAATCTTACGACCATTTAGATGTTTCCAACCAATCCAATTTGATAATCAAAAGCGTTTCTATTACAACCACACCTTAGTTCCTTTGTATAATCAAGAATAATGGGTAAAACAATCATCCATAGACAAAATGATTATGACTAGTTGAATAACACGAAGTTCTTTCGACCCCAACGATTATTATCAATTAGCCAAACTTGATTAACAAATGTCACTATGAAACTTTAGCACAATTGGATCTTAGAATCAACTTGAAATTGAATTAAAACATGTTAACACAACCACTAACTAATCATATGATAATCAACATCATTTAAGCAAGTGCATAAAGAAACTAGCCACTCATAGCAAACATAAACATAAACTCTGAACTTTGAACATTAGAAAACATGATTGAAAGTCTTACAATGCTTGGAATAAGATTACAAATGGTGTAGTAATGATTCCCAAAGGATTGAGGTAGACTTCTTGGTGTTTTGGCCTCCAAATAGTGAACTTCTGGATCTCCAAACTTCTCTGGACTTCTAAGGACAAATTTTGAGAGCTTAAGGCTTTGTTTGATGAGTAGAGAGATTTGTATTATAGGTTGTGTCTCTAATGCTCACAATTAGCCTCTGTTTATACTAATTCCAAGGCCTAGGGTATTAAATGCTGAACTTGGCCACCAAGGAGTGAGGAAGGGACTAGAATACACCAAGAGAAGGACCTAGAATCGTTTGGATGCAAAGGGAAGCTTAGTGATGAAGATTTGGCAACTGCAGCCTTCTCCAACCGGATCGGTCATACGACCAACCGATCCGGCTGGTCTTCAATAACAACTAGCCGACCGATCCGGTTGCGGGTTGCGACCGATCGGTGGTGATGGTAAAAGCATTGATTCTGACCGTTTTCCAACCGATCCGTTACGGTTGTAACCGGATCCGGTTGGATCTTCTGAGATACAAAAACTTGATCTTTCTTCACTTTACTTTGTAGAACTTGATTCTTCAATCACTGAGGTCTTCAAAAGGGCCTTGAGATACTGATTTAGTCTTATTGAAATGGGAATCTTCGTTTTCTTGAATATTTCTTCTTTTCCTCCATTTCCACGCACTTGGTTATAAACACTAGACAAACATCTTTTGATACGATTAAGTACTATAATCACGCAAATATAACCAAATAATGAGATATAAAAGTACACATAACGCTACTAAAACATGCACAATCTGGCGTTATCAAATTCCCCACACTTAAACTTTGCTTTCCTCAAGCAAATCTAGGAAAAACATCCACGGTACAAGATCGTGATTATGAAAATGTGATGCAAATCAACCAAGTATAAATACGAGAGGATTCATCAATTATGATTTATAAAGGTGAAACATCAAGATGTTTGACAATATCCAATGATTTTCTTGCATGATAAACATTTGAACACCTCACGAAAAATGAACGAAATATAATTCACTCAATCACTCATTTTAGGGGAGTAACAAGATAAATCACACTCATTGCTCACCATGATTAGATTATTACCATAAGCTTGTACAAGAAACAAAACTCCACCGACGTGGCGTGAGCACCAAGTAAAAACATCTAAAGAGGGCTTTTATTCGGGTTATAATGATATGGCTAAGGGATAAGGGTATGGATAAGGCATGGGAGTGTTATGAAATTGGTGTTAAAATAAAAATGAAATCAAGTCTAATACCCATGTTGCTAGCTACCAAACATTCCATGAACCAAATAAACGATTATAGCTTTGCATTCTTCTTTTTCACTTTCCACAGCTTTTTGCTTTGCCATGACAATTGTTCTTCGATCATAGCTCATTGGCTATTATTTCCATACTTTCAACACATTTTTTTTTTTTTTTTTTTTTTTTTAACATAACATGGCTCAATCAATCAATCACATAGGATGTGGTACTCATAATCATTTGAACAATCTTCACTTTCCGGTGACTAGCAACCAACTGTTTAGACATTGATACGGGATAGGCTAAGGTTTAAAGTGTAAAATCTTTTGTATTTTTGGGTGAAGCAAAATGAAAGGGATGGCTCGTAGGGTGTAACTAGGGGTATCTAGTGCTAAAATGAGCACTACAAATGGGTCCATGTGGGTGGTTAACTAACCAATGAGGCTAGCTAATATATCATTAGATATGGAAGGCCATTTGGGTTAAATCCTAAGGTGCCTCTTTATCACACGAATTCACTTATATCGCACGAATGCAATCTCACTGCGGTCTGGTAATGATTTACAAGCACAAGTTCTAGAATAAATAAAATCACCGGCACACTCATAGCAAAAAAATCTAAGCATAAAAGATGTATGCTAATAAGAAATAGGCTTAAATCCTCACAATTTAGTGGAAAGGGTATAATATGTGCTAGCAAATGTCATCGATCCCAAAATGGATTGCAATAGTAATCGGAACACATCTCGAAGTTTCAAATATTACCAATTTTTTTACCAGTGGAATGATCCAATTATTCTAATAGATAATCCTAAAAGTGTGAAAACAACTAGATCACAAGGGCAAACAAAATTTTAATTTTAAGCATGAAAACTCTAATTTTTCCTATTCACCCCCCACACTTAAGTTAGACATTGTCCTCAATGAAAAACGAACTTCAAAGTATAGAAATAGGGAAAATAGAGATGAAACCAGATATGTCAACGAGTTTATCAGCTTAAAAATTCTTCTACACTCCCGGCGTCCACTTTGAGAAATCATCACCTGCACACAATCTTATAAACAAACAAAGGGTTTTATTAAAAGGATGGCACCCCCCCACACTTAAGTTCAACCAAAGGTTAAGACTTTGAGGAGTGACCATCAAAACACAAAACACACGGGTTGCCTCCCGAGAAGCGCTTGATTTATTACCGAGTCCTCAGCCTGACTCGAATCTTCCCGACTTATTTAGTGCAAGGGCGCTTTGAACATTTTAAAAGTTCGGGATATACATGAATTCTTCACCAAGAGCTTCAATATCGTCCCGCATTTAACTCGTGAGATGGTTTCCATGGAACAGTTTGTGGATTCTTCCGGAAATGGTGCTACAAAGGTGATAGTTTTGAATTCATTCTCATGGTGTCGCCAGACACCGTCATGAATCGAAACTTCTTTCGCTTGCTCCTTGTCGTAATATAATTTGATTCGGTGTCCATTAACAATGAAACTTCCACCTTGTTTGTCATAGAGTTCGACATACCCGGATGGATATCCATGTTTAATGACATATGGTCCAAACCATTTTGGTTGTAACTTAGAGCTTTGAATTTGAATTTCATGTTAAAAGCGAACTTTATCTCCGGCTTTGAATTCTTTTCAATTCGTAGCTTTTTATCGTGATAAGCTTTTGTTCGGCTTTATACGCTTTTGGAGTTTTCATAAGCTTGAGTCTTAATTCATCGAGTTCGTGCAATTGCGAGAATCTTTTCTCTCCACTATTTTGAGATCGGTGTTACAATGTCCGAGCGCCCAATAAGCACGATGTTCAACTTGAACGGCAAATGACAAGTCTTCCCATACAAGAGTCTGTAGGAGTTGTGCCAATTGGTGTTTTATAAGCCGTACGAAATGCCCACAGAGCATTGTCAAGTTTTCTTGCCCACAATGAAGGATTGTCCTTTTCGCCTTTTCCAAGATTCTTTTGAGAGCTTTGTTGGTATTTTCGACTTAACCACCGGTTTGTGGATGATAGGCGATGCAAATCGATGATGAACTCCATATCTTTTCATGGTTTTCTCCATTTGTTGATTGCGAAATGAGTTCCTCGATCGCTATGAGTGCTTTGGGAATTCCATAATGAGCGAAAAGCTTTTGAGAAAATTAACGACGACACGAGCATCGTTTGTTGGTAAAGCTTCACACGCCCATTTGGACACATAATCTATAGCAACGAGAATGTATTCAATTTGCGGGATTTAGGAAGGGTCCCATGAAATCTATTCCCAAATATCGAATATTTCACACTTGAATTCTTGTTAATGGCATTTCATCTCTCCGAGAGATTGGTGGTTCTTTGACAAGCGTCACAATTTTGAACAAGTGTGTGCTTTTTGAATATTGTTGGCCAATAGAATCCAAGATCAAAAACTTTCTTAGGCGTGGTGGAAGGACCATAATGTCCCCAGTTGGGCCATGATGACATTCGTCAAGAATTTTTCGGGTTCGAACCGAAACACATCTTCTTATCATCCCATCGGGCACATTTTGAAAGATATGGCTCTTCCCAAAAGTAGTATTTGAGTTCGAAAAGAATTTGCTTCTTTGAGCATGAGTTAGACCTTTTCGAGAATTCCTCCGCGAGGTAATTCGCAAAGTCGAAGAAACCAAGGATCGTCGGTTTCATCGATGGTCATGAGAGTTTCATCGGAAAATAATCATCGATTTCTTCTTCTTTAATTCCTCAAGATTAGGATTTTCGAGGCGAGATATGTGATCGCAAGAAGATTCTCTGCTCCTTTCTTATCTTTGATTTCGATGTCAAATTCTTGGAGTAGTAAAATCCATCGAATAAGACATGGTTTAGCGTCTTTCTTGGTGAACAGATATTTGAGTGTGAATGATCGGTAAAACGATTGTTTTGAGAGCACAAGATATGATATGAATTTGTCGAATGCGAAAACGACGGCCAGTAATTTTTCGGTGACGGTATAATTTTGTTGGGCACTATTCAAAGTGTCTTGCTAGCAAAATATATAGGCCGAAAATGTTTTCCTTCGCGTTGACCTAAGACAACTCCAACAAAGAAAATCGCTTGTCGCATATAAGTTCAAGGGTAGTGACCAATTTGGTGAGACCATGATCGAGCACTAGTAAGTTGAGATTTCGTGTTTGAAAGCTTTTATGCAATCATCATTGAAGTCAAAGATAGATTCTTTCTCAAGAAGTTTCGTCATTGGACGAGATATTTTGGAAAAATCTTTGATGAATCGCAGTAAAAACCAAGATGTCCTAAAAACTTCTAACGGCTTTGACGTTAGTTGGTGGTGGAAGTTTTGAGATTACATCGACCTTTGCCTTGTCTACTTCCATTCCGACACCGGAGATTTTGTGGCCAAGCACAATTCCTTCGGTTACCATAAAGTGGCATTTCTCGATTGAGAACAAGATGTGCGACCGCATCTTTCGAGCATTTTATCGAGATTGGAAAGACAAGCTTCAAATGAGTCTCCAAAGATCGAAAAATCATCCATGAGAACTTCCATGGAGGTTTCTAGCATGTCTTGGAATATGGCGATCATACACCTCGAAAAGTCGCAGTGCATTGCAAAGACCAAAAGGCATACGCCGATATGTGAGGTTCCAAAAGGACAAGTAAAGGTGGTCTTTTCTTGATCGTTAGGATCGATGGGAATTTGGAAATATCCTGAAAATCCGTCGAGGAAACAAAAGAATTTATTTCGCTAGTCTTTCAAGCATTTGATCCATGAATTGGAGCGAAAGTGATCCTTTCGGTGGCTTTGTTTAACTTACGATAGTCAATACAAACGCCCAACCAAAGGATGTTCTAGTTGGAACTAGTTCATTTCGCTCATTAGTTACAACCGTCATTCCTCCTTTCTTGGGAACACGATTATGTGACTTATCCAAGGGCTATCCTCAATTGGGTAAATGATTCCAACATCGAGAAGTTTTATGATTTCCTTTTAACAACTTCTTTCATGTTGGGATTGAGTCGACGTTGACGTTCTACCACGGTTTAATCCTTCTTCAAAATTGATTTTGTGTTTGCAAAATTAGGACTAATTCACGATATCGATGTTTTCCAAGCAAAAGCTTGTTTGTGATTTTGAGGATGAAACTAAACTTTCTTTCTCATTATCCTTGAGCAACGAAGATATGACTCTTTGGAAGAAGAGAGTTTTCCTCCAAATAAGCATATTCAAGATGATCCGGGAGAGGTTTGAGTTTGAGATCGTGGGTGGTTCTTCGATAGAGGATTTAATTCGCATCTCGTCATTGAAAGTTATTTCTTCAAATTTTCTTCCTCTTCCTCTATGTCTTCTTCTTCCGAGTTCTCTCCTTCGAATTCTACTTTCATGAAATCATCAAATTCTTTATCAAAATCGGTTTCATTGATTTTTCGAAGTAGTCATGAATGGATCGGATTCGATTCGAAGAATGCATCTAATTCCTCATCGGTGACTTCATCAATAACATCGACGTTAAAACAAGTGTCATCACCGGAATGTGGGTAGCGCATTGCTTTATCGATAAGAAAAGTGATTCTATCTTCCCAACTCCAAGGTTGAGTTCTTTTCCTTTCACTTTGATGATTGCATCGGTATTTAGGAAAGGTCTTCCTAGAATGAGTGGAACTTTACTATCTTCTTCCATTTCCAAGATTACAAAGTCTACGGAAAAATGAATTTACCAACTTGAACAAGCATATTCTCGCGATTCCCACGGGATATTGATAGGAATGATTTGCCAATCGGATACTCATTTTTGTTGGTTTCAGTCGTTGTTGCACAACTTGGAATAGAGTGAATAAGGCATCAAATTGATACTTGCGCCAAGATCGCCAAAGCATTGCATTTAACATTATTTCCAAAGTACATGGAATAAGAAAGCTCCCGGGATCTCCGAGCTTTGGTGGGATTTTGTTTTGAACTATAGCTTAGCATTCTTCATTAAGAAAAGCTGCTGATATTTGCTCAAGCTTGCTTTTGTTATTAAGAAACTCTTTCAGAAATTTCCCGTAATTGGGCATTCCGGCTATAACATCAACGAGAGGAACATTGAGTCTAACCTCTTTGATTATTTCGATAAACTTCTTATAACGCTCTTCCATCTTCTCCTTCTTTAGGCGTTGAGGATAAGGAATTTTGGTGTATACGCCTTGACGGATGGAATGTTTTTCTTTTGGTGGTTTGAGTTGTGTTTGGTTCCTCGTTTTCATCCTCACTATCAATGGTGACAGGAGCATTAGGATTAGGTGGTGGATCGTAGAGACCACTTCTTATGAAAACAAGATTGATATGTTCATTTCTTGTTTGTGGTGGACGATGCGTCTTATCATTTGATGGTTTTGGGTTGGATTGAGTGTTACTTGGCAATGAACCGATGGTCTAGAGGAATGTTGGTTAGAAAGTCGCAAGCTTGTTTTCAAGATCTTGGATAGATGCTTGATGATTTTTCCGTCCTTGCTCAACTTTGGCTTTGAGATTGAAAAATTGATTTTGATAAAATCATTTGCGATTTTTGACCACCACGAATTCTCTCATGGTTTTTTCGAATTCGGTTTCTTCCGTCTTTTGTCGGATTTTGTGGTGGTGGATCGTCGGTTCATGGTTGAGAATCACGGTTGTCATCCCTTGGTCGGCGATCTTGCCGCTTTCAATTTCGACCGTAATAATTACTACGATATCCTCCTCCACGGTATCCTCCTTGAGCGTAACTTGCTTCTCCTTCCTTCGTCCACCCATAGGTTTATCGTCGCACTCGGACGATGGATGATTTCTCCACAATTGTTGCATCCGTCTTGCATTTCCTTCATTTCATCTTTGATATCTTTGTCATCGCGAGTCGATTTTTGAAGTTAACGCCCATCTTCTCCATGAGTTTTGAGGTATCGGTGTTTTCGACAAAAGCAACGGTTTTTCGGAGAGGTTTGGTTTTGGAATCTTTGGACCAATCAAGTTTGAGAAGTACTCGATCTTCGAGCAATTGATGTGCATCGTTGGGAGTCTTATAGAGAAAATTCCTCCAAAGATCAAGGATGCCTTGAGAGATTTCATCTAGTCCATGGTAAAAGATTTGGATAATGGTTCCTTTTGATAGCCCATGTCCATGACAACCACGGCAAATCTTTCATTCGGCCAAGCTTCGACAAGTGATTCGTTTGGGTTTTGGTTAAAGCACGAATTTCTCCCATTAATCGATCAAACATGGCGGTGGAAAGAATCGGCTCACAAAGCTTGCCTCATCTCCTCCCAAGTATTGATGATTCCGGGTTAATTCATTGTACCAAACTTTAGCATCTCCGGCGAGTGATGATGGGAAAAGTTTGAGTTTGATGGCATTGACATCGGTGTCGCCATAACGAAACATGCCGCAAATTTTGATGAATTGCAATGTGCTTATGCGGATCGGCCAGCGCATCGCCATCGAATTGTCGGTCTTTGATCATAGAAAGGTGATGTCCTTCACGGTGAAGTTGTCACCAAGGTTAATAGCAACAATAGCACTTTCGGTGTTGGTGCTACGGTTCGCTGGTTCCCACATGGGTTGATCGTCCGCCATGGGAAAAGGTAAATTGGTGAAAGGGTTGTAAACAACTTTGGCTTCAATGAGGTTATCAAATGGTGGGTTTGGTACTCTTGGTACATGATTTTCCAATGGTATGAAAAGTGTTCTTCTTCTTCTTCGAATCAATCGTTCGGGGTTGGTAAGAGGTGTAATTGGTTCTATTCCCGCTGCTCGAGTGTTCATACAATGTCCTAGAGAATCCGGGCAATATCTAAACACACGGACAAACAACGAAAACAGTTTTTATGGGTCAGAGTAGGTAACCGGATCGGTTGCGGGATGCGACCGATCGGTTAGACCAGTTGATTGATGGACAAACTCGTAACCGATTCGGTTGAGGGGCAACCGGATCCGGTTAAGGTTTCTGAGAATTTTTTTTTTCTTTTGGTTGAATCGACTTTGGGGAATTCAAAAACTTGTTGAAACACAATCAAATCCGGCGAATGCCGCGCCTAAAAACTTGATGTGCCCGGTTGGTGCAAGTTTTAGATTTATAAAGGTGAATTACCAATATTACCAATAACACATACGAGCAAGTATACTCGTCCGTTATAGCAAGATTATGAAGGTAAGTCGGGATCGTCATAGGATTTGAGTGAATCTAAGCACAAGTTTGAATTAACGGAGTCTATCCAAAACATATAATAAAGCAAATAGGTAGAATGAAATTCAGATGATTAAAACTACACTTGCTTAAACTAGTTTCATATCATAGATTAATGTGATTGTGTTAACCTCTTAACATGTTGGTTATGATAATTAGTTGGTGTACTAATCTATTGTTCTTACAAGTTAAACCTTCACAAGATTTTAGTTTATAAAACAAGCATTAAGTTTAACCAATCAATTCAAGATCAATTCAAGTTTCATAAGTCTACATACATAAACTTAAACACAAAAACATCCACTTGTTCATCAAATTGCTTAAGAAATGGTCAATACAAAAGGTAACCGATCATAGACAAAAGGCTACAATTGATACTCAACAACTAATCTTACGACCATTTAGATGTTTCCAACCAATCCAATTTGATAATCAAAAAGCGTTTCTATTACAACCACACCTTAGTTCCTTTGTATAATCAAGAATAATGGGTAAAAATAATCATCCATAGACAAAATGATTATGACTAGTTGAATAACACGAAGTTCTTTCGACCCCAACGATTATTATCAATTAGCCAAACTTGATTAACAAATGTCACTATGAAACTTAAGCAAAATTGGATCTTAGAATCAACTTGAAATTGAATTAAAACATGTTAACACAACCACTAACTAATTATATGATAATCAACATCATTTAAGCAAGTGCATAAAGAAACTAGCCACTCATAGCAAACATAAACATAAACTCAGAACTTTGAACATTAGAAAACATGATTGAAAGTCTTACAATGCTTGGAATAAGATTACAAATGGTGTAGTAATGATTCCCAAAGGATTGAGGTAGACTTCTTGGTGTTTTGGCCTCCAAATGGTGAACTTCTGGATCTCCAAACTTCTCTGGACTTCTAAGGACGAATTTTGAGAGCTTAAGGCTTTGTTTGATGAGTAGAGATTTGTATTATAGGTTGTGTCTCTAATGCTCACAATTAGCCTCTATTATACTAATTCCAAGGCCTAGGGTATTAAATGTTGAACTTGGCCACCAAGGAGTGAGGAAGGGACTAGAATACACCAAGAGAAGGACCTAGAATCATTTGGATGCAAAGGAAAGCTTAGTGATGAAGATTTGGCAACTGCAGACTTCTCCAACCGGATCGGTCATACGACCAACCGATCCGGCTGGTCTTCAATAACAACTAGCCGACCGATCCGGTTGCGAGTTGCGACCGATCACCGGTGATGGTAAAGCATTGATTCGACCGTTTTCCAACCGATCCGGTTACGGTTGTAACCAGATCCGGTTGGATCTTCTAAGATACAAAAACTTGATCTTTCTTCACTTTACTTTGTAGAACTTGATTCTTCAATCACTGAGGTCTTCAAAAGGGCCTTGAGATACTGATTTAGTCTTATTGAAATGGGAATCTTCGTTTTGCTGAATATTTCTTCTTTTTCCTCCATTTCCCTGCACTTGGTTATAAACACTAGACAAACATCGTTTGATACGATTAAGTACTATAATCACGCAAATATAACCAAATAACATATATAAAAGTACACATAACGCTACTAAAAACATGCACAATCTGAGCGTTATCATTGGGAGACTTCTTAGAGAGAGAAAGTAAGTAGGTTTGATTTAACCAAATGAAGTTCCAACCATCTCCCTTGGTGGGAAGAGGGTATTTATACTTACATATAAACGTCCCTACAGGCTGTAGAGCGGGCTGATAGTGGGTAAAGACCAAACCCGACTCCATGGTGATACTTAAACTAATTATTATGTTTAAGACGTGAACTAACTTGCTAACTAACGATCGGGTAACCAAGTCTTTCATATGGATTTTCTAAATCTAACAATCTTCCCTAAGGAGGCCACCCCATAAATTACAGTTTGAATTCTAGCACCTATTACATGAGTTTAATCTTCTAGCTCGTAGTCTTTGATTCTTCGAGCACGCAATCTTTGTACTCGGTAGTGATCTTTGAATGTTACTTAACTTGGTGATCTTTGAACTTTCTTGAGATCATCGACCACAATAAATCTACGAATCATCCTTCGTTGTATTGCCTCCATGTGATGTTGTGACTTTTGGACCGACATGCTCACACTTTGTTGGATCATGATATTATGCATCGAGTCGGAAGCATTGTTGTATGTCTCTTGATTATCATGATTTATTTGATTCGAGTATGTGGTGTGAGCATGTGGTTATGACTTGACGTCTCATTTGCCATCACCGCAACCATCGGGTGTTCCTCGCAAACAACAGCTAGCAATAAACACACAAAGTGTCTTTGTTCACTTCGTTGAATAAGGTTGCAGAACCACGGTTCCCGTTGATCAATATAAATTACGCACCGTGATCGTAGGATTCCAAGAATCTCCTTGACGTGGTTTCGCAATTGAACTAGCCATTCTCAAACCGGGCGTCTCAAAGTAGACAACATGGGTGAGTGAACCAAAGGAATTGAGATTCACTGATTGATGAGAATATGATTTGAAAAACAATCGCATATTGCTGAATAAAGAGTTTTTTCAATACGATGAAAGTTTTATGAGATAAAAACAAATTTCAATCACAAATAATTTTGTTGAAAAGTTTATGCGCAGTAGATGTGCTAGAAAACAACTGTTGAGTACATCGAAGGGTTTTTCCAAAAGTATACGTCAATTCCTTTACTGGAAAAAGGTTGATTCAAATGCGAATCGCCCCATAGTTGTTTTCCAGTTGTCACAAGTTTGGTCCATGAAGGATTTCACATGTCACCCACCAAGATCTTGTTTGATGTTGGCTCTAGAAGGATTTCACATGTCACCCACCAAGATCTTGTTTGATGTTGGCTCTAGAAGGATTTCCATGAACACTTTAGGTATCACTCGGATGTTTTGGCAATATCACAAGGACAATCGCGGGACTCTTAATGTATATTTCTTACTTTTCATGATGAAATAGTAAGCATATTGTAAGTGTATCCTAATGAAATTTATGGATGATCTCTTGACTCTAGACTCAATAATGCACTTTGGTTTTCCTATGGAGACAAAGGAGAGGGTATTCTGCTTCAATATCAACCATCTCTAAGAGAGAGGTCGATAGATTACATTGGTTCCCCATGAGAATGAAACAAGTCCTTTTAAGAGACCATGAGTGGCTGGGAGGTTTAGTGCAGTGCGTCACTGGGTCCATGACTTCTTGTATTCAATACCGGCGTTACCTTAGTAACCAACAGTAGCATATGTATTGAACCCGGTTTCTTCCCTAAGGTTGAATATTTGGAGGGCTATTTCTTTTCACCCTTTATCTTTATATTTCTTTTTCATTCTTCAACCCCTTCAGCGCTTATCGAGACTTCATTATTAGAACCTTTTTGGGTTTGTTCCAGTCCTAGCTCCATCTCAGTCGGCACTCTTCCCTTATTCTCACTTTTCTCCTTTTTTTAATCATACATGAGGACTTCTACACTAACTAGTGGATTGTCCCTGGGTAGATCCCTCCGACTCTGGTGGGATCGTGGGAACGAATACCGAACCTTACCATCCATATAACTCCAATAAAGTAAATGCAATGTCAGTCTTTTGGTACTGTTCTCCTCGCCTTAAAACCAATTGAAAACTTAATCAAGGTAGTTGTGGTATTTGATATCATAGCATGTGTACCTCAATTGTTTTTGATCTTTCAGAAATGCTCTCCCTCAACATGTGCATCGGAAATTGAATCGTTTATCACATGGAAGGAGGAGTGCCTATTTGAGTCTTAAACAATCACATTTATTATCAGTTTTAATATTTAAATCACATTCTCTCCCCCGATAAAAAATTTTAAACCTTTTGAGATTTGTGATCCCAATTGATTTACATAAGTTGGAAAATTTGGGAGAAAAATGTGGTCTGGTTAATATATACTGATAAAGGATCATTACAATGCTCCCCCTCAATCTATGAAGGAGAATGTTAGTGTTATGTATGATAATTTTGAGAGATTTTTGAATATAAGAAAAATCATTTTGAAAGATCTTTGAATATAAGAAAGATCATACAACGACACATAACACCAAATCTTTATTCACTACTTATGACGTACAAATGGACTCGTTTGATGATATAACGCTTGAAAATATGAAATTTGAAATCACTCTCCCTCCATCGATGACCCAAGTCATTGATTCAGTGAAAAATGTTTTGAAAAAATTGAGTCTGATTGATTTTCAAAATTTTGAGTCTGATTTATTTTCAAACAATATGTTACCACAATGTGAAATACAAATATTTTTCTGAAAATCATAGAAGGAAAAACATTTGTATAGGAATAGCCGTCTTTTTGGAGACGTGCTTTTCTCATTCTGTTTTAGGATAAGTGCTTGATATTTATGAAAGTCGATTTTGTGTAGCACATTCCCTTTTTGAAAAGCAGGTTGCATATCTGAAATAATAGCAAGCCATACTGTAGGCATGTTTTGAAAACTTTTTGAACTTATGTTCGAACTTCTTTTAAGGACCCGTGTCATTATTGAATTACATTTCTAGGGCCGTAAATGTTATCGATGCCAGAAGACATGCATTGAAAAACTATTTTTGGTATTTTCTATTTTTCTGATTTTTATGGTTTCTGTAGGTTTTATATTTTTCTATTTTCTTTTTCATTTTAAATATGTACAAGAGAAGCAACTCCATTACTCCTCAGTCTCTTCCTGCAGACGTTTGAGTGTTTCTGGCTTCAGACTCCTCATGCCAAGGCGTGGGAGAATGAATTGAAACCGTTCTCTTGGAAGAGCTTTTGTGAAGATATCCGCCAGCTGGTACTCAGTCCTTACGAAGTAAAGTTCAACCACACCGCTCTCAACTTGTTCTCTGATGAAGTGATGTCGGATATCGATGTGCTTGGATTGAGAGTGCTGGACATTGTTGCAGCAAAGAGCAATGGCACTTTTGTTGTCACATTACAGAGGAATCTTGTTGAATGCAAAGCCATAGTCCGATAGTTGGGATCTCATCCATAAGATTTGAGCACAACAAGCAGACATGGCAATGTACTATGCCTCTGAGGAAGAAATGGATGTGCTCATTTGCTTCTTCAAAGACCAACTCACTAATTTATCACCCAAAAATTGAGCACCTCCCGACGTACTTCGGCGTGTATCTTGACACCCTGCATGGTCAGCATCTGCATAGGCTGTTAGTGCCATGGTGGTGTCCTTCGGATACTAGAGTCCCATATTAATGGTTCCTTGGAGATACCGAAAGACCCGTTTAACCGCTTCAAGGTGCTTTTTGGTAGGATTAGCTCGATACCGAGCACACGTGCATACAACGAAAAGAATATCAGTCTCTGGCAGTGAGATACATCGAGGATCTAATCATACTATGGTACTTAGTTTGATCAATCGGGATCCCGAGAGTTCCTCATCCAGTTTTTCTCTCTCCACCATGGGAGGGTCAACACGGTCAATAGAATCAAATCCAAATTTCTTTAAAATTTCATTTGCATATTTAGATTGATTTATAAAAATGCCTCCGGGACTTTGAGAAATTTGTAATAAAAGGAAAAACGATATTTGTCCTATCATAGACATTTGAAATTTTTAACTCGTCTCATTTGAAAAACAGTCACATTTCATTTGATCGGTTGAGGCAACTATGATATCATCAACATACATTTGAACATGAAGAAAATGTTTTCCTTTTTCCGAGTGAATAACGTAGGGTCAACAACACCTTTGTAGAATCCGTTTGCTAGTAGGAACTTTGACAGAGTGTCATACCATGCCCTAGGTGCCTGCTTTAACCCATAAAGAGCCTTATTCAGACGGTAGACATGAGTAGGATGATCGGGATCCACAAAACCTTATGTTGACTAACATAGACTACTTCTTTTAACTCGCCGTTTAGAAAGGCAGTCTTCACATCCATTTGGTAGACTATCATGCTTGTAATACCTGGAATTTCTAAAGTTCACAAAAAGACCAAAATAACCCTACAATTAAAAGTATGAAAAATTAATTCAAAAGAATACCAAGTAAGCTATGTAAATTCAGAGAATTTTAAGAAAATATCCCACATGACCTAAATAAATATTAAACACTTTGTAAAGGTAATTTTTATAGTTTATGATTTTATAAAATTAGTTTTGTATTTTATAATTACGAATATATTTAATTAACTTTATAAAAGAAATAAAACTAAATAAAAGCCCAATATAATTTATATTATTAAAAGACCATTTATTTTAAGTCCAATGAAATATAAAGCCCACAAGAAAATAATAGCTCAAGTATATATACAAATATTCGGTTCCTATAATCCCTAATACCGATTAATCACCAAACCGACTCAAAACCCTTTACAAATCGATTTCTAGTTTCCAGAGCTTGAGACCATTTTTCTTGGACGAGATTCAAGGTATAGAAGGTGGGAAAAATAGTGATCGAGTTCGAGTTGCTGTTTTGATCGTTGTGTGTTTTGAGTGGATTAGGGTTTCGGCGAAGTGGTGTTTTGTGCTTCTTTTGTTCCAACGATCCAAGCTCATCAAGGGTATGTTTCTAATGTTGAATTCAGTCCTATAAGTCGTATATAACACATAAAATTGGCCATGCATGATTTATATGTCGTATGAAATTATTTGAAACCTAAAACCCTAAAATCGTATATTAATAACGAATGAGCTTATAATATTTTTAGAGATCATGAATCTATTTTTCCAGAAGCTATTACATGTTATAAGACCTGAATAAAATGCATAATCATGAATTGAAGCTTGTGTGAATTGTCTTGGGTTTTCTTGATTGAAACACATAAAAGGAAAAGATTTAAAAGGCGATTAGGGTTTTGTATAAACTAGGGTTTCCTTATAATCATGGAAGGTAATTAATGAAGTAGTAATGATAAGCTAATGATTGGTGTAACCTAGGTTTAGGGCTTGTACTTAAATTTTACATTATTCGGTTCTTAATTAAAAGGTTTGGGTTGGTTTTGTAAATATTGAAACTTAAAGGTTATTTTTGTAAACAGTAAAATACTTGTACTAAGCGTATAAAATAAGTGTGGGGTTAAGCGTGTGATTTTGGATATTTAAAGGGCTATTCAATTTTATTTAACTAAAAGGGTATGTTTTGTAAACTCTAAAACTTTTGGGCTAGAAGTGTAAAATCTGATAATATAGGGTTAGTACGTATAATTAAAGATGTTAAAGGTGCAACATGTAATTTTGGGTAACTATGGGTAAACATGTGTAAATGAATTTCGTAAGGACATCGTGAGTTTGAGTTAATTTCGTTTGAGTTTTCAATACGTTCTAGGTCAAAGTGGAAATCATTAAAAGAAGTAATATGTGAATTTAATGTGTAGTAATATTTAAAGTAAGGAAACCCTAGAACCTAAATAGGAAGTTGGTGAATTAATGAGGAATACCCTAAAATGTTGTGATTTAAATCATCAACAAAAATGGGAATAATCGACAACCCTAAAAGTATTAATGAGATTAATCCGTTATACTAATAAGTATTAAATAATCATAATCCGTGTAGATTGTTGAAGGAGACGCGACATTACATCTTCGTATTCGTTCATTTGTTGCTTTTCTCTCAATTGCTTTAAAGTGCGGATATTCTGTCTTACTTTAAGACACTTGTGTTATCATTCGGATATTCGACCTTTTCGATAAAGGTTCCTCATGTTCTTTCTTAGTCTTTCTCTTTTGCTTATTAGGATTTCCAATGCCATTGCTATGAACCCTTTCACGATTGTGTGATTTGTTGCTTATCCGAACTTATGATTATGGAACTATGAGATACTTGATTTGAACTTTAAGTTAGGAAGACTTTGATATGTGTAATTGATGAACCTTATTATGTACGAATATGAATCTTATGATATGAGCTATCGATATGTTATCTGTTGAACTTTGTGTTTGATTATGATCATGTCATGTATGACAATCTGTTTGACCTAAGTTAGTTTGACACCCGAGCCAAATATTTCACTAGTCATGGGGTTCCATGTCCGTATCGATGATGCACCTCGATATGACTCTAGGGCGATAGAGTGATGTTACGCCACGTCCCTTATCTGTTATTTGTTATGAGCTCAAGTATATTATATTACCTATATATGTACGTGGGGCGTATGGATGCATCCTAGATCGATCATTATCCGATATGATTTGTATGCGGTGAATGATGTCGTAATGCAATCTGGCGTCTTCACAACTTCAAGGAGCTAGCTACTCCAAATGATTTCTAAGATGATTCATGCTTAGTATGATGTTTTTGATATGATATGTTACGGGCTCGAGGTAGTTAACTAAATCAGTATTTGTTATTTCTATGTTAAGTTTATGATTATGTTTTGGTATGTTGATGCTTATGATTATGTCTTGACTTATTATATGCTATTATATGTGTTTATGCTTTTGTATGTTTAGGTGACTACCGTCTGCTATGCTAAGATATGATTGATATGTTTTGATATGATTAGCATGTTGTTATCGATGTCATGTTAGTTTATCTTTACGTGAATCGTTGATCGTGAGATGAATGTGTTAGTGTGATAGTTAATATTCTACAAGCTTAATATGTGTAGTTTGATCAGTTAATTTTGGGAACTTTGCTTATATGTTAGTGTTTTATTGCCTATGTGATCTGCCATGTCTGAACTCTGCTGATGTTAGGATTTGATCTGAGAATTGGTTTAGCTTATGATATCTGTTTGGATAGTTGCTAATGGTTATGCTATGTTTCTTTCTAATTATAGTTTGTTTCTCTTTGTTTGTGTATTGCCATGATTTGAATCGCTATTTCATTCTTTGCTATATTGAATTAAGTACATTAAATGTTGATTAATTGATTTGTATGAATGCCATGTTTATTTTGCTAGGAAGTGTTTTCGTTAGTTTTAGACTTTTCGTTTGGTATATATGAAACCTATTGCTCTTGATATGTTGTATGTTTGGTTGTCTGATGTGTTTGTGTATGGGTCTTTAATGTCTTTGTGTGATGTCTATTTGTTATGTGGTTGTTTGGATTTACGTATATTTGTGCTTCATGAGAATCACGAAAGATCCTTTGCCTTTATTTCATTTTATTTTGTTATTCGTATATTTGTTTTGCTTTTGTTTCGTTATATCCGTTCCTTTGGGCTTTGTAAGCTCGGCCTTTCTTTTCTGCGGCGGTATTAAGCGTTCAAGATAAGCTTATGGGATAGTGATGCGGGTTGAGAGTAGAGATGAGAGCAAGACTTTGACTATAGAGATCTTAGATTTATTTTGAATATAAGTTATTTATATTATCTTTTGTAAGTTTTGTAAAGGTTTCCGCTTTTGTACATTAGTTAAAGTTACGATATGAAACCGTATTGTGATATCTTTACCCTTGTCGAGATTGGGGTGTTACAATTTATGGTATCGAGCTCTAGGTTTAGGACCATAGAGCTTAGGCTATGACTGTGAGAAGTGGGTAGATTTAGGATTTTCCTTTCTGCGTGCTTCTTTGCGTACCCTATCGTATTTAAGTTTCTTGATAGTTGGAATTTCTTTTAGATGGTTATTCCCGTCGCGCTAGTTCATCTGATAGGGGTAATCGAGGACCGGCTAGGCAACATAAGGAGAAGACGAAGTGGGCCGTTATCATTGCTAAGGGCTGCACGAGGTATGGTAAAGTGAAGAGGACTAATAAGAGGATAAAAGTTCCGGCCAATATGTGGCCATGTACCATCGAGGAGAAGCTGACCTTGAGGACCATTGACGGAGAGGTGGTGGAAGAATATGAAACTAAGGTGGTGGACAACGAAGGTTTCACTACTACATATCATGATAGGTGTCCTAAGTTCGTTGAGGATGAAGGAGTAGGACGAGCTGAGAGTCGCGATCTGTATGCCTTTGTGGATCGTGTGCCGGAGGAGGAAGAGAGAAGCGTAAAGGTGGCTTTGCTGGTGGCTTACTACCACTGAAGGAAACAAGAGCGGATGGATAAGCGAGGAGGAGGAGGAAGAAGAGGAACCCAAGGAAGAGTACGAGGTGGAGTCGGAAACGGAGTCTACGGCTACCAGTAGGTTCAATCCGACACGAGAATAGGAGTTTCGTTTCTGATTTGTTACTCTCTTTATGAGAATTTTCTGACGTTTGATTTTGAGCTAGGCCTTTTTGTTTTTCATTCGACAATTGAATCTTAGGATATTGAGTTTTATTTTGGAGTACATTTTTGACGATTTTGGAGGTTTGTTTGATTAATGGAATAAACAAAATTTGATAATATAGTTCCTGCTCGTTGATTTCTTTCTGATAGATTCGTTGAGTTTCCATTAGTCCTCATCGGTTTAAATACTATTTATTTTCTATGATGTTGTTCTTATTATTGTTTGATTAGGTATGACCATTATGATGGTATACTCATGTGGTTTTGGCATGTTGTAGTAGGATTATTTGTTATCGTATATCATCTCTATATGGTTTGTTTTGCTATGATATTAAGCTATGTGTTGTGTCATGACCGAGACCAAGTATAGTGACAATAAGAACTTGTTATGTGATGCAAGTATTATGGCCTTTGATCAGCGTAATATCTGAGATCACATAATCTGAACAATTGAAGGTATCTGACGTCTGGGAAATACTGTGATTGATATGTGTAGAGACTTTGATTGGTATCATTATTTGGTGTTTCTCATGTTCGGTTGAATTTTGTACCTATTTGTGAGATTTTAGTCGATATCTGTTTCATATAAGTTTTGTACGCTTGAATCCGAAGTTGTTATGATCCGTACGAACCTCTAGATTGCTAGGATCACCTTAACCTTATATGTCTCCCCATATTTCTGCGACTATTGAGGCCGATAGGATTTATTCCGTCTATGCATATGATGTCCTCATCATTAGATATCTGAATAAGTCAGAATTTGTCGTTTGATTTTCTGCGTCTCATCTGTTCTCCGCCATTTCTTGATAAGTATATAATTATCTATTATAAGTATTTGACTGTTGATTTAATTTCTGAATAAATATGAGTTCAACTATTACGATAAGAATTCATTTGTTCGAGATAAGATTTATGTTCGTTATATTCCTAGAAATTACGAAATCCGATTAGTTTTACTGTTCTATTCCGTCTTGTCCAATTTCGAGGGCGAAATTTTCTTTTAGAGGGAAGAATTGTAATACAAATTTCTAAAATTCACAAAAGACCAAAATAACCCTACAATTAAAAGTATGAAAATTAATTCAAAAGAATACCAAGTAAGCTATGTAAATTCGGAGAATTTTAAGAAATATCCCACATGACCTAAATAAATATTAAACACTTTGTAAAGGTAATTTTATAGTTTATGATTTTATAAAAATTTTAGTTTTGTATTTTATAATTCTAGAATACATGTAATTAACTTTATAAAAGAAATAAAACTAAATAAAAGCCCAATATAATTTATATTATTAAAGACCATTTAATTTAAGTCCAATGCATTATAAAGCCCACAAGAAAAATAATAGCTCAAGTATATATACAAATATTCGGTTCCTATAATCCCTAATAACCGATTATTCACAAACCGACCTAAAACCCTCAACAATTCGACTTCTAGTTTCCAGAGCTTGAGACCATTTTCTTGGACGAGATTCAAGGTATAGAAGGTGGGAAAAATAGTGTTTGAGTTCGAGTTCTTGTGGTGATCGTTGTGAGTTTTTGAGTGGATTAGGGTTTCGACAAAGAGGTTTTGTGCTTCTTTTGTTTTAACGATTCAAGCTCATCAAGGGTATGTTTCTAATGTTGAATTCAGCCCTATAAGTCATATATAACACATAAAATTGGCCATGCATGATTAATATATCGTATGAAATTATTTGAAACCTAAAACCCTAAAATCGTATATTAATAACGAATGAGCTTATAATATTTTAGAGATCATGAATCTATTTTTCCAGAAGCTATTACATGTTATAAGACCTGAATAAAATGCATAATCATGAATTGAAGCTTGTGTGAATTGTCTTGGGTTTTCTTGATTGAAACACATAAAGGAAAAGATTTAAAAGGCGATTAGGGTTTTGTATAAACTAGGGTTTCCTTATAATCATGGAAGGTAATTAATGAAGTAGTAATGATAAGCTAATGATTGGTGTAACCTAGGTTTAGGGCTTGTACTTAAATTTTACATTATTCGGTTCTTAATTAAAAGGTTTGGGTTGGTTTTGTAAATATTGAAACTTAAAGGTTATTTTGTAAAATAGTAAAATACTTGTACTAAGCGTATAAAATAAGTGTGGGGTTAAGCGTGTGATTTTGGATATTTAAAGGGCTATTGAATTTTATTTAACTAAAAGGGTATGTTTTGTAAACTCTAAAACTTTTGGGCTAGAAGTGTAAAATCGATAATATAGGGTTAGTACGTATAATTAAAGATGTTAAAGGTGCAACATGTAATTTTGGGTAACTATGGGTAAACATGTGTAAATGAATTTCGTAAGGACATGCGTGAGTTTGAGTTAATTTCCGTTTGAGTTTTAAATCGTTCTAGGTCAAAGTGGAAATCATTAAAAGAAGTAATATGTGAATTTAATGTGTATTTAGTAATATTTAAAGAGTAAGGAAACCCTAGAACCTAAATAGGAAGTTGGTGAATTAATGAGGAATACCCTAAAATGTTGTGATTTAAATACATAACTAAAAATGGGAATAATCGACAACCTAAAAGTATTAATGAGATTAATCCGTTATACTAATAAGTATTAAATAATCATAATCCGTGTAGATTGTTGAAGGAGAGCGACATTACATCTTCGTATTCGTTCATTTGTTGCTTTTCTCTCAATTGCTTTAAGGTGCGGATATTACATCTTACTTTAAGACACTTATATTATCATTCGATATATTCGACCTTTTAGTAAAGGTTCCTTATGATGTTCTTTCTTCGTTAGTCTTTCCTATTTTGCTTATTAGGATTTCCAATGCCATTGCTATGAACCCTTTTCTGATTGTGTGATTTGTTGCTTATCTGAACTTATGATTATGGAACTATGAGATACTTGATTTGAACTTTAAGTTAGGAAGACTTTGATATGTGTAATTGATGAACCTTATTATGTATGAATATGAACCTTATGATATGAGTTATTTGATATGTTATCTGTTGAACTTTGTGTTTGATTTTGATCTGTGTCATGTATGACAATCTGTTTGACCTAAGTTAGTTTGACACCCGAGCCAAATATTTCACTAGTCATGGGGTTCCATGTCCGTATCGATGATGCACCTCGATATGACTCTAGGCGATGAGTGATGTTACGCCACGTCCCTTATCTGTATTTGTTATGAGCTCAAGTGGTATTATATTACCTATATATGTGCGTAGGGCGTATGGATGCATCCTAGATCGATCATTATCCGATATGATTTATGCGGTGAATGATGTCGGTGCACGTCAGCGTCTTCACAACTTCTGGGAGCTAGCTACTCCAAATGACTTTCTAAGATTATTTTTATAAAGTATGTTGTTTCTGATATGATATGTTCTGGGCTCGAGGTAGTTAACTAAATCTGTATTTGTTATTTCTATGTTAAGTTTCTGATTATGTTTTGGTATGTTGATGCTTATGATTATGTCTTCGGCTTATTATATGCTATTATGTGTGTTTATGCTTTTGTATGTTTAGGTGACTACCGTCTGCTATGCTAAGATGTGATTGATATGTTTTGATATGATTCGTATGTTGTTATCTGATGTCCTGTTAGTTTATCTTTACGTGAATGCGTTGATCCGTGAGATGAATGTGTTAGTGTGATAGTTAATATTCTACAAGCTTAATATGTGTAGTTTGATCAGTTAATTTGGGAACTTTGCTTATATGTTAGTGTTTTATTGCCTATGTGATCGCCATGTTTGAACTCTGCTGATGCTAGGATTTGATCACGAGAATTGGTTTAGCTTATGATATCTGTTTGGATAGTTGCTAATGGTTATGCTATGTTTGTTTGGTCTTTCTAATTATAGTTTCTATGTTTCTCTTTGTTTGTGTTGCCATGATTTGAGCTATTATTTCCATTCTTTGCTATATTGAATTAAGTACATTAAATGTTGATTAATTGATTTGTATGAATGCCATGTTTATTTTGCTAGGAAGTGTTTTCGTTAGTTTTAGACTTTTCGTTTGGTATATATGAAACCTATTGCTCTTGATATGTTGTATGTTTGGTTGTCTGATGTGTTTGTGTATGGGTCTTTAATGTCTTTGTGTGATGTCTATTTGTTATGTGGTTGTTTGGATTTACGTATATTTGTGCTTCATGAGAATCTGAAAGATCCTTTGCCTTTATTTCATTTTATTTTGTTATTCATATATTTGTTTTGCTTTTGTTTCGTTATATCCGTTCCTTTGGGCTTTGTAAGCTCGGCCGCTTTCTTTTCTGCGGCGGTATTAAGCGTTCAAGATAAGCTTATGGGATAGTGATCGGGTTGAGAGTAGAGATGAGAGCAAGACTTTGACTATAGAGATCTTAGATTTATTTTGAATATAAGTTATTTATATTATCTTTTGTAAGTTTTGTAAAGGTTTCCGTTTTGTACATTAGTTAAAGTTACGATATGAAACCGTGTTATATCTTTACCCTTGTTACAATGCTCTTATTGGCGATTAGCAAGAAAGATGATAGCCTCTATTCGAGCAACTGTGCGAATGACTCTCAAAGTCTATGCCCTCCTCTTGATAATATCCCTTTATTCTTCAACACATCACCATGCTCATCAAGCTTCACCTTATAGATCCACTGAGAGCAATAATCATTACAGGAGGTGGTACTACCATACTTCAAGTCGGTCAAACTCATGAATTTCTTCTTGCATTGCATCGAACAAACAATCCTCATCAATAGCGGTCTTGAAATCTTTGGGTTCGACTTTGGATAGTACGAATTTATAAAAGCACCGCAAGGCATCGGTCGCAAGTTACTTTCGAGTGGATACCGGACGAGAAGGATTCCCAATAATTTTATCAATCGGATGATCATTGGTCCATTTTCTGAGATGTTCATGTGGTTGATGGTAGGGAACTGGGGTAGCCGTATTTAGATCCCCTGAAGAAGATGTCACAGAAGGGGATTCAGGGGCAAATATGTTTTCGAACGGAGCATCTTCAATAGGAGCAAAAGGATTTACTTCTAAAGAATTTTCTACTGTAGTGCTTTAATGTACTGAGGAAGACTGAAGATTTGATGATGGGTGGTGACTTGCGGAGGAGCATCTTGATCTCTGAGAGGTAAAGCAGATGGACTATTGAAATTGCTTGGCACAGGAGTTGCGGCAATGGTAATGTCGGAGTTTCACCAGTTGGTGACTCAAAATATTCATCAAACATCGACCGAACAAGAGCTTCAAGTCTTCATATGAAGGAGGTACATAAGGAAGCTGCAGAGTGAGATTAGACAAGACCGAACTAATTGGCCCATGTGACAAATTAGTCGTGGGCCGAACAGGTATGACCGGGGCCGGTTGCTCGATCGACTCATCAATTTCACGTGAATAGTTTCCATAATCTGTTGGGTTCGCTTGTAGATTCGGTATCCCTTACGATCAGTGCATAACCAACGAAGAATCCCCATTTATGTCATACTCGGGTGAGGTTAAAATTTATCAAGATGCTTATTTGCATCGTCACCGATAATCCGTGAAATTGACAATTATTACGAACTTGTTGTATCATCGGTGCTTCAATCCGAAATCCATGGCTTGGATATTAGCGGAGCAATGGTCCGCCCTCCGTACATAGTTGTTGGCATAGCTCCTCCATTATTCGGAGATCGGGGCCGCATTTTGATGAGCGGAGGAGGGTTATTAGGAATGGGACCCGTAGAGGTGGTCCTTGATTTGTTGCCATATAACGTAACTCGGAGTGCGTTTCGATTAAAATTTTGTCTCGATTGAGAACGAGTGCGCATGCACTAAAAATAAAAGAAAAAGAAAAAGAAAAATAAATTTTGAAAAAAAAATATTTTTGGGTTTTATATTTAGAAACCTTTGAAAAACAATATTTTTGTAATCGATTCACCAACCGGTGCTCGGTAGCTCTCTAGAATTACACACAAAGGAGCGGAGAAACAAAGGTCAGCGCGAAGCAATGTTTTGAAAGGCTCAAGGTGCACTAAGGCGCGAAGGGGACCAAAGAGCCTCGAGGCGAGGCGCATACCAAGGCGCGGGATTCATGAATACGAGGCGCACTAAATACATTAATTTTTTTTATAATATATGTGACCATTTATGTAGCTTAAATAACACAAAATAACATTAAATACTTAATACAAGACACATATAGCCATTATAAATATTAAAATGGATCGATTGTCACTTCTCAAGCGGATCAACTCATTGGCTCGATGAACTACATAGATTAAAATCCATATCGGACTAAATATGCGTGTGTCCTACACTTGCATGCTTACATCTAACAAAGCTCACAATTTAACCCAAAATATCAAGCAAACAACATATTAATAATCAAAGCATAATGCCACATTTTCATGATAATATGTCATAAAGAAAATATATAATGAAAAAAGTAACTTGTTAAAAAATACAATCAATAAAATAAACATAAAGTCAGTTCAATATTACAAATCATACAAATACTCACCCTATGATGTGATGCTTGAAGATAAAATAAACTTATGACGTTATTTACAAATCAATAAAATAAACAATCATTAAAAATCGGTTCAAGATATAAACTTATGACGTGAGAGAGATTAAATATTTGTAAAATGATCAGAATCTATAGTTACCCACTTGATTGTGTGTTTTAGTTCTTTTCCAAATTAGGGTTATTAGATATAACTTAAAAAGCTCATCCATATAACTTTCTAAGGCCCATGTATCTTATCTTAATATTTAGAAAAAAGCCCCAAAACCTGTTACATCTCCGAGGCGCAAAAAGCCCCAAGGCGATGCGATTTTTATGGGATTCATGCATGTCGTGAGCCTCGATCCGAAAAAATCCCTAAAGCTTGAGCCTTGAGCCTAGGCGCACCTCAGGCACGCTTTTTAAAACTATGGCGCGAAGCGTATTAAAAACCCGTTTCTTTATGGTCACAATTTAATTCGAAACCTTCCTTATACCCCTCTTATAGTTTGTAATCTAAAGGTGAGCCGACGTAACAATTGGTTTCACAATTTTTTTTGTTGGTTTTTTTTTTCATTTTTTGGGAATTTTAAACACTCTAGGAAGAATGTTTGTGATTTTTTACTTTGTTTTTTTTTAGTTTTTATAAGGAAATATTCATAAAAACAAACGATAACTTTACGGGGAAGGTTCTTCAAAAACACGTAATCGTAGACGGGAATCGAAAATTCATTTCAACACTTCCCCGGCAGCGGCGCCAAAAATTGATTTGTGTCAATAGTAGTATATATGTTTTTCCAAATAAATACAAAAGAAATATGTATTCCCTGGCACTCTTTCCTTATTCTCACTTTTCTTCTTTTTTCATCATACCTAAGGACTTCTACACTATCTAGTGAATTGTCCCTGGGTAGATCCCTCTGGTTCTGGCGAGATCGTGGGAACTAATACCTAACCTTACCATCCTTATAACTCCAATGCATAAAGTAAAGTGGTCGGTCTTTTTGGTACAGTTCTTTTCCGCCTCGAAACCAAATGAAAACCATTTAAAAAATCAATCAAGGTATGTGTGATATAAAATCAAAGCGTTTTGTACCTTAATTTTTTTTATCCTTTTAGAAATGCTCCCCCTAAACATGTGCATTGTGTATTAGAAGTCGTTTGGCACATGGATGAAGGATCCAATAAGTCTTGTTTCACAGTTTAGTCTTGATTTTGTTTTCTAAAATGATCACCATCTCTCCCCCGATCAAATCTAGCATTTACATACTTTAGATAAAACATTTTGGGAAAGGATGTCCCATCATAGACATTTTGGGGAAGGATGTCTCCACCATAGGAGTGTCAACAGGGTCACTAGAATCAAATCCAAATTTCTTTAATATTTCATTAACATATTTAGACTGATTTATGAAAATGCATCCGGAACTTTGAGAAATTTGTAAACCTAAGAAAAATGACATTTGCCCCATCATTGACATTTGGAATTTAGAACTCATCTTTTTAGAACAACGATTACATTCATTTGGGTCAGTCGAGGCAAAGATAATATCATCAACATATATTTGAACATGAAGTAAATGTTTTCCTGATTTTCGAGTGAACAGTGTAGGATCAACAACACCTTTGTAGAATCCGTTTTGTGGAAACCTAGAAGGGGGGTTGAATAGTTTTGCCGATTTTAATTTAGTTTCAAAAACTTTAGATTCATTAATATGTGAGATCTTATGGATGTAGAGAAAGTATAGATCTAATGATAAAGCAAGTAAATAATGTAAAGTAAAGGGATAGAAAAGACACAACCGATGTATAGTGGTTCGGCTACAAGGACACCTTCCTTGCGCTACTCCACTCCCCGAGTCACCCTACTCGAGAGTTCAAGCACTATGTCAACAAACTCCTTCACTTGGCGGAGAAGCCTTCACAGCGTTGCTTACACTTTTCCCAGTGCAAGCTGATGCCGAGTCCGTAACACGGTGGACCAAACCAACACGACTATTACACAACAAATATGTGAAATATCAAATACAAGATCTTTGCTACGAAAATCTTGCGGGTGAAAAATCAATCAAGGACCCTTGCTTGGATGACTTATAGAATGCTCATGATCTCGCCTTAGAGAAGGACCTATATAAGGATCACAATAGAAAGAAAGAAGAACAACTCTCTAGATCAAGTGATCTATATGTTAGAAGAGAATGAGAGTGTTTGAGAGATTTAGTAAGAAGAGGGGTGAGTTAGAATGAAGAAATGGCTCTCTATTTATAGGCAAAATCTTCCAATGTTCCCCGGATCCCACGGATCCCTCCCACTTGGGATCCGTCTAGTGTAATCCTAGGGATCCGTCTAGTGTAATCCTAGGGATCCGTGGGACGCTCCTCTTTGCCCATGGGTTTTTTGGTTATGGGTTAGTCCATGAGTTTTCTTTAGATTCAATGTATCTAAGTATACATTGTATCTAGCCAACTTGGGTATGGGTTATGGTCCATGGGTTGTGGTTTTTACCCATCCTAATAAACTATTACAACAAATGCTTAATTACTACAACTTTGTATTTAAATGGCTATATGTAAATACTTTACAAAAATAACATGTATCCTTATAATTATACTTAAGATAACATTATATTTGTTATCAACGAAACACAAAAAGATCGCAAAATATTAATAAACGTTTTTACGGTTTATTTGTATTAACAATCTCCCCCTTTTTGTTGATGACAAAACATAATGTTATGATGAGTAAAACTTAAGAATAGATGTAAGTTTTGAAACCCTAAGTTTACTTCTTCTCCCCTTTTGTCGAAACAAAAGTTAACCCTTGGAAGAAATAAAGTGTGGAAAAATTAGTCCACGTATCGCTAACTCTCCTTGACGGTAGCTCCCCTAGTTTGGGGCGTCAAGTGAAGAAAAATAAAAATCCTACAAAGAGAAAGGTTGGTAACATGCTTAAATAATCTTATGATTGCCGAGAATCAAGATTGGGAGCCAAGGTATGTAAACGAGGCCTTGTAATAAAACAACAAATTGTAGTGGTATTTATGCCACCTACAAGCATGTAAAAATAAGAACAAGACTTGTTCTTTAAAATGACTTCAAAAGAAAAAGTACTAAAAATATAAAATAGTAGTAATGAATCCTTCCATGCTTGCATAAGGTTATGGATGGATGTTTGGATGATTAATGGTATTGATGCGATCAAGGATGAGGTTGAGTATGAATTGCATTTCTTCCATAACTTCTATTGCAATTTCCCTAGTGGATTGGCAATGTTCACAATGTAGGTGATGTGGGTAATGAGTACGGAAATCTTCCGGTTTGTTTTGATTTGTGAGTTGCGGAAGTTGTGGTGGAAAATAGGAAAATACGGATCAAAGTCCGGAATGATTGGAAGTGGTAGTGGAAAAGAACCTATATGTCTTGTAGTTTAATGGGAGCTAAAGGTGGTGATGTTTCAAGATCATTGAATATTGTGTTTGGAGAAGTTGAAGGTGTCAAAAAGGCTAATTCTTTTTGCTTTGGTTGTTGAGATCTTGTTGGAGTCGTAAGGAGTTCCAAAGGGTGATTTTAGGTGGTGAATGATTTGGTGATGAAGTTCGTGTACTCGTTGGTGATGAAGGAGGTGCTATAATGGAAGCATCTTGTGGTGAGTTAGTTGATGGTGATGAGCCATATGATGGTTTTCCTAAGCAACAAGATCGGATGTTAATCCGTGGGATATCCTAGAGTTTGATTTTGGTATTTTGGAAGGTGGAAGTACAAAGGTTTGGGTTTCATGGAGATGATTGTTTGTACTAGGTGATTCATCTAATGGGTTTGTGGATGACATGGTGTATTTTGTGAGGATGAGATGGATTATGCAAGAATTTTGGGAGTTCTATATATAGAAAAACAAAGCATTGTAATGAATGCTTGATCCAAAATGTGGATTAAAATATAATGATTAGATATGAATTTAAGGCATGTGATCATGAGAACACAAGCATTAAAGAGCATACTCCCAAAAATAAAACAAATGTGGATTTTTCATCCAAAGTGAGAAAATAGAAGGTAAAACGACACATCTCACGGATCCCACCGATCCTTCCACTTGAGTGATCGTCCGGCATGAAAGCTGGGATCCGTGGGTCCAGTGATTCAGCAAAGACAAAATTTCCTTTTGGAAACATTTTTGCCTAGTGTGCCTATATCCAAACTATTTGGAGTTGCGGTTATCTCGACTCCTAAGAAAAAAGAAAAATAAACTAGAAGTAACTTGAGTATGTAATTTAGTGTTTATCAATGCTCCTAATTCATTGTTGCTTAAATGAATGTGCCAAAATACATATTAGTTATGTATCTCCTTTAGCATGCATAAGGCATGAGATGCAATGAAAGCGGGTTTTACTTTGTATTAATAATGAAAAGCGATTTGTCCTAGGCGTGAGAAATTGTTTTGTGAAATTGATACGGAAGGTATCATCCTTTTAGAAAACATTTTGAAAGAGGTTTTCTTTGAAAATGTGTATGTAGTTATGTGTTTGCAACTTGTAAGAAAAAATAAGAAAGCTATAAGTGAAAAACTTATCTTGGGTTTTGAAAATTCTCGTATTGTTTGTGAGTTGTGCGTGAAATAGAGATCCTAGACTCAGAAAGAAGAAGGCTAGTGTTTACATACCTTGTAGAGTCAAATAAGTTCTGACGTTTGTTCCATTAGACCAAGGCCAAGGCGAAGTAGGTTGAATTGTTCCGCTTCAACGGTTTGGTGAGGACATCGGCTATGTTGTCTTCGGATGCTACCTTCTCAATAGAGATGTTCCCTTTGAACATTGTCTCTTAAGAAGTGATGACGAATCTCAATGTGCTTTGTGCGAGAATGCAATACCGGATTCTTGCTTAAGTCGATGGCACCATTGTTGTCACATAGGATGGCTATGTCGCTTAGATGAATGTCGAGTCGACTAACGCTGATTCATCCATAATGCTTGTTGGCATGCTTTGCCGCGAGACGTACTCGACTTGGTTGTTGATATTACTAGTGTCGTTTGTTTCTTAGAAAACCAAATGTTAAACAACATCCCATGAAAGTACATACCCACTTGTACTTTTCTATCAACGTAATCACCGCATGGTCGAATCTGCATATACAATTGTTTCTACTCCCGTGCCCTTAAGATACCATAATCTAATTGTGTTGTACCCTTAATGTATCTAAATATCCTTTTACGGCTTCTAGGTGTGATGTTTTAGGGTCTTCTTGAAACCTAGCACATAAGCAAACACTAAACATGATATCCACCTACTTTCACGTGAGGTAGAAAGACTACCAATCATGCCACAATATTTAGTATTATCGACGGATTCGCTAGTCTTCATCTTTAATGAGTTTGGTGTCGAATGACATTGGTGTCCTAATTGGTTTCGATTCTTCTAGACCGAATTTCTTTAACATCTCCTTTATTTATTTAGATTGATTAAAGAAGATACCATCTTCTACTTGTTTGATTTGTAGACCAAGAAAGAAACTAAGTTCTCCCATCATACTCATCTCGAACTCGTCATGCATGATTTTAGGGAAATCATCACACATGTCTTGACAAGTGGATCCGAATATAATATCATCTACATATATTTGCACTATGATTATATGTGACTCTCTTTCTTAGTAAAAATGTGTTGTCAACTAACCCCATGGTGTAGTTGTGTTTAATTAAAATGACTTGAGTCTATCATACCAAGTTTTTGGAGCTTGTTTAAGACCGTAAAGGGCTTTCTTTAATTTATACATGTTTGGGTTTTCAAAATCGATGAAGCCGGAGGTTGAGCTACGAGATACTTCTTCATTAATGAAACCATTTAGAAAAGCGCTTTTGACATCCGTTTGATAAAGCTTTAGATCATTAGCACAAGCATATGCAAGTATTCTTATAGACTCTAATCTAGCCAGGGGGCATAGGTCTCATCAAAGTCTATTCCTTCTTGTTGGTTATACCTTGGGCAACGAGTCTAGCCTTGTTCCTAGACACTACTCCGTTTGCATCTAATTTGTTTTATAAACCCATTTGGTTCCTATTATGGTTTGATTACTAGGTGGAGGGACAAGTGTCCAAACATCATTAAAGCGAATTGATTTAGTTCTTCTTGCATAGCCATTACCCAACTCTCATCTTTTATAGCTTCTTGTGTATTCTTAGGTTCTATGTATGAAATGAAACAAAACAAGCTACTTTGGTTTTTGAACTTGAGACCTTAATGTTCGTTCGTTTAGCTTTCCTATGACTTTATCTACGGGGTGATCTTTGGACTCTTTAATGTTTATGACTTCATCATTTAAAGGTTCTTCTTCTTCATTTTCTTTTTCTTTATTACTATAGCTTCACTTTCTATAATCTCGTCATCGACAAGAGGTGGAGAGGGTTTGGGTGGACTTTCATCAAATTTTATATTTAATGACTCTTCTACCTTCATTGTTTCTTTGTTTAATATGACGTAAGCTTTGCTATTTGGAGAGTAACCTAGAAAGATACCTTCGGTTAATTTAGGATCAAATTTTGTAAGGTAATCTTTAGTGTTAAGAATAAAACATTTGCTTCCAAAGACTCTAAAGTGATTTAACGTAGGCTTTTTTCGGAGTAACTCATATGGAGTTTTACCTAAGCTTGGTCTAATTAAGACTCGATTGAGTATATGCGTTGGAGTATCAACGGCATTACACCGTAACTTTTGAGGTATGGATTGTTCATTAAGCATGGTTCGACTCATTTCTTGTAGGGTTCTATTCTTTCTTTCTACTACCCCATTCGATTGTGGAGTCGTGGAGCCGAGAAGTTGTGAGTAATACCATTAAGCGTCACAAAAGGCTCCAAATTGCACTTCATTATTGAATTCCTACCATGATTCGTCCTAATAGACACTATAGGACTTCCTAGTTGTCTTTGGATCTTTTGCTTAATATTTCAAAATAATTAAAGGTTTCGTTTTGTTCTTTAAAATTTTTGTCCATGTATACCTAGAGTAATCATCCACTATGACCAAAGTGTAGTAGTTGCCTCCATAACTTTAGATAGCGGATGGACCAAATAAATCAATATGTAGTAATTCTAGACACCTAGTTGTAGACACCATGTTTTTAGCTTTATGACTAGAATGAGCTTGTTTTCCTACATTACAAGCATCACAAAAGTGATGTTCATATTTTAACTTAGGTAGATCTCTTACTAGATCTTTGGATGATAGCGATTGAAGAATTCGATGTTGGCGTGACCCAATCTTCGATGCCATAAGGTCAAGTATCATCCATAGAGGTAAGACATAGTTTGTCTTTAGGTTCATTACCGATTTTAATGACATAGACTCCATGTTTCCTAATTCCTTTTCCTATGGTTATGCCATTTTTAATATCTTACTACGGTTTCGTAAAAGTACATTGCACTTTTATCACATATTTTCCTATACTTAAGAGGTTAAAGTTTAGGTTTTCTCGTGACACACATCGTTAATGGTTAGAGATTTGTTAGAAATCGTGCCTTTACCGATGATTCTACTTTTACATCTCCAAACACCACATTACCTCCATTGAAGGATTCATATGTGGAGAATAGATCTCTATTGCCAGTCATGTGCCTCGTGCACCCATTATCCTTGACCCATTCATCCGGGTCTAGGTCGACGTTTAAGCATACCTAAGACAATAATAAACTCAAAAGTTTGGTCCCCATTTGTTCATGGGTCCATTAGTGTTAAACATTCCATTCATGTTAGACATGTATGGATAAGATGAGTATGCATTCCATGGAGCAAAGTTTTGAAAAGGAAAACCATTTTGCATATTTGGGTTCCATCCATTTGATGGTTACTTCTTGGATAAGCGTTATTAGGTCTCCTAGATGGATTGTGTTTTGAAAAGATGGAGCTTTGTTTCTTGCAAAAGTAGGATTATATTTTGGAGGTGATTGTCTAGTGGTGACATGAGTTGGTTTCTTCCTATTAACTATAACAAACTCGGGTTCTAGATGAAGAAGCTACGTTATTACCTTTGTTTTACAACGAGATCCACGGATCCTCGGTGTACACTAGCCGGTTCCCTTCTCGAGGATCAGGGATCCGCCACAACAATGGTGGTTTTCTAGTGCCTTAACAAATTTTGTTTCTTTATTTTCACTAGTTGATGGATCAAGTTGTTGAATACCTAATCCTTTTGGTTGTTACCGGTTTTAACACTATCTAATATCGTATCTAAAGTGTTCGTACTCATTCTAGCAATTTTAGAATCCAGATGATCAACTAGTGTTTGAAGTTGAACGCAAAGTTCACATTCATCACTTGCTATTTTACCTTTTTCTAAACGTTGGTTTTGACTCTTTAAAAGCTTATTTTTGTTAATTAGTTTTAAGCTAATATTGCATAGTTTGTCATATTCATTATGCAATGAGTCGTCATCAAGTGATGAGCTACTATAGTATTCGTGACATACCTCGTCATTTGCCATGAGACAAATTTCTTCGTCCTCCTCGTCGCTCATTCCCCACGTGCAGCTCGAACGCCTTTTGATCATCTCGTTTGGGACATTTACTAATAAAGTGGTTTGGGTCCCACATTTAAAGCAAGCACGATCATCTTTTGGCTTCGTCCTCTTTGCTTTTCCGAAGCCTCTCTTATCGTCATACGGTTGTTTGACGTATCTTCCCTTTCTTCTAAAGAACTTTTAAAGTCCCTTACACGCCATAGCGCACTCTCGTCGTCACTACTCGAGGAGGAGTCCTCTTCATCGCTTGAAGCCTTTTGGCTTTAAGGGAAAGAGATTTGTGTTTCTCTTTCACCTTTGAGGCTTGAGTCTTTAGCAAGGACAAGCTCGTAGACTTTTAGGTTGCCTATGAGTTCATCAAGGTGAGGATTGTCAAATCTTTGACTCTTGATCGCGAATCACCTTGGATCTCCACTTGATGGAAGTGCCTTAGATATCTCCTAACATGGTTATGGCTAGAAAAAGATTCATCAAGTGCTCGTAAGATGTAATAATAGTATTAAAGTTAGCAAATGAATGATCTATAGTTTCCTCATCCGATATTGAAAATTGTTCATATTGTTGAACAAATAAATCAATTTTATTATTTTTAACTTGTTGGTTCCTTGATGAGTTACAACTAAAGAATTCCAAATTTCTTTAGAGGTTTTAAGCATGGAAATTCTTTCAAATTCCTTTTTCGGTAAAGCATTATATAAAACCATTTTTGCTTCACTATTTTTAGAAAGCTTTTCTTCAATTCATCATTTAGTTTATCATGAGGTATGTTAACTACATTCCTTTATCATCTTTTGAGGTAGCCTCAAAATCGCCTTCAACAATAATGTGCCAAAGATCAATATCTTTAGATTTCACATATGTTTGAATCTATTTTCCAATATAAAACCATTAGTTTCAAGTAGTGGTGGTCGTTGCATAGATTGCCCTTCCTTATAATTTTCGAACCCATAGTGATCGAAAAGTTTTTAAAATACAATTTTACTTTAAAATTTTATAAACTTAGCTCTTGATGCCAATTGTGGAAAACTAGAAGGGGATTGAATAGTTTTGCCGATTTTAATTTAGTTTCAAAACCTTAGATTCATTAATATGTGAGATCTTATGGATGTAGAGAAGTATAGATTTAATGATAAAGCAAGTAAATAAAGTAAAGCAAAGGGATAGAAAAGACACAACCGATGTATAGTGGTTCGCTACAAGGACACCTTCCTTGCCCTACTCCACTCCCGAGTCACCTACTCGAGTTCAAGCACTATGTCAACAAACTCCTTCACTTGGCGGAGAAGCCTTCACAACGTTGCTTACACTTTTTCCCAGTACAAAGCTAGATACCGAGTCCGTAACACGGTGGACCAAACCAACATGACTATTACACAACAAATATGTGAAATATCAAATACAAGATCTTTGCTATGAAATCTTGCGAGTGACAAATCAATCAAGGACCCTTGCTTGGATGACTTGTAGAATGTTCATGATCTCGCCTTAGAGAAGGACCTATATAAGGATCACAATAGAAAGAAAGAAGAACAACTCTCTAGATCAAGTGATCTATATGTTAGAAAGAGAATGAGAGTGTTTGAGAGATTTAGTAAGAAGAGGGTGAGTTAGAATGAAGAAATGGCTCTCATTTATAGGAAAAATCTTCCAATGTTCCGGGATCCCACGGATCCCTCCCACTGGGATCCGTCTAGTGTAATCCTAGGGATCCGCCTAGTGTAATCCTAGGGATCCGTGGGACGCCTCTTTGCCCATGGGTTTTTGGTTATGGGTCATGGGTTATGGGTTAGTCCATGGGTTTTCTTTAGATTCAATGTATCTAGTATACATTGTATCTAGCCAACTCGGTATGGGTTATGGTCCATGGGTTGTGGTTTTACCATCCTAATAAACTATTACAACAAATGCTTAATTACTACATTTTGTATTTAAATGGTTATATGTAAATGCTTTACAAAAATAACATGTATCCTTATAATTATACTTAAGATAACATTATATTTGTTATCAACAAAACATAAAAAGATCGCAAAATATTAATAAACGTTTTTACGGTTTATTTGTATTAACACGTTTGCCAAAAGGAACTTTGACAAAGTATCGTACCATGCCCTTGGAGCCTGCTTCAAGCCGTAGAGAGCCTTTTTCAGACGGTAGACATGGGTAGGATGTTCAGGATTCACAAATCCTTCCGGTTGACTGATGATAACATTAAATAGTCTTGAATATTAAGTGTCAATTTTCCCCGATAATGCTCGTATTTTACATCATTTATATGGATTTACGCTTGTTTTCCTCTATATTTCACTTCGGGTAAATTACGAGCATTGGAGCTAAAGAGATGGATTTGGAGAGTTTATTGAAGATATATCATAGTATGCTCATTTTGAAGATGTTACAACAGAACTCCCTCTCACATTACGCCGTAATGAAGCGTGGCTCGAAAAACCAACTCAATCAAGATTACGGGCGAACTCTCTCCAAAGATTACGACGTAACCAACTAGGTCAAATGAGGTTACGCGCCGCTGCAAGTTACGCCGTAACTATTGTCTCATTTACGGCGTAACCAAGATTTATTGAAGATATGGCGTAACTCCTTCCAGATGTTACGCCGTAACCAGCATTTTTAGTGCAAATATCAAAGATAATGGTTTTACGGCATAACTCTTAACGTTAGTTACGCCGTAACCAGATCTGGCCTATAAACACCCCTCGAATTCCAGCATTTCAAAGCATCCCATTTGACACAAAACATCTCGGAACGTGAGTATAAGGTTGAAGCCAGATCTTAGGGAGCATACGGAGCCATCTCCATGGGAGAAATCACTCCCCTACGATAAGCATTAGCATTTTATCTTTTCTTTACATTCAATTCATGTATTTCGTAATGTTAAACATTGAATCGATTTTTTTACTCAATATGAGCGGCTAAGCACCTCTGGTGCTAGCTTAGTTATGATTCCTTAATTGCTTTTTTTATGTTTACATTGCTTCCGCATAATTTTTTCTAGTATATGCTTGCATAGTTTGTTGGTAGCTACCCTTGTTTCGGTAGTTTTGAATGGCGGTAGTGGCTAGTTACTTAGAGATATGACCAACTAACCCTAAGTAAGTAGACCGAGTGGGAAGGGTAAGATATGACCAACTGGACGACCCTTTTGCTTGCGATTTGACCAACTCGATCACCTACCGCTTGGATGAACTTAAGAAGTCGGGATGAGTGTTTAAGATGCTAGCACCCGGCACTCATTGTTACAAATCTTGCTTGTAGAGGTACTTAATGACTTGGCTTAGGGACTAAGAACAATCGATTCTTCGACGGTCACCGACATCTCCAATGGAACCTTTGTTGATAGGTTAGGACAACCCACCAAATGATGTCCTAGCGACTTTGACCCCACTCAAGCAATTGGAAGTAATTAAATATAAACTTAGCTTGATAGGATGAATAACTAGGTTAGCACACTTCTCCCATATTGATCTCAACCCTCGCCTCTATATGCTTTCTTATTTTCTTGCCTTAGTAGTTAATTAATCATTTCATCCTTTAAAATCTATTAAAATCAGTGACACCTAGACGTAGTTTAAATCCGCACACATAGCTCTTGGGACGACCTCGGTTTTACCGAATACTACACTACACACGACCGGTACACCGCCTGTTAGTGCATTAGGGTAAACCATAGGTATAACGAGAAGTTATAAATATTAAAACATGGTCAAGAAATCTACATCAAGTTTTTGGCGCTTTTCTGGGAGTTAGATTAGGATTTTCATTAAGTCTTTCATTTATGTTTGGTTTTAAAATTTTCTCAAATTCTCACGATATTTTTCAAAGGTTTAGGTACCATGGAAGTTGTTAACATTGATGACCTCACTCTCGAGGAATATTTGGCGTTGACAAGAGAAGAACAAGGGTCGGGTCTCGTAAGACCGGCAATTGGAGCTAATGTCCGCTTCAAGATTAAAGAACAATTCATGAGGAGCTTCGCTAACCCTTTTCGTGAAACAGGGACTAAGATGCGTATGAGCATGTTGAGAATGTCTTGTACATCGCAAGCCTTTTCAACATTTCGGTATGTCTCATGATGTCATTATGCTACGTGTGTTCCACATGACTCTTATCGGGTCGCAAGAAGATGGATCGAAAGATTGCCCATACCAAGCGCTTGATACATGAGCTCTTCTTAAAAAGCACTTCATCCAAAGATATTGTCCTCCGTTAAAAATATCTAATCGACCATGGAGATCCATAATTTAAGCAAGATGACAATGAAACGCTTGTATCAAGCCCGGATAAATACAACGATCTCCTACAAGTGTCCTACACATGATCTAAACAACCAGCAAAGGTCAACATCTTCTACAAAGGAATCAACATGACTACAAGATGGATGTTGGACTACCAGGACCAATTCCAGCATGACTCCTACTCTGCAATTGAAGCTATCCAAACAATGGCCGATCATTCCCAAAATGGCACGATGGAGGAAGCAAAGGAACCAAGGTGGAAATCGGATGGAATTGCCGCCATAACTAACAAAATTAAAATCTTGGTCGGGATATGCTCAAGCTGAGAAAAAGTGTTCATTCCATCCAAGTAGGTTGCGAAAGCTGCAGAGGAGGACATCTCACCAAAAATTGTCCTCACATTAACGAAGAGAGCACAATCGAAGAAGCTAAATATGGAGAGAATCGACCGTTTTATGGGGAAAATCGGAATAGTAATGGCTATCGTGGAGGACTGATTCAGGGAAACCAATTATAGTATTGGGTAACTCAAACATATTAGATTTGAATCCCCGGATCGTTCATAGGGAAGGATGAATGGAGTTAAAAACTCACGTCGTGTTATTTGGGATTTGAATAGTTAAAAAGGATTTTATAGTGATTTCTAAACTACGGGAAAAGGAATTATTATAAAAGACAATAAAATCTACTAAACCTATGGTGCAAGCAAGAAATTACAACTAAACACGCAATTTATACTAAAAACGCAAATTACGAAAAATCTAAAACGTATACTAAATTGCAATCTAAACTATTTTAACCCCTAAAAGTGAAATAATAATTTTCTATCGCTAAGAATGTAATTTGAAAATTATCTAAAATTTAAAACTAATTTTTTTGGTTTTTCTTGATTTTATTTGAATTAAAAACTATTTTTGTATTTTTAAAATAGATTTAAAAAGCTAGAAAATATGAAAATTTACAAGAAAATTACCAAACTATTTTTCAAAAATCTAATTAAACTAAAAATGATTTTAAAAGCGAAATTGTATTTTTCTCGACTTTTTCTCAATTTATTATGAATTTAAAACCGATTAAATCTAATAAAATGTCTAGAAAATACTAATTTGACAAGGAAAATATGGAAAAATACTTGTTATGTCCTTTTGATTTTCTAAACTTAAGGAAATTAAATTTATATTTTTGATCCTTTTCTCATTTATTTAAATTAAAATCTATTTAAAATTGCTAAAAGCAATTTTAATCTAAAAAATAGCAAATGGTTTTGGAAAATTATGAAAACTTGCTTAAAATTCCTAAATATAGTGAGAATCTATGAAAATTATAAAAGCAACTAGAGAAGTCCTAATAAGCACTTTAGGTGGCAACCATATGAAATAAGCAATCACAAAAAGCAAATAAGCTATAAAGGCTACCAAATCACAAAACAATTTTAAACTTACTTCAAATGACTAAAATCACCGATAGTGATAATTTAAGACCAATTAATAAGCTAATAAGCACTTTTGATGAGTTAAAATCAAAACAACCCTATGTTTCAAACAAGCCAAGTAGTACTTTTTGAGCTTATGAAAAGCTGTTAAGAAGCTAAAACTAAAATTTGAAAAAATGTGTAATAACTAGAAAAGCAACCAAATATTTATCATACTCAATCTCAGATCAAATGAACTACTGTTGAACAAATCAAAAATCAAAAACTCAAGCTTCTTAGGGCATTTATGTTGTGAGCAGGGGAGATTTTTTCTAAACCACCAACTTTAAGCCATCAGCAGCTTAAGCTAGAGATTTTTTTGATTTTTTTCCTTTTGGGAAAAGTAAAGGAGATGGTGAAATTGTAATTTTTAATTTTTAAGAATTTTATTGACAACTAAAATGGACATAAAAGGCGATAACAACCGAGAAAAACCGATTTTGGAAAAAATCACTTTGACAAAACTCTTACTTTGACTAATTTGAACTTTGATCCTATTTTAATGAAAAGTAATGTAATAATAAGCTATAATATAACCTAAATAAGCTAGATTAACAACTTTATAACCTACAAATGAGATCATGCAAACTTAAACTATCCTAAATCTAACTGATATGAAAATTAAAAGGAATTTTGACTTTTTGTAATTTAAACTACTGATTTTATGCAATTACCAACCTAATTGGACCTAATGTAGATTGACTAGACCATATATTACTACTAGAACAGACCTAACTACCTAAAACTACTCTAAACCAAACACCCTTGAATGTAAACCGATTTGAGAAACTAGTATGCAAATGAGTTATTAAAGCTATGTAACCTTAAAGACAAATTATACTAACTAATTTAAGACTATTATGAGTGAAATTACACTATTCTAAACAACAAATACCACAAATGCAATATGAGTCGATTGCACAAGAGTGTATGCGCTAAGATGAAACTAGCTAAACTAACACCAAATCAAATATAATATGTCGAAAGTAGATGAAATTAAGCTAAGTAAGCAAGATTAAGCTAACAAAAACAGATCTAAGCTAATAAAATGCAAAGCAATAAAGGGACAATAAAACTCACTGGGACCCTAGTTAAACAAGGGCACCAACTTAATGGCAGCTACAAGCTCCAGTTATGTTGGTTTGTGGGAGTTGTTAACACACGAACGGCTAAGAGTGTGTGAGCCTATGGGGCACACACGATAAACACGAGTGTACGTGTTTAACGATTATAACTTGAATGTATACCGATATATTTGCATGTAACTTGACCCATTATTTTGTATGACCCATGGACTGCTTCATGGACTTGGGACATTTAGTTTGAGCTTCCATGGGCCTTGAAAGCTTACAAACGATCGGCAATGGGAGCTTGGGCTTGTAGCTTGTTGTTCAAGAAAACCCAAGTAGAGGGTCGGTTTGGATTTGCTATAAAAGCAAACTTCCTACTCTTTATCCTTGAGTGACATGCGACATATGCATCATCGCATGCATGTGACGATATACATATACCATTAAATCTTACTCCAACCAATCACAGTTCATGTCCCTATTCCCATTGACTTTCATCTAAGTTGAATGGTTATAGTTTGTTTTATTTAAAACTTAACTTGCATCGTATATATATATGATCCAAGAGTTATAGGTTTAATTTGATTGGTGATTGTTGTATATGAGTTCCGGTTGAAAAGCGATGCAACAAAGGTGGGTTTTGTTTCGATAGTGGGTCACTTCTGGACGAGAATACATGGAGGATATCGATAAAATTTATCCGATATCGGGTATAATTAGAAAAAAGTTTTTGGCTTTTTTGGTTCTCGGGCAGAAAGCAAGCATGTTTTTGGTGGTTTTCTTGTTCGAGTTATTCAAGTGGTTTATCAAAGGGTTGATTGGGTTTTATGTTCTCGACTAGCTCTTTATCGAACGTATAAGGTTATCGGGTTTGTGTGTGATACTCATGGAGATATCTAATTTAGATATTTGGTGTTTTGTTTGGTTTTTTGTTCGTTACTAAAATCTAATTGCCAAGCAAGGTTAGGTGTTCTTTTATCCCTTTTATTAATTAATTACGTGTTTAACATAATTGCGATTACTAGATCCTTATCCGCTGCGTACTCGTAGAGGTTAATGATTAACTTAGTTCTAAAATTCCAACAGTGGCATCACGAGTCAACTCATTTTTGCGATTATGGGTTACACGTTTCAGATTAATAAACTTGTTTAAAAGGCTGCATGAAAACTAATTTAGTTATTCGTTTTATTTTGTTTTGACAACTTGATTTCGTTTGTTTGTGAGTGTGGTGAATAAACACAAATATCAAAGTATCAAATTAACGCAAGAATCGACAAATCAACCTTTTAGGAAAAGGGTTAACGTGCCAAAGCTCACGTATGTGATAAATGTGATACCGGAAAAGTGATTTCCCGGGTCGTGTCCCAACGAGGTGTGAAATTGACGGTGTCGTTGAGTTTCGTGATTAGGACTTGAATTGGTTTAACAAATTTTGGATTTTGATTACGTTATTCTACAAATTAAAGAACGGAATGAAAATTAAGCACGCCAAACAATGTAAATGCTAAATAAACTACTACTAAACCTAAGAAACAATAAAACAAAGCTAAATTACATCCTAGGGTGCTAAAATGCAAAAACGTGAAAACCGAGAGCCAGACTTAGCCCAAAGTGAAAAAATATGCAATTTAAGTCCTAAGAGTACAAACTAATTTTCCTACATTCTCAATGACTAAAAATAATTTTAGAAAAAGTCGGGTATTTTTTCGACTTTTATTTTATTTATTATGAATTAAAAACTATTTAAACTAAATAAAGTAAAATAAAATACTAAATGAAAGTAAAAATTTCTATAAAAATTTCAAAACTAATCTAAACTATTATCTATCTAAGAAAAATAAAATGGACCTCAAAGCTATAAGCCACACGCTATTAAAAAGCTAATGTATAGAATAAGCTTAAACTGACAAATGCATATTAAATATTAAAGAGGGGGAAGAATGTCACAACAGAGGCACTAGCTCAGATGGAAGGGGCCTGTTGGTGTTGGACGTGGGAGGGCTGTTTAGAAGGTCCCAGGTTCGAATCTGCCCTCTTGCTTTCTTGGTAGTCTTATTTATTTTATTTTTTTTTCTTTTCGCTTTTACAAACCAACAAGGTATCAAATGCCACCCCCTTTTTGTAAAACTTTTCTTGAAAGCTTTATTAAGTCATTGTTTGACAGATTCACAACCACACACCTTGACCGCTTTTGGGTCAAAAAGGCAATGATAAGATACTACAAAAGAAAGAATAAGCTAAAGCATGAATCTACAAGCTACAATAAGCCATAAACAACAAATATCAATTAAAATGGGGAGGAAACAATGGCAAGCATATTTGTACAAAGGAATCCTAAAACTAAAAGCATGGAAAATAAGCAATCCAAAATCTTAAATAAGCTTCTAATAAGCATCAAGGTAGCTAAAAGTTACTAATCCTACTCTAATCTAATCTAATGATCACAACTAAACCAACAAAAGCTGAAACAAAAGCCTAATCAACAATAAAAATATGGTCTCACTTGTCGCTTGTCGTTATTCTGATTTCAAACGACCTTACGGTATTGCTTAAGCCAATCCTAAATGAGCAATAGTGGAGATGAGCTTTTGAGCTTAAAGGTTCTTGAAGACAAGCTGGGGGGCAAGCTTTTGCCCCTACAAAATCCTAATTAGAAGCTAAGCCTAATGAGCTAGGGGGTTGTGCAACAAGCCTAGTGGGTCATGGAAAAGAAAAAGTAACATGAGATTCTTTTCTAAAACTTGTTTTGCAAAGAGAAGTCAAGGCAAACTTAAAATTGACTCTACACTTTCCTAATGCAAGACTCAAAGTGGTCAAAAATGAATTTTACCCACCAACCAAGCTTATCCAAACACACCTTTTAAAAACAGCTAAGGACTTTGAAACCGAATTAACCCAAAGTTTGTGAAGTCGCCTATGAAAACTCAATTCTTATAACTAAACCAAGATGACTAAACAATTAAAATCCGAAACAAGTGAACTTGTATTAGAGCTCAAAGCAATCATGAATGAAGAACAAAAAAAATAGAATTTGCATAAACTTGAGTAAAGAGTGTGTCTCGAAAACTTGAATATAACAACTTAAAAGCGAATTTAAAGGATAACAGTAAAGGGAAATTACAATTAACTAAAGATGGACTAGAACTTGAATTTCTAGACAAAATTTTACATTTTTCCTATATGCCTATTTATACAAAAGGCTGAAAACTGCCTTCTTCTGTCTTCTTTCTTTTGTGTTTTCGATGTGTTTCTACTTTCTTGTGAGCGTAAACAAACCAAAACATCCTTGTGCTTCTTGACTTCAATCCAAGCCATCCATGAGGTAGGTACCATCTTGAGCAAAATCTGAGCCGTCCACTGGGGTCTTTTATGCTTGGATTCCCAACTTGGCAGCCTTGGGAAAGAGGGAAAGAGTGGGTAAGTGGGTTTGGTGATGACTGGGTAAGGGATGGGAGGTTGAGTGTCTAGGAATCAGTGGGTGAGAGGGTTTGGTGATGACAGGGTAAAGAGGAGGGAAAAAAGGGAGTAGGGTCGTTTATATTTCCGGGTTTGGGATTAAGAGGTAAGTAAAAGGGTAGAAGGTGTTTTAAGTTTTATTTATATCTCTTTTTTTGGTTTTAAAAGTTTGGTTTTTTTTTTTTTTTTTTTTTTTTGAAACTTAAATTGTTTTTAAAAATGAATTTTACAAACATTGGTTTTGAGGTGAAATTGTATCTGTTTTGGATTTTTGGTTTGAAGGGTAAATTTGTCATTTTGGGATTCGGGAAGGGTAATTTGGTAATTTTGGGTTCTTGGTTGGGTTTAAAATGGTTTCCAAACCCGCTCTAAAAACGTGTCCGGTATTCAATTGATCAACGATCGTGAAAATCACATCCCAAGACCGGCTTCTCAAGACTTTTCTTATTTCACCGATTTTGCCCGTTTTAGCTCGCTTTCAATCCTTTTGTACCGGAAGACATAAAACACACCCGAGGATATTTTTGACATATTTTGATCGTATTTGGGTGTTTTAGTCGCTTTTGTGGTCTTAGGTGGGTAAAACGATGAGTGAATAAGCACTCATCACAACTATATGTAATACTTGTCAATTTTTAATAAAAAAATAACTAGTCACACACAAATTAAATTATATTGATACTTAGAATTAATTTGTTAATTTAAATTACATGTTAATTAGAATTACTTTGCTAATTGGAATTAACTTGTTAATTAGAATTACTTTGTTAATTCGAATTAAATTGTTAATTAGAATTACTTGCTAATTAGAATTAAATGTTAATTAGAATTAATTAATTGTTAATTAGAATTATAATGATAATTAGAATTACCTATTATTTATTAAATACATAAAATTGCGTAATTACTTGTTAATTGAGATTGCCATGTTTTATGTGTTTTCCGGCCACAAGACCCACTCAATTGCTTTTTAAGCGATGTATGGGGCGATCTAGGTATTGTATCCTAGTGACGGTCTTTTGGTTCTCTGTTTGGGGAAGACTCGCAAGAGAACTCGGAACAATATATGTTTTACATTGATGTTTATGATATTATGTTTGTGATTCCTATATGTGCATTATTACTTGCTTTGACACCTAATTGTATGCAATATGAAATAATACATATCGTAACCATAACATTAATATTGATATTTATTTACACGCCTAAATATTATGCTCATTGTGACCGCTATTTGATTCGTGGAAAATCGCTTTTGTAAAATAAAGTGACCTAATATATGAAACACGCTTTCAAGAATTTAAAACTAGACGCTATGGACACTTGGGATGTACGGCTCACCCACTAAAACAAACTCAAAAGGGGCTCAAAGAGGTGCGCAATGCACCAAAGGATGTCTAGGTTATTGCTTCACCATTCGGTCCTCTCGCTTCCTCGTATGCTCGATTGAGCTACCGTGAACCATGATGATCACTACAATGTCATTACCAAAAGTTTTAAAATTAGTGTTACAAAGTTGTTTTTCATGCTTCTTTGTACACGACTTTTACCACATTTATATGTGTGACAATTTGTATTTTCGTGTCATTCTCAAAACATTACTCATGCTTCATTATTTATCATTTATCGTGAACTAGGTTTACGAGCATCAAATTCACGTGAACTGTAATGGTTTAGTCAGTGAATTCATGATCATATCATCGAGGTCATTTCATATAAACTAAGTTTAGTCTACATTTCATTAACATCATTGTCATCATATTAGTTCATGCATGGTTTTGCATTTTACATTAAACGATAATTTTCATATTAAATAAACGTTATCGCTAATTAATTATTTTGAACAATTGATCCAAAGATTTCAAAATTATCCCGATATATTTTATACTCATATTAAGTTTATAAAATATTATTATTAGTTTACCTGGTGTTTTAAATTTATTTTGTATGTAAATTGTTAAATTTATATAATTACTTACAGTTATCTTAAATACTACACGATTATTATTATTTCACTTAAATTTTTCAAGAAATGTATTTTTATAATTTTTATGACCTCAATATATTTTATCTTGACCCGTGAAAATTTATTTTTATCTAACGCTACCTTAAATATTCAAATGGGTACACAATTTACCACAAGTCTTCAAGTAACTTACAACTAATTACACTTCTACATATTAAAAAAAAAAAGGGTATTACTTAAACAAATACACCCCCTTGTCGACACAAGGGGGTTAGTCATCCAAAATCTTGCATAATATCTCTTGTAAGTTTAAAGTATATTATACTCTAAATATCTAAAACATACACTTCATTATTTCTAAAGAAAGATCAAACCATCTCTTGTTTTCTCTTCTCTCTCAAAACCGACCAACCAAGACAAGAAGGAAGATCATCATAAAAAATTTCAAGACAAGGTTTTACATACACTAGTATCACTCTTGTTAAGGTTTTGCAATAAAAACCTTGGGTGATTAGGAAAATCCATTGTTCTCATAAACCTCATCAATTACTAGTAAGCATTTCATACATATCATTATTTTCTATATCCATTTCTATGTTCATTTTTATTATGCACAAGTAAAACATGCAAGTTATGTGATGTTTATACCACTTTTTAAGGTTTTTAAGTGTTAAATATATATAATCCATCCTATAATTATTCCTTGTTATATATTAGTTTTGGTGATTTCTAGGAAACCATGACACCCTAAGAAGGTGTATGGTAGGATTAGAATAGCTTCGAGTTGTTTTGAATGGGTTAGAATAGGTTTGGTGAGAAAACTCATTTAAACAAGTTTGCAAAGGGTCTGTCCTTATTTTCAAAATCTGGAAAACCGACAGTAGGTAAAAATTTTGGCCTAGATATTTAGAAAATATACTTTAAAACGAAACCGTGGCGCTTGAACGGATTAAAACGGAGCTATAACGAAGAAGTTATGAATTTTTCAAGTTGGCGTACTAAAACTATAAATTTCGAAATTTCAGCAAGCAATATTTATTTTATACGAGTCAAAATGAAGCTCATGCGTTGTAAATTATGTCGACTTGTCAAAATATATGTTAGTATACTTTGATACAAAGCTAAGGACCTTTAAAACGTAGAAAACGGATTTGTAACGATTAAATTACACAAGTTAAACCAAGTTGTCGTAACTATATTATTTAAGCAAAACTAGTTTATTTCTATTATACAAACATTACGTCGACGAAGGACCATGTTGAGGGTCGCTTTAACAATGACGGAGTACTTTTCATAAAAATATGTCTTCTAGTAAAATCAAGTTCGCTTAGCCTATTTTCCAAAATGTCCAACCGTCGTCGAGCGGAGTTGTAACGAATGAAATATAGTCACTTAAACTTTGCCGAAAAAACATCCTTAAACTATATTTTGGGACATAAGTACTATACTTAACCTCTATTTTTCCTTATGTTCGAGACCTCTAGGATGGAAACTCATGTACTAAAACTTTGAGATAATCATACGAGCTTCCCAAAACCGCTGAGTTTGTTTCCTAACGCTGACGTGCACCATTTTACTTACTAGCTTTTCGAGGTTGTTTTAGTCACTTTCATGAATTCTTCAAATGACATTATTTTACTACTAAAAGTTATAATTTCATAATGAATCATTAAATGATTATCTTATGATATCATTTCAACGTAAATGCTTGAAAAGTAATTTATAAATTGACAAGACGTTATAAGATTATTTTTCGACGATAAGTATTATTTTCAAAATTCACAAGTGGTATAGATATCGTATGAATTGTATGCATAACGTTACATTGTAACTTCTCATATCATATCATTCATAATAGGTCAATTTTAGAGATTCACGCTACATTTCGGTGTACTCACTTTTGCCATCGCATCATTGTCCAAGTGAGTTTTCATAGCCCCATTTTCAATCGCTTTGTACTATTTTTGGGGGAGATACATGCTTAACTATTTTTCACAAGTATTTTAGATTTTAAGGATAATTTCTATCATGATCACCATTGTTTCAAAAGCGAATGTTGTACTATATCAATTGTTCTTGTTTGAGTGTTATAGTTCTACGTCGAATAAAGTACTATGTCATTGACTACCGATATATTAAGTCGTACTATTGATTATGTGATATAGTTCTACGTCAGATAATGTTCTAAATTAGTTGACTATCGATACATTGAGTCAAAAGCTATTGATTATGTGCTATGGTTTTACATCGAGTTAGGTACTATTGTGAATTCATTTGACGATGTGTGTTTGAACATAAACTATACATATTTTTGCAATGGGTTGTAAACACACAAGTTGCAAGTTTTGTATGGGCGGAACTTGAACCGAGTGGATTTACAATGCCTTTGTCGCATAAACGATTTTGAAAGGCTTTACATTTCAACGTAAACTCTATGAACTTACTCAACCTTTGTGTTGACACTTTTAGCATGTTTTATCTCGTATCTAAGGCATTCACTTCATGGCATGCATGTGGACTTATCATAGAGTCGCAGGACGACGCTTCACTTGGGTTTTATATACTTTAAAACATCGTTTGACTTGTACCAAAATTATTTTCCGCACATAGTAACTTTCATTTGGGACCTATCTTTGTAACTCGAATGTTTTTAATATATCAAACGATGTTCTTTTCAAACGACACTTTAGGTCGCTCAATATAACTGTGATTGTGATGCTATGACAACAATCCCGTGAATTCCATTCGCCGCAAAATGTAATTTGGGGTGTGACAATATGTGCATACCTATTTGTTAATTTTAAGTCACGCCATCCAACTATGAACACGCATTTGATTGACTTCTCCGTCGCACCTAAGGGCCTTTCCAACCCATGGTAATTATTTCGCTTTGGTCGCACCATTTGGTTATTTTTACACGCTCATACGTGGTTGACTTATTTCGAGTTGGCTTGGTCAGACCTTGAACCCGAGGCATAAGATGAGAACTAAACATGCTCATGACATTATTACTTGTTTACTAATATCTTGATCAGTCTCATAAATCTAAGAGTTGCATTATGCAATTAACGTTCGTCGCTTACCTCTTGTCCTATTTTTTTACGCAGTGGTCAAACCTATGGTAATTAAGTGGGGTTGCAAGATGAATCTTAGTCTTATTAGGAATTAATTGGGTAGTTAATCCTTTAAAAATGTAATTATCGAAAATACTAGAATTGAAATTTTTATGTTCTGATTAATTGTATTATTGCAACATAATTCATAAACAAAGTTGTTTTTCTTCGAAAGACAAACTTAGTATCTTTTCCTAGTAAGAAGAGTGAGACTTATACCTATCTTCTCCTTAGTTGACAAACTAAGATAGGATTACAAATTGATAAACTCATTTATGATCTTTCATTACCCTTTGTGGTCTAGAGTTAATTGAAAGATAGAATATTTTGTGTAATCGGAAACACCGTGTTTAGAGCTACCAAATAAATAACATCCCGCACTTGTCACGATGTATGAGTTTAAACCGCAAAGAGTAAAGGAATTACTAGCATATTTGTTAGGTAATCTTCTTGGACTCTTATTATTCCTAAAGTGCTAATTACCCTGGGGCTATATAGACGATAAAAGAGGAATTGCATGCTAAAGATTCAAGTTAATTGAATGAAAGAATGGCTAGTCCATTGTCTACATAAGTAGAACTTCATATACTCGGATCAATACCTTAGTACATGCTACTCGAGGCATTTGAAGAGAATAGAAAGTATACAAACTCGCTATATGCTTTCATCGAAATGTAACACTTGTAATGTTGACAAATCCAAGGAGCAATTGTATTTTATTACCGAAATAACATTCTTGTAATGTTGTCAATTTCATGGAGCTACGGATTTATTTCCGTTAGTCACCCATATCATTTCAAACTAGCTTTGTAATAATTCATTACTTTCCAATATGAACAACCATTGCTTAAAGGAAAATTGAATTTTATTTTATAAGATAACACGTTGCCTTCCGCCGCTTCTCAAGCGCTATCTATAGAATAATACTCCACAATTCCTTATTAAAGGTTATGGTTCTAAAACTACTTATGATATCTATGACATTATCATATTGTACGAACAATCAATCACGTGTTGTTTGTTTTCATAATATGTTGTTGTACCTACACAAGTGGGAGAAATTTCAAAGTGTGTTCAAGGAACAACAATATTATTGGTATCTCTTGACCGCAAGGTAAGAAAACTTATAATTCTACTAGGACTTAAACACGTTAGATGTTTAATGCCCTACCACATGTAAATAAGAATTCTACTAGACTTAAACACGTGAGATGTTTATCGCCTACTACATTCTACTAATGATTCTACTAGGACTTAAACACGCTAGATGTTTGTTGCCCTACTACATTCAAATGTCATGATATAGTGTAAAGATACTTCAACATTTGACTACATGTTTTAGTCAACATAATTATGGTTATATGATAATGATCATAATTCTAAAGTATAAAATTAACTTGAAATTACTATAGAACTCAATAGTTTGCGTTCATGATTACTTTTGTTAGTATAATTATGCTTACATGTTAAGACATAATTATAAAGTCCTTGAATTAGTCAATGACTTATAAGATAAAGTATATATAGTAAAAGTGTTGTGTCTTCTAGTTAACACATAAACATAAGGCCTTTGAATTATTCAAAGACTAATAATGTATTATTGAAATGTTATGTTTTCTTGTTAACACATAAACATATAATCCTTGATCGCCTCTGCTTCTTGTGAACACGTGAACATATGATAAGGTTTTAAAAGGTACCATTTTGAGGGTCGTTTAAGTCCTTATTTGATCACTTTGTATCCGTTATTGCTTAATATCGCTCCTTTTCACTTTTTAGGTCTCGTGAAGGCAAAATGTCGGAATGGCACTTATTTGGACGAAAAGGCGCGAATATATGAAGAAAATGGCCAAAGTCAAAATCGAGACACTCACAGCTGTCGAAAGTAGAAGGCGACGGCGCCAAAAGTTATTGGCGACGCCGTCCCAAAATTATTGAGACGATCCGTAACCCAAAACTCAGATTTTCAAGTGACGACGCCCGCTTATGGAAGAGTAGGTCGTCGCTACTCGCACGGCCTAGATGCAATCCGACGACGCCGGTCAAGAGGACGGCACACGGACATAAGGTGACGCCGCCGCAAGGTTAACGTGCCAAGACGAAACCCTAATGAGCGGCGACACGACGGCGCCACTAAACATAAGGTGACGCCGCACGCAATTGTAATCTTATATATAGAATCCGAATTTTTCGCCTTTGTGTGGAGAGTCTTTGGAGTAAAACCTAAAACCGAACCTAAGGTGTCTTGTACAAGATTTTAGGGTTTTAAACCCTATCTTACATCAAGATAAGTCTTTACTTCATTAATTCAATTATGTCTTTGATTATTTGTGTGTATGCTTGCATGTTCTCCATGTCCGCTAATTTATTTGTGTGTTTGCTTAGAAGTATGAAACTTAATTATTGAATATTGATTGGTTGTTTCTTATCTTAGTTGATTAATGATCTAGTAATGCGATAGGTCATTCGTTGTGTACTTAATGCTTGATTCATCTTTGTGAACCTTAGAGTATAATTACCGAGTAATTGTAGGCTAAACCATCCAAAGAGCGCCTTAGAGTAGGAGTTTATAATCTCTAGTGGGTTTGTAGACAAGACCCTTTGGTAAGTTCAAGAGTTAGGAGAAACGATACCCTACAACTTTAGACACACAACGCAACTAGGAATAAGACGTGACACTCAACCATCAATAGGAGATAATTAAGGAGTAATACAAACTAAGTAAACACATCTTTAAACTATCATACGAGCACACATTAATTAGACATAGACTCCCACAACCTTAGTTTAGATAATTAGATAATAGTAGAGTAATCGGTAGAAATACCAACCCCCAAATCCAATACCCGAGATTCGTACCTTTCCATTTTCATAAAATATAAAAGATAAAAATAATCTTCCTCAACCTTAACCTTAGCGTAGTAACTCCCTACTAGCATTCCTATTCCCCAGAGAACGATATCAATACCCGTGGCTTACCCTAATTACTACACTACAACGATTAGGTTCATCGCCTAGGTGTTATAAAACTTGCTCAAGAAAAGGAAGTTCCTTTGACCCCGAACGACGCGTAGTAGCGTTATCAAGTTTTTGCGCCACCGCCGGGAATAGAATAGCTAGTTAGTAGTCCACCTCGCTTAGGTTTCTTTGCTTGATTCCTATCAAGTAAACTTTTTCTCATTTTTAGATTTCTCTTAGTCTATCCCCTTCTTCGTGACCTTTGTTCGTAACCTCATCACTTTTCATCATGGAAGGTGATAACCCACTACCATTCATCAACCCACCACCAAATGACCCGCCAAGAGCCCGTGCTCTTGGTGAATACTCAAGACCAAGCCACCTAGGCTATAGGAACACCATTGAGCTTCCCGACCAAGCCCAAACTACGGCCCTGCGATCCGACACCATCCGGTTGGTGCAAAACGGATGTGATTCCATGGACTTCGCTCAAGATCCAAATCAAGATCCGAGGATTTCTCAAAATCGCCGATTCCATCGACCTTGATGCTACTACTGGGAGACCACGCTACCGCCTCTTCCAATTCTCTCTACGGGACCAAGCTAGTAATTGGCTTGAGCGACTTCCGCCGGCTCCATCTCAAGTTGGGATGATCTTACTTCGCCCTTGCTCAATTTTTCCCACCGGGAGAACCACTAAGCTTAGGAATGACATCTTGATGTTCCAACAACGCCAAGGTGAATCTCTACGAAGCATGGACCCGATTCAAGGACTTACTTCATAAAGTCCTCATCACGGCATTGATCTTTGGCTCCAAGTCCAAATCTTTATGATCATGTCAACTTTCCCACTAAGCGATCCATTGACCAAGCGGCCGGTGGAAAACTTAGTGATCTCACCGCAGAAGAATCATGGGAAATAATAGAGGACCTCGCCTCTATGACAACGAAAGTTGGGATGACCCCGTGAGCTGCCCAAACCGCCAAGGCAATCTCCTTGCCTCCTCCCGACCGTAGGATGATCGAACTTGAAGATCAAGTTAAATTCCTCATGAGTTCCTACAAAATCCTAAGTCCTCACGACAAGTGAATCAAATCACTCTACCTTGTGAGTTATGCAAGGTCCCCATGACACTCGTGATTGCACAAGGCCTCCGAACAAGCTTTTGCGACTACGCCCATACGCATCGACGGAGCGGGAGAGAAGTGGTACACTTTCAAACCCGAACAAAACAACTTAGGAAACTCATACAACCCCTCATGGAGAAATCACCCTAATCTTAAGTGGAACCAAAACTCAAGACACCCCAAAGCTCATCTAGTTCGCCTAATAGGTTCAATTCTTCTAATACCGGAACCCCACTAATCTTGAGGCAATTGCATCTAGATTTTGTCATCCCAAGAAACTCGATTGAATAAGCTTGAAGCCGATTTTAAGCAAAACAAAGCGAGATGACAACCAAGCTTGATGCCCTCTTAAAAGCCTTCAATGAGCGGGAAGTTGAGCACCCCAAGTGATACCATTAAGAACCCAAAAGTGAATTCGATTGCATCGACTTCATGTTCCAGCTCACCATGGAGAGTGCACATCCATGCCCCTCTCACCCAACGGTTCACTCGGTAAATGCTATCAAAAGGGTTCCAAGTCATCCAAGAGATACCAAGGCCCGACACCTTTGGTAAAGCCTACTCTGAGAAACCCGTCACCAAGAATCCAAACCTAGTTTAGAGGAGGAGTACAAGGAACTCCATCAAGAAAACCGATTCTTGAAGTCTTAGCTCATGCACCTTATTATAATGCTTTAAAAGAAAAATATGAGTTAGAACTTAGGCTTGAAAACATGGGTCCGCTTTTGTGCGAAACAACTTACCTAAGAAGTTAGACGATCCCGGCTATTCACTCTTCCGTAGACTTGGAACTTCCAAGCCACTCGATGCTCTAGCCGATTTAGGATCATGCATCAATCTCGCCCGTTGTCCCTTCATAGAAGCCTCAACCTAGGTAAAATTGAACCAACGGAAACTATCTTAGGTCTAGCGGACGGTAGTATAGCACGTCCGTAGGAATAATAAAGGACATGGTAGTACATGTAGGAGAGTTGACTCTTTGGCCGACTTTCATGTACTAGACATGAATAAGGACCCGACATGCCCATTACTAGTTGGAAGAGGATTTTAGCTACCGCTAGTGCCATCATCGATTGTAAGATGTCCAAAATAGTGGTAGGAGAGGGAGTGCTAGATCCGCTTACGATGTTAAAAAGCATACATACTATAAGGATGAGGAAATCCCACAAGAGATAGGGTTGGATAGAGAGCCTTCTCGATATGGACCTTGGATTGATAAGAACATCATAGGCCCCAAAGACCTTTTACCTAGATAAGGCCTTTGCTAGTGCAAAGAACTTTCCAAGAACAAGAAATGGCTAGGGACATAGAAGTGAACCCGCTCGAGGACGCCTTAGTATTTAGGAAGATGACCGAGTTCCTAGGAAGCTTGCCCGCTAACCTTGTCATGAATAAGTGGATAGTTGAGAACCGAACACATGTGGAATTGGAATAGACCGCCTAGTGATGGTAATGGAAGGTGGCACATTAGGATACAAATCTATGATCCCGATGGTGAGATGTTTGAAAAGGCATATTTAACCGAACGTACTACTAGGAACTTGAATGATAAGTTTGATCCTTACGACATTGTTGAGGATAGACTTACGATATCGGCACGTAGGAGCACCCACTACGAGTCTAGCTACAAGACTCTTAAATAAAGAAAAGCGCTTCGGGAGGCAACCCATGCTTAATTGTTTGCTTGTTAGTGTCATATATCTTTTATTAATTGTTTATCCTCATGTTTAAATTTGTAAAATGCTTTATTTTGTTTTTAACCTCGCCTTAATTGCATATAAAGGTATTTTACATAAGGGATAAGTGTAGGAGGATTACACACGCTTTCAAAAGAAACGTAAACATGAGAATAACAATTAACTAAAAGATATTTATGTTTGTTTGTTCGAGTCAAATGCTTGTATCGAGTCATAATGGATGTTTTGCGTAAATTTTTCCGATTCTAAAGATGTAAATTTTCCGTAATTTTTCCGTAAAATCGCACCGCTTTTTGTCAGATAACCGACGGCGTCAGATTGCAACCGACGACGCCGTGAAGGAGTAAAACATCGATTACTTTTTCTCGCTTTCGAGCTACTTATAAATTTTGGAATTTTCCGTGTCTTAATTTTCTTAGAAATTCAGTAAACATCCATTCCACAAGCATTATATCCTAGTTTAAATCGAGTCTTATATATATTATTACCGCCGATTTTACGCGAAGGTTTCGCTTTGTTTTCTTCAAGTGTGCAGTTTAGTTTGTCAAGAAGAAGTTACATAAGATTGGAAGGAGCTTTTCACGCAATAATTCTTCTTGAAAAGAGTTTAACCACCACTTTACACGGATCCTACCGAGCTAATCGTGGGAGTATTAGTTTCTTCGCTTTTAATTACCTTCTTTATCATAACTTTGATATTTTCGGGAACATTGGGGACAATGTTCAGCTTTAAGTGTAGGAGGAAAATAAACGGAACTTTGAAACTATGCTTATCCTTGATTATTTGCTTCATCCAATTGTATTTGTGTAATAAACCATGAGAAAATGTCGGTTAGGGTAATTTTGGCACCAAATTTAAAATTTTTATGACATATAGGAGTGGGCCATTAGTCTTAACAAAAGCGCCTCACGGATAGGAAGTTGCATGACTAGCACAAAACCCTTACCACCCAAATTCCACCAAAATGCGAGGATCGCCTTAGATTAGTAGGAATTAAAGCATTCATCTTTAATGCTTAGAGTGTGAACCGTAGTATATTAGATTCTAGAACTTGTTTTGTGATGCATTCCGAGATCGCAAGTGAGGCTACACTTGTGTAGTTAGGAATAACTAAATGATAAGAGGCATTAGGATAACCCTTGTTTGATACCGTAATATAATTACTTCTTCCACTTCGGTTGAGTAATTCCCCACACCCTTTGCGTTGTACTCATTTTTAGTACACGATACCCCTAGTTAACCCCTCGTAGCCTATCCTTTTCGCGGTTCTCGTGATATTTCGGTTTTCCGAATATCAATGAAGAGCATTGTTTACACCCCACCCCAAATATACACCCAAATCGCCTTAGCCTACCCCTTATGCACTCACTTTTAGTGCAAATGTTTGTTATCACCCTAAACCCTTAGTTCAATTATCTAGTTGCTTGCATAAGTTGCTAAGTCGAGTCATATCCTTTGTATATACGCTTTGGGATGATTGGGATTCATGGGAAAAGTTAAAGTTTATGAAATGACGGAAGGGAACGTTAAATTCAAATTCCCTTTGTTTGCGTAATAATGTACCCCAAGTGTTTTGATCTTTTCAATTCGGGTCAAATTAGTGTTAGAGTAATAAAACTCAAGTGTAGGGATATGCCTATAAACCCTAGTATTTTGATGTTATCATAGAGGATGGTAGAGTAAAAGTGTATGAAAAAAAAAAAAAAAAAAAAAAAAAAAAAAAAAGAAAAAAAAAAGATAAAAATAATAAAAAAAAAAAAAAAAAAAATATATATACATACTGCTACCATCCTACATCTATCCTTTAAATTTATGTTTGTTTATTTCCATTATCTAGAGTTTAGAGTGTCGAGTCTTGGCTTAGCAACGCCATTCTTCATATGCATTTAACATAGAGATTTTTGACTTACCACCACTAAATAGCCTATCCCACCAAACCCTTATTTCCTACCGTAAGCCTAACGTTACAACCCTTTAAAGACCTCTTTGATAGTCTTTCCTAGGTGCTTACGCCAAAGCGATGGAGGTTTGATCTATTCTCAAGCCTATGGTAATCTATGTACTAGGACCGTTAATGAGTGTTTATCTTCCATTTCCTATATTGTTATATTTCATATATACACCGAGAGAGATGTGAGTATCCAAACACCCCATGTGAGGTGCTAGTATGTAATTTCCGTGCTTGTTATGACTTTTATGGGCTTATATGTGTTGTGGACCGCTTTGAATTAATGCTTCATGACCCCTAACTTATAAATTAATTGGTTAAAGCACATTTGCTTGAGGACAAGCAAATAACAAGTGTAGGGATATTTGATAAGGTTTTAAAAGGTACCATTTTGAGGGTCGCTTAAGTCCTTATTTGATCACTTTTGTATCCGTTATTGCTTAATATCGCTCCTTTTCACTTTTAGGTCTCGTGAAGGCAAAATGCCGGAATGGCACTTATTTGGACGAAAAGGCGAATATATGAAGAAAATGGCCAAAGTCAAAATCGAGACACTCACAGCTGTCGAAAGTAGAAGGCGACGGCCAAAAGTTATGGCGACGCCGTCCCAAAATTATTGAGACGATCCAAACCCAAAACTCAGATTTTCAAGTGACGACGCCCGCTTGTGGAAGAGTAGGTCGTCGCCACTCGCACGGCCTAGATGCAATCCGACGACGCCGGTCAAGAGGACGGCGCACGGACATAAGGTGACGCCGCCGCAAGGTTAACGCGCCAAGACGAAACCCTAATGAGCGGCGACACGACGGCGCCACTAAACATAAGGTGACGCCGTCGCAATTGTAATCTTATATATAGAATCCGAATTTTTCGCCTTTGTGTGGAGAGTCTTTGGAGTAAAACCTAAAACCGAACCTAAGGTGTCTTGTACAAGATTTTAGGGTTTTAAACCCTATCTTACATCAAGATAAGTCTTTACTTCATTAATTCAATTATGTCTTTGATTATTTGTGTGTATGCTTGCATGTTCTCCATGTCCCGCTAATTTATTTGTGTGTTTGCTTAGGAAGTATGAAACTTAATTATTGAATATTGATTGGTTGTTTCTTATCTTAGTTGATTAATGATCTAGTAATGCGATAGGTCATTCGTTGTGTACTTAATGCTTGATTCATCTTTGTGAACCTTAGAGTATAATTACCGAGTAATTGTAGGCTAAACCATCCAAAGAGCGCCTTAGAGTAGGAGTTTATAATCTCTAGTGGGTTTGTAGACAAGACCCTTTGGTAAGTTCAAGAGTTAGGAGAAACGACACCCTACAACTTTAGACACACAACGCAACTAGGAATAAGACGTGACACTCAACCATCAATAGGAGATAATTAAGGAGTAATACAAACTAAGTAAACACATCTTTAAACTATCATACGAGCACACATTAATTAGACATAGACTCCCACAACCTTAGTTTAGATAATTAGATAATAGTAGAGTAATCGGTAGAAATACCAACCCCCAAATCCAATACCCGAGATTCGTACCTTTCCATTTTCATAAAATATAAAAGATAAAAATAATCTTCCTCAACCTTAACCTTAGCGTAGTAACTCCCTACTAGCATTCCTATTCCCCAGAGAACGATATCAATACCCGTGGCTTACCCTAATTACTACACTACAACGATTAGGTTCACCGCCTAGGTGTTATAAAACTTGCTCAAGAAAAGGAAGTTCCTTTGACCCCGAACGACGCGTGTAGCGTTATCAGATTTATCATGTATATATTATATTGTGTATAAGACTAGTTGTTGCTTTTGCATAAGAACAAAATGAGCTAACAACAACAATATCTAATTGAGAGTGTTTAGATTATTGTTAATATAGATGTTTACGAATTATAAAGCATAGTGTTGTATAAGTACAAATGATGCTAGAGGATTATGAATACTAGTTGTAGTAGGATTTCATCTTTTATAATAAATCTGCTAACTAGTTATGCTTAACATAGAGCATTGTTGCATTACACATTAAGCAATGAGAATACTTTACACTTTTAGAAACTGTAAGATGATCACAAGATGTCGTTGATTTCTAATACCTCATGCAAGGTAAGACGACATCTCCATACTATAACTCTTGCAATAGTATAAGCATATGAGATAAGACACTCATCTTATATTTCAAATCACCCACTATATGTGAAATTCGAAACAAGTATTCGGAAAGTTTACTTAGATGAATATTTAGTTTTTCTTTTAGAGAAAGGTTGAAAATGTTGGAAACATTAGGGTTTAACTTACTAAATGAGTTTCATGCGTATTTGTTTTAGTATTTGGATAATTGGGATTGAAAGACAATTTTTACTTTATGATGAATAAAGATACTTGGTATTTGTTATTCATTCATATAATAATTGTTATCCTATATTTGCATGTTTAATCCTTGAATGATTTTTATTGTTCTAAATATGTCCATTGTCGGTTAACAATATGGGAATATTGTTATGATAAGGCAAATATGAGTGTTGGTTATAATTCTAACGAGAATTCGGATTGTTCCCTCCAAATTCATATATATTCACTAGAGATGCATATTGGATTCCCCAACTTTCAAACATTTACTTTGGGATCCTTGTCATAAGTAAAATATTGAAAATGATTTGTTATCTTCGTCCTTAGACTTGAGATGCAAGCAAGTTCTATTATGTGTGGATATCATTCTTTTGTAAGTATACGCAAAACGCTATCTGAATATGGTAGTTATAAAAGCTATATTTCAGAGTGATGTGAAGCAGCATCCACAACACTTGTAGTCAATAAAAGATTTGTTACTCCACTTGATATGTGCAGAAAGATATCATGGCACCTCTCCAAATTTAATCAGATAACTTTCTGGCCAGACCCAAAGGGTAATGCAAGATAATTCTTGATTACATTTGGTATATCTAAATTAAAATCTATAACAAGATTTTAAATGGTTAAACTATATGGAATGATTTAAGATCCATTATCCATGGTTAAATGGTATCTATAAAAAAGGATGATTAGAGCAAGACATTGAATGACCATGCTACTGAGAAACTTTTACGAAACTATTCTCTCAGACACTTTTAGTTAAAAAGCGAGTGAGAGCGTTTGCTAGGCGTTTCCGTCGTTAGTTTTGTGTGCCATTCGACATACCAACTCCCAAGTCGGAGCTATTGGTTTGTGGGAGTTGTTAACACACGTAAATGGCTAAGAGTGTGTGAGCCTATGGGGGCACACACAATAAACACGAGTGTACGTGTTGAACGTATTATAACTTGAATGTATACCCGATATATTTGCATGTAACTTGAGCCGATTATTTTGTATGACCCATGGACTGTTTCATGGACTTGGGTCGTTTAGTTTGGAGCTGCCATGGGCCTTGAAAGCTTACAAACGATTGGGAAATGGGGAGCTTGGGCTTGTAGCTTGTTGTTTAAGAAAAAACCCAAGTAGAGGGTCGGTTTGGATTTGCTATAAAAGCAAACTTCCTACTCTTTATCCTTGAGCTGACATGCGACATATGCATCATCGCATGCATGTGACGATATACATATACCATTAAATCCTACTCCAACCAATCACAGTTCATGTCCCTATTCCCAGTTGACTTTCATCTAAGTTGAATGGTTATAGTTTGTTTTATTTAAAAACTTAACTTGCCTCGTACATATATATGATCCAAGAGTTATAGGTTTAATTTGATTGGTGATTGTTGTATATGAGTTCTGGTTGAAAAGCGATGCAACAAAGGCGGGTTTTGTTTCCGATCGTGGGTCACTTCGGATAGAATATATGGAGGATATCGGATAAACTTTATCCGATATCGGTATAATTAGAAAACGCTTTTGGTTGTTTTGGTTCTCGCATAAAGCAAGCATGTTTTTGGTGGTTTTCTTGTTCGAGTTATTCAAGTGGTTTATCAAAGGGTTGATTGGGTTTTACGTTCTCGACTAGCTCTTTATCGAACGTATACGGTTATCGGGTTTGTGTGTGATACTCATGGAGATATCTAATTTAGATATTTGGTGTTTCGTTTGGTTTTTTGTTCGTTACTAAAGTTCAATTGCCAAGCAAGGTTAGGTGTTCTTTTATCCCTTTTATTAATTAATTGTTTATTAATTACGTGTTTAACCTAATTGTGATTACTAGATCCTTATCCGCTGCGTACTCTTAGAGGTTAATGGTTAACTTAGTTCTAAAATCCCAATAGCTTTTTCAGAGAATAACCTGGTAAAAGTCCATGATACGCTGCATAACGCTGCTCGGGGTCAAAGGAAATTCCTTTCGTCGAGCAAGTTTTTCAACACCCCAGGCGTTGAACCTAATCGTTGTAGTGTAGTATTAGGTGCCTCGTGAATTGATATCGCTTCTCAGGGAATAGGAATGCTAGTGAGAAATTACTACGCTAAGGTTGGGGTTGAGGAAGATTATTTTTTATCTTTTTTATGTTTTTAGAAAATGGAAAGGTACGAATCTCGAGGTATTGGATTTGGGGTTGGTATTTCACCGATTACCTACTTATCTAATCATCTAAACTAAGGTGAGTGTAGTCTATGTCTATTGTTGTGTGCTCTTATGATGATTAAAATGTGTTTACTTAGATGCTATTACTCCTAGTTATCTCCTATTGATGGTTGAATTGTCACGTCCTTATTCTTAACGCTTGTGTCTTCTAAGGTCGTAGGGTATGCGTCGTATCCCTAACTCTTTAAGTCTACCTTAAGGTTATTGCCTACGAAATCTCTAGGATTCATAAACTAACTCTAAGGTTATCTTTGGATGTTTAGACTACAATAACTCTAGATGATTATAAACTAATGTTCACAAAGATTACTTAAGCATTAAAAACACAACGGATACCTATCGTAATACTAGGTCAATCATAATTAAGATAAGAGACAATCAATCAATATTCAATACCTAGGTTTCATAGATCTAAGCAAACACACAAGTAAATTAGCTTGGACATGGAAAACATACAAGCATACACACAAACAATTGAAGACATAATTGAATTAATGAAGTAAATCACTTATCATGTTGTAAAATAGGTATGGAACCCTAAGATATCGCTTAAGATGCACTATGTTCGGTTTAGGTTTTACCCACAAAACTACCTCTAAAATGTCAAAATTCAATTCTATATATAGAGTTACAATATGCGACGCGCCGCCTTTAATTGTGACGCCGCCGGATCGTCGCCATTAGGGTTTCGTCTTGGCCACGCCAACTCGTGACAAAGTCACCTTATGCTTGTGACGCCGGCTTCAACCTCTCGACGCCGTCGGATCCAAATCTAGGTCGTCCCGAGTTGTGACGCCTACTCTTTAAACCCGATGCCGTCACTTGTAAAATAGCAATTTGCTCTCCGAGTCGTCTCAAGGTGTGTCGCGACGGTGTCGCATTTGCCGTGACGGCGCCGCATTAAGCCGTGGACGCGTCCCTTTCGGGCCAGCAACTGAGTGTCTCGATTCTTGACTTTGGCCATTTTCTTCGCATATTCGCGCCTTTTCATCCGAATAAGTGTCATTCCAAATTTGCCTTCAAGAGACCTAAAAAGTGAAAAGGAACGAAATTAAGAAGTAACAGATACAAAAGTGATCACTTAAGGGCTTAAATGACCCCTCAAAAGTGTACCTTTTAAATCCTTATCAGTCCATCTGTCCAATCCCTTACGACCACTTCCAAAGCTTTCCACTCAAATGCAAAGGTAAATTTGATTTTGTGCAAAGTTTGACTTTTGTTGACTGAATTGATGTTTTGTATGTAAAAACTGATTTGTTTCAAAGTAAGCTTATAGTAAGTTATAATGAGCTTATATAAGACTATCTATACTACCTAAAAGCTTATTGAAGCTTAAAAACATATTTGAGAAATATTTTTGATTTTTTAAATATTTTTCCTTTTTTTTTGTATTTTTGATATAAGATAAACAATAATGGAAGATTAAAATTTATAGAAGCTAAATTGAGTTAAAAGAGCTTTTGGAACAGTAAACAAGCTTAAACAACAAGTATTAAGTAACTTTGGGAAATTAAAGTAAACAAGTAAACGTGAATTGCATAAAATTAAACTAGTATTTCATTAATTGAAAGTTGAATTACACTATTTGAAAACTGAAAAATACAAATTTAAAGTAGGAACTACAAATATTAAGCTAATTTCTACACTTAAGCTAAAAATTGGTACAATTGTGTGAGTGAGGGGTATGGGTTTATATAGCCGATCAAAGGATGCCTCTTAGCTGCCATGTCATCGATCCACAACTCTCATGTACTTCTTTGCATCAATTAAGGCCGTTTGATCATCATTCCATCATCCCAATCATTATAGACCCTTCGATTGTACCTTACACGCATCATTAGCCAATCACGAGCAAGGAATCACACGGATTCCTTTCGTACCCTTAATTATGGTAACTATTTTGGACGGGGTAAGGTTTGGGATGAAGGGTGAATAGTAATTTCTGATTGGCGCTTCTTTTGGGTGTGTTTGACCAGATCAAGGGTAATTTTTTAATTTGTGTTTGACTATTTTTGACCCTTGGATGTTTGACCGGTTTGTAAAAAGATTGACTTCGATAGTATAATGGGTAAACGGGTGTGTGGGGAATACGGGTAGGATTATTATTTTAGTGGGTTGGCTTGGGCTTTTGGTTAAATGGGGTAGAAAAGGGTGATAAGATTGGGTGTTTATTTTGGACTTGGACTTAATTTCTAATATTCGGTTTTGAGCATAAATAATCACAAGGACTATTTTTGCTAATTTGTAAATTCCAAGGACCAAAAGGTGTAATTTAGGTAATGTGAAGGTGTGTTTTGGAAATTAGTAGGGTGAAGGGTATAAATGGTAAAATGGGAAAGTAAGGGACCAATATTGACATTTCTAATATTTCAGGGTAGATTTTGCCAATTTATCAAACTTGAGGGACTGATTCTGTAACTTCTTCAAAATTAATCCAAGCTTCCAAAAATCATCCCTTGAGAATCCAAATCTTCAAATTCACTCAATTTGATTTCCCGGCTTTAGGTTTTTGCACTCTCTTCCTTCTCGTGCTCGACTTTTGTCTGATTTGTCTTTCTTTTGTGTGTTTTGTCATATCCATACCTACACATGCATAAACTCAAGAAAACCAACAAATATTAGACATTAACGGCTCTTTTCTGGTTATTTTGGGTCTGTTTTGGTAAAGAAAAGGTATGTGTTTTTGCACATACCAAGGACATACTGGAAATTACAAACGCGGGCCTTATAGAGAGAAAAGGCCCAATATTGAAGAGACCATCAACAAATTTATGGAAACCTCAGCCCAAAGACAAAAGGAACAAGATGAATGGCTAAAAGAATTTCAGGAAAACACTGATAGAAGTCTCTCCAAACACGACACAACCCTAAAGCACCTTGAAACAATGGTGGAAAAGCTTGGTGAGAAGGTAAGGAAGAATAACACTAAACCGGAAGGGGAAAAACCCATGATGGAATCTAAGGTCATCTTTTCTGATGAAGATTCAAAGTTACAAGCCAATTCTCCCACCCAAAATTCTGATTCAAGTGAAAATTCCAATGACGATTGTGCGCTACGCCAGAACACTTCTTATGAGTTACTACAGAACCATGTTTTCGACGAAAGAATCGTGGCATTATGAAGGAAAAGGATACTGATGATAATGACACAACCGAGTTACGCCTTAACCAAACATCACAGTTACGGCATAACTAGGATACATGGGCAGACAGATTTCTCGAGGTAGACGAATCAGGGACACAGGTTATAATGGATGGTCCAATGATATTAATTTATTTCCTCTGTCCCCATCTAAAAGAAAGTATCACTGGTGCAAGAAAATACCCGTAGCTAAGGGTGAATGGTATGATCTATGGGCTTCATGCAACCCTCAGAACGAAATTTATGATGGAGGAATCGATAAGGATAGGGTCAAGGATAACAAATTCATGTGGCCTGCATACACTGATGAAAAAAGATTGGAAAAGCTCTCATTTGAAGAAGAGGAGGAACCACCTATTAGGCACTATTGTACCCCGATAATTATCACTGATGACGAGTCCACACGAGCATGGCATACATACAATCCTTTCCGCGAATATTGCAACGGGGGTGATAATTTGAAAGATGAGGAATGGACATGCCGGCATGAGCTTGAAAGACATGACATTAAGTTTGGAGATTTATCCTTCAATGATTGGTATGCAGTACAATTCGGGGATGCTAAAATTAACCTAAATCTGGTGAAGAAGCTCAAGATTGATTATGAGGAGCATTGTCTACGTAAAGCCCATAAACAATGATATCTATCGCATGGAGGATCCCTCAAGCGACATCCATGGAAAGGTAAGTAGAAGTCATTGGTGTGAGAAAATAAGGACACCTGGCAAAGTTTTTTGGGCATCTTGCTACCCGTATGATGATAAATGCAGCGGAGGAAGCAGTTTTAAGAGAGTGGGAAAGGATGAATTCTTTTGGACTTCGACAAATGATGCGGAAAGGACTAAATTACCTTGGTTAGACAATCTAGGATTTGACAATTGGGTAAAAATCAAATATGGGAAAGTCGATGCATTGACCAAGGAAAAGATATGGAATGAATATATGAATAAAGAGGAAGCAAGCAAAGAAATTCTCAATGACATAAGTAAAGCGACAGATGAAGATATCAAGGATTCAACGAGAAATGAGAAAGAGAAATGCAAACGGGTGCTAGTGGAAAATTTACTCGACGATGAATGGCTTAAAGGTACCGAGTCCGACGATGATGATATAGAGGGGATTTTGGATTACCTTGAATTACAAGGCGAAGATGGATTCAATGACCCCGATGATGAAGCATATGAGAAAAGAAGGTGTAAACTTCTTGGCAATCCGTATAGGAGGCCGCCACCAATTATAGCCGAAAAGTATGAGTTCACTAGATACCATTTGGGGCCGGACAAAAAATTTTGCAAAATTCGGAAGATCGAGACTAAAGAGTACCTCCGCACTGCTACAAATGTCCCTTGGGTCAGAGATAATTTGATGAAGGACATGGAGGAAGTTGGCCAAATCCGAAGGCCAACATAAAGCCTCGAGGCTCTGAGTCTAACTTAAAGTCTCGTAAATAAAGAAAAGTGCTCTTTCGGGAGACAACCCGAATTATAACTTTCATTTTTTTTTCTGTTAGGTTTTGTGTTTTTAAACATTTTTGCAGGAAAACGGAGAATGTTGCTGCAACATGCTAAACGGGGACCTGATCTGTCCATAATTATGGCGTAACTTATTCGTATGGTTACGCCGTAACATAATTTTTGCACCAGTACTTTAGAGCATTACCAATTACGGCGTATCCCATTCAACGGTTACACCGTAGCTACACTCTCAGAAGGCCTGCTGTGTTTTGTTTAATTACGCGTAACTCCTTATAAGGGTTACGACGTAACTATCCTCTCGTAACACTTCTTTCTTTTTAAACACAATAACATTATATTAGTTTTCAAATGAATTTTGTGGGTATGTTCCATGTAAGCCCTCACGAGACTACACTCGTCCACTTGGGACACCAAGTGGTTTAAAAGGCTTGTTGCATACGCTAAATGCAACCGTGATTCCTACGAAAGTGAGTTAGGTTTCTTTTTCATTTTTCTTTTTCTTTTTTTAGAATTATGCTTGTCAGTAGTGTGATTTCAGGGATTGAAGTTTGCTCGTGGATGCGTATGCGAAGGCACGACTCTTTTTGTAAGCCTTCTTTCTTTTTGGAGCAAATTTCAAGGAAGTTGTCGCCTAATTCTACTTTTCTTCATCATTATTTAACGCTTAGTACAAAAGGGACTTTGTATATTTCAAGTGGGGACAGAGTAGAATTGTCTCTTGAACTTTATTTTGCCCTCGCTTTTTCTAGTTTATTTTGAAAATTATGCCATTTTAAAATTTTGACATGTTTTTCTTAACCTAACTAGATTAGACCTTAGCCGAGCACATTATAACCCTTGATATTATATGGTGAGATTAGCCTTATCCGCTTCCAAATTTTTACCCCAAATCCACCAAATTATGAGTGTGCTTTAATTTGTAAACTTTAGAACTTGGCCTTTACATCATTTCGAGACCATAGACAAGGTATGTTGAGTTAGCTCGATGTATTTGGACTTTTCAGTTTAAGAAGGCAGTATTATAGGATTATCACCCAAATAGCCTATCATTGTGTGTCTATCGATTACTCACCTCGACTTCTCGACCCCCATGTTAAACCCTTTGTTGCACTCACCTTTAGTGCAAGATACCCCTAGATACACTCTTATGAGCCATTCCTTTCATTTTGTTCACCCAACATAATATTTCGATACACCATTACACCTTAGCCTACCCTGTAGTCTTTATTTGTAATTGGGAAGTCATTATTTGCCTAAGTTCAAGGTTCAAGTGGAAAGGTTCGGGAATCACGCTTTCGTCGATGACATATCCTTAAAGATCATTGAAGACCCCCCAAATTCTCATTGTTCATCTCAAGTGGGGGGATGTTATGTTTTGTTGAAAAAAAAAGTTATTGTTTTTCATTTGATTGTAAAGTGCGATGTTATAAGCACTATTGTTATGAGCATACTATAGATTTAGTATTGAGGAGGCCACCTCGGTCACATTTGAAGAATGAAGTTGGAAGTGTGCCCATCATGACGTCCTCTAATGGCACATCTCCCTGATTATATCATGATCCGGTTTCTTAACATCAAAACTTGAACTTTGGGCGAACGGTAAGTGGTGATGACTTAGTTGTAGATTTAGACTATCTGCTTGATTTTATTTTACACCAATTTTATCCCATGGCTTATCCTACCCTTAGTCATGAAGAGTGTCTAGGTGATGCAGCAAGCAATCTTTGGTGTCTTGGCCATGGATTTGGTCATGTATCATTGATTTTGTCCACTTCATTGACATGTTAGTAATGACAAATCACCCTTAACCTTTGTCGTGTCTACCCATATTGCCTTCGAGAATTTTTTTGTCCTTAACTCTAGTGGTGGAGATTTGTGTAACCGCCAAGCTTATGATAGAATACATGCTATGACCGTATGATTGAAAGTGATCACCCGAAATTGACACTTAGAATAGTTGAGAGATTTGAGTGTTTGTTCCCTTCGTGATGTGTCTGGCTTTGTTCTAGCATAAGGGATTTGTAAACTCATATTTTCCGTGTTATGGAGATATCTTTTAAGAATCTTTCTAATAAGGTCTACTTGAGAGCAAGTAGAGTTCAAGTGGGGGTATATTTGATAACATCAAATATTCCTGAATATTAAGTGTCAATTTCCCCCGATAATGCTCGTATTTTACCTCATTTATATAGATTTACGCTTGTTTTCCTCTATATTTCACTTTCAGGTAAATTACGAGCATTGGAGCTAAAGAGACGCTTTTTGGAGTGTTTATTGAAGATATATCATAGCATGATCATTTTGAAGATGTTACGGCGAACTCCTTTCACATTACGCCGTAATGTAAGCGTGGCTCGTAAAACCAACGAATCAAGATTACGGCGAATGATAAGGTTTTAAAAGGTACCATTTGAGGGTCGTTTAAGCCCTTATTTGATCACTTTTGTATCCGTTATTGCTTAATATCGCCCTTTTCACTTTTTAGGTCTCTTGAAGGCAAAATGTCGGAATGGCACTTATTTGGACGAAAAGGCGCGAATATATGAAGAAAATGGCCAAAGTCGAATCGAGACACTCAAAGTCATTGAAAATGTAAGGCGACGGCGTCAGTGTTAATTGCGACGCCGTCGGAGGATTTTGTGACGATACAAGAGCTAAATACCCTATTTTCAAGTGACGACGCGGGCTTTAAAAGAGGCCGCTGCTACTCGGACGGCCTAGATGCAACCTGCACGACGCCGAAGTCAAGAGGACGGCGCCACGGACATAAGGTGACGCCGTGCAAGGTTAACGTGGCCAAGACGAAACCCTAATGACGGCGACACGACGGCGCCACGAAACATAAGGTGACGCCGTCGATATGTAATCTTATATATAGAATCCGAATTTTTCGCTTTTAGAGAGTCTTTGGAGTGAAAACCAAAACCGAACCTAAGGTGTCTTGTACAAGATTTTAGGTTTTAAACCCTATCTTACATCAAGATAAGTATTTACTTCATTAATTCAATTATGTCTTGATTATTTGTGTGTATGCTGCATGTGTTCTCCATGTCCGCTAATTTATTTGTGTGTTTGCTTAGGAAGTATGAAACTTAATTATTGAATATTGATTGGTTGTTTCTTATCTTAGTTGATCAATGATCTAGTAATGCGATAGGTCATTCGTTGTGTACTTAATGCTTGATTCATCTTTGTGAACCTTAAGATGATTACCGAGTAGTTGTAGGCTAAATTATCCAAAGAGTGCCTTAGAGTAAGAGTTTATCATCCCTAGTGGGTTTTGTAGATTTAGACCTTTGGTAAGTTCAAAGAGTTGGGAGAAACGACACCCTACAACTTTAGACACACAACGCAACTAAGAATAAGGACGACAACTCAACCATCAATAGAGATAATTAAGGAGTAGTATAACCTAAGTAAACACATCTTTAAACTATCATACGAGCACACATTAATTAGACATAGACTCCCACAACCTTAGTTTAGATAATTAGATAATAGTAGAGTAATCGGTAGAAATACCAACCCCCAAATACAATACCCGAGATTCGTACCTTTCCATTTCATAAAATATAGAAATACAAAATAATCTTCCTCAACCTTAACCTTAGCGTAGTAACTTCTTACTAGCATTCCTATTCCCTAGAGAACGATATCAATACCGTGGCTTACCCTAATTACTACACTACAACTATTAGGTTCATCGCTTAGGGTGTTATAAACTTGCTCAAGAAAAGGAAGTTTCCTTGACCCCGAACGACGCGTAGCGTTATCAAGTTTTTGCGCCGGGAATAGAATAGCTAGTTAGTAGTCCACCTCGCTTAGGTTCTTTGCTTGATTCCTATCAAGTAAATTTTTTCTCATTTTTAGCTTCCTCATAGTCTATCCCCTTCTTCGTGACCTTTGTTCGAACCATTTTCATTAACTATTCCGCTAGTCACATGGAGAACGCGAATCGCCAAACTGCCACCCAATCAACGAAATCCACTACATAATCTACCCTTTCCACTCCAAAATGAGATCTTGAGGTTCCAGAATATCATGATGAATCCTTTCCGTGGCATGGACTCGAATTAAATATTTATTACAAAATTCCTTTATCATGGTATTGATTTACTGCTTCCACTACAATTCTTTTACACTCAGACGCCTACCGAAACCCAAAGGAGACTTGACTATGTAGCGGATGGGGATATTTGGGACGTGGTGTTCAAATGCATGGGAAACCTTTGAGATTCATGCCCAATTTAGAAGTGGAACATGGGACCCAAAAAACGAATCTTTAGACCTATTTTCAATTTGGAAACTTCGGTCGGAAAGGTTGTTTAGGAAGGAGATGATTAGAGTTGAGGTACCAAGGTGCATGTCATGGTTAGGCGCTACCTTAGTACAACACACATCGCCTATAACTTACCCGGAAGAAGTAGAGGAGACTATAGGAACCCCGATTGTAGAACCTTTAGACCAAACGCCACTAGGGAATATAGGTTTAGATGCTTGTTGTCATGACCTCTCTTAGTCCTAGGGAAGTTCCTAATTTTGATGAACCGAGCCTCAACCAAAAACCTGCCCAATGTTCCGCCTTTAGATGTGAATCTTGGAATTGAATTAGCCCCAATCCACCCATCAAAATAGATAGTCCGGTAGTTGCTTGATAAAGGTGGTAGATTCTAGGCCATGTATAGTGGAAGCTAATATAGGAGTAACCCATGACCTTACACACTTATATCACCCATTCATGGTTGATAACAAGAAACATTATGGGTTTAAACCGGTTTATTAGGTCAAGATGGATCCTTAACTAAGAATCTTTGAAGTTGATAAAGATGATCCATTTTAGGAGAGAGATTTGATTCAATTCATACACCAATTGAATTAGGTAAGGTTATAATGAATGGAGCACACCTTTGAGCACATAAATTACCCATCACCTCTCCCTCACGTAGCAAATTTCCACCCTAAGGATGTGTATTGCTACTATCACCCGCACTTAAACTTAAGTGTAGGAAAACTTCCCTTTATCCTGTTAAATAAGGGTAGAGTCAGCTCGTGACTCGAACAAAACAAGCGCTTTCGGGAGGCAACCCATGTGTATTTGTTTTTCATTTTCATTTGTGTGTCGATATCTTTTATTAACCTGCTTATTCTCATGTTTGAATTTGTAAAATGCTTTATTTTGTCTTTAACCTCGCCTTAATTACATATAAAGGTATTTTACATAAGGGATAAGTGTAGGAGGATTACACATGTTTTAAAAGAACGTGAACATGAGTATTACAATTCTTGAAAAGATATATATGGGTGTTTGTTTGTTCGAGTCAAATGCTTGTATCGAGTCATAATGGATGTTTTGCGTAAATTTTTCCAGATTCTAAAGATGTAAATTTTCCGAATTTTTCCAAAATCGCACCGCTTTTTGTCAGATAACTGACCACGGCCAGATTGCAACCGACGAGGCCGTGAAGGAGTAAAAACATCGATTACTTTTTTCTCGCTTTCGAGCTACTTATAAATTTTTGGAATTTTCCGTGTCTTAATTTTCTTAGAAATTCAGAAACATCCATTCCACAAGCATTATATCCTAGTTTAAATCGAGTCTTATATATATTATTACCGCCGATTTTACGCTAAGGTTTCGCTTTGTTTTCTTCAAGTGTGCAGTTTAGTCTTCAAGAAGAAGTTACATAAGATTGGAAGGAGCTTTTCACGCAATAATTCTTCTTGAAAAGGATTTAACCACCACTTTACACGGATCCTACCGAGCTAATCGTGGAGTACTAGTTTTTTCGCTTTTAATTACCTTCCATTATCATAACTTTGATACTTTTGGGGAACATTGGGGACAATGTTCGGTTTAAGTGTGGAGGGAGGAAAATAAAACGGAACTTTGAAACTATGCTTATCCTTGATTATTTGCTTTGTCCAATTGCATTTGCGTAATAAACCATAAGAAAATGTCGGTTAGGTAATTTTGGCACCAAATTTAAAATTTTTCATGACATATAGGAGTGGGCCATTAGTCTTAACAAAAGCGCCTCATGGATAGGAAGTTGCATGATTAGCACAAAACCCTTTACCACCCAAATTCCACCCAAAATGTGAGGATCGCCTTAGATTAGTAGGAATTAAAGCATTCATCTTCAATGCTTAGAGTGTGAACCGGTAGTATATTAGATTCTAGAACTTGTTTTGTGATGCATTCCGAGATCGCAAGTGAGGCTACACTTGTGTAGTTAGGAATAACTAAATGATAAGAGGCATTAGGATAAACCCTTGTTTGATACCCATAATATAATTACTTCTTCCACATCGGTTGAGTAATTCCCCCACACCCTTTGCGTTGTACTCATCTTTAGTACACGATACCCCTAGTTAACCCCTCAGAGCCTATCCTTTTCGCGGTTCTCGTGATGTTTCGGTTTTCCCGGAATATCAATGAAGAGCATTGTTTACACCCCACCCCCAAATATACACCCAAATCGCCTTAGCCTACCCCTTATGCACTCACTTTTAGTGCAAATATTTGTTATCACCCTAAACCCTTAGTTCAATTATCTAGTTGTTTGCATAAGTTGCTAAGTCGAGTCATATCCTTTGTATACAGCTTTGGGACGATTGGGATTCATGGAAAAGTTAAAGTTTATGAAATGACGGAAGGAACGTTAAATTCAAATTCCTTTGTTTGTAATAATGTACCCCAAGTGTTTTGATCTTTTCAAATTCGGTCAAATTAGTGTTAGAATAATAAAACCTCAAGCAGGGATGCCTATAAATCCTATCATTTTGATGTTACCGTAGAGGATGGTAGAGTAAAAGTGTATGAAAAAAAAAAAAAAAATCGAAAAAATAGAAATAGAGAAAAGAAAAAATAGAGTGTAAAAAATATATATATATATATATATATATATATATATATATATATATATATATATATATATATATATATATATATATATATATATATATATACTGCTACCATCCTACATCTATCCTTTAAATTTATGTTTGTTTATTTCGCTACCTAGAATTTTAGAGTGTCGAGTCTTGGCTTAGCAACGCCATTCTTCGTATGCATTTAACACGAGATTTTTGACTTGCCACCACTAAATAGCCTATCCCACCAAACCCTTGTTTCTCACCGTAAGCCTAACATTACAACCCTTTAAAAGACCTCTTTGATAGTCTTTCCTAGGTGCTTACGCCAAAGCGATGGAGGTTTGATCTATTCTCGCCTATGGTAATCTATGTACTAGGACCGTTAATGAGTGTTTATCTTCCATTTCTATTTGTTATATTTCATATATACACCCGAGAGATTTGAGTATCCAAACACCCCATGTGAGGTGCTAAGATGTACTTTCCGTGCTTATTATGACTTTTATGGGCTTATATGTGTTGTGGACCGCTTTGAATTAATGCATCATGACCTCTAACTTATAAATTAATTGGCTAAAAGCACATTTGTTGAGGACAAACAAATAACAAGTAGGGATATTTGATAAGGTTTTAAAAGGTACCATTTTGAGGGTCGTTTAAGCCCTTATTTGATCACTTTTGTATCCGTTATTGCTTAATATCGTTCCTTTTCACTTTTAGGTCTCTTGAAGGCAAATGTCGGAATGAAACTTATTTGGACGAAAAGGCGCGAATATATGAAGAAAATGGCCAAAGTCGAATCGAGACACTCAAAGTCACGAAATGTAAGGCGACGGCATCAGTGTTAATTACGCACGCCGGAGGATTTTTGTGACGATACAAGAGCCAAATACCCTATTTTCAAGTGACGACGCCGGGCTTTAAAGAGTAGGCCGTTGCTACTCATACGCCTAGATGCAACCTGCACGACGTCGGTCAAGAGGACGGCACACGGACATAAGGTGACGCTGTCGCAAGGTTAACGTGGCCAAGACGAAACCCTAATGACGGCGACATCGACGGCCACAAACATAAGGTGACGCCGCATATGTAATCATATATAGAATCCGAATTTTTCGCTTTTAGAGAGCCTTTTGGAGTGAAACCTAAAACCGAACCTAAGGTGTCTTGTACAAGATTTTAGGGTTTTAAACCCATCTACATCAAGATAAGTATTTACTTCATTAATTTAATTATGTCTTTGATTATTTGTGTGTATGCTTGCATGTTCTCCATGTCCCGCTAATTTAATTGTGTGTTTGCTTAGGAAGTATGAAACTTAATTATTGAATATTGATTGGTTGTTTCTTATCTTAGTTGATCAATGATCTAGTAATGTGATAGGTCATTCGTTGTGTACTTAATGCTTGATTCATCTTTGTGAACCTTAGAATATGATTACCGAGTAGTTGTAGGCTAAATTATCGAAAGAGTGCCTTAGAGTAAGAGTTTATCATCCCTAGTGGGTTTTGTAGACGAGACCCTTTGGTAAGTTCAAAGAGTTGGGGAGAAACGATACCCTACAACTTTAAACACACAACGCAACTAAGAATAAGGACGTGACAACTCAACCATCAATAGGAGATAATTAAGGAGTAGTATAACCTAAGTAAACACATCTTTAAACTATCATACGAGCACACATTAATTAGACATAGACTCCCACAACCTTAGTTTAGATAATTAGATAATAGTAAAGTAATCGGTAGAAATACCAACCCCCAACCAATACCCGAGATTTGTACCTTTCCATTTCATAAAATATAAAAATACAAAATAATTTTCTCAACCTTAACCTTAGCGTAGTAACTTCTTACTAGCATTCCTATTCCCTAGAGAACGATATCAATACCCGTGGCACCCTAATTACTACACTACAACGATTAGGTTCATCGCTTAGGGTGTTATAAAACTTGCTCAAGAAAAGGAAGTTTCCTTGACCCGAACGACGCTGTGAGCGTTATCACGCAACTCTCCAAAGATTACGACGTAACCAACTAGGTCAAATGAGGTTCCGTCACCGCAAGTTACGCCATAACTATTGTCTCATTTATAGCGTAACTGTGATTTATTGAAGATACGGCGAACTCCTTCCGCATGTTACGCCATAACCATCATTTTAGTGCAAATATCGAAGATATCGTTGTTCTTGGCGTAATCCTTAACATTAGTTACGCCAGAACCGTGATCTCGACTTATAAATACCCTAGAATTCCAAAGATTTCAAAGCATCCCATTTCACTCACAACATCCGTGAACGTGAGTAGAAGGTTGAAGGCGATCTTAGGGAGCATACGAGCCATCTCCAAGGGAGAAATCACTCCCCACGATAAGCATTAGCATTTTATCTTTTCTTTACTTTCAATTCATGTATTTCGTAATGTTAAACATTGAATTGATTTTTAGTTAATATGAGCGCTACACCACCTCGTGCTAGCCTAGTTATGATTCCTTAATTGCCTTGTTTATGTTTACATTGCTTCCATAATTATTTCTAGTGTATGCTTGCATAGTTTGTTGGTAGCTACCCTTGTTTCGTAGTTTCAATGGCGGTGGTGGCTAGTTACTTAGAGATATGACCAACCCAATCCTAAGTAGGTAGCTGAGCGGGAAGGGTAAGATATGACCAATCGACGACCCTTTTTGTTTGTGCGATTTGACCAACCGATCACCTACCATTTGGATGAACTTAAGAAGTCGGGGATGAGTGTTTATGATGCTAGCGGCCAGCACTCATTGTTACAAATCTTGCTTGTAGAGGTACTTAATGACTTGGCTTAGAGACTAAAACAATCGGACTTTCGACGGGTCACCGACATCTCCAAAGGAACCCTTTGTTGATAGGTTAGGACGAATCCACCAAATGTTGTCCTAGCGACTTTGACCCCACTCAAGTAATTGGAAGTAATTAAATATGAACTTAGCTTGATATGATGAATAACTAGGTTAGCACACTTCTCCTATATTGATCTCCACCGCCTATTTTCTTTCTTATTTTCTTGCCTTAGTAGTTAATCAATCATTTCATCCCTTAAAATCTATTAAAATCATGACACCTAGACTTAGTTTAAACCGCACACATAGCTCTTGGAACGACCTTGGTTTTACCAAATACTACACTACACACGACTGGGTACATCGCCTGCTAGTGCATTAGGGTAGACCATAGGTATAACGAGAACTTATAAATATTAAAATCGCCAAGAAACCCGCATCAACCGACATAGAATACTTCTTTGAGATCACTGATAGGAAAAGCAAGATTACATCCATTTGGTAGACTATCATATTCTTGCTGGCAGCATTAGCAAGAAAGATTCTGATAGCCTCTATACGTGAAAACGGAGAAAATGATTCCTCAAAGTCAATACCTTCCTCTTGTTGATATCCTTTAGCAACAAGTCTGGCATTATTCTTCAAAACGTCACCGTGCTCATCAAGTTTCACCTTGAAGATCCACTTAAGAGCGATAACCATTGCACAATATGGAGGTGGTACTAATTCCCATACTTCAAGTCGATTGAACTCGTGAATTTCTTCTTGCATAGCATTAAACCAAGAGTCCTCGGAGATTGCATTCTTGACATCCTTGGTTTGACTTTAATCACCACAAGGTATCCGTGGCAAGTTGATTTTGTGTGGATACCGAACGAGAAGGGTTTCCAATGATGTTGTCCAAATGGATGATCATTTATCCTTTTATGAGATGTTCATGCGGTTGAGGATAAGGAACCAAGTATCCGTGTTAGAATCCTTGATGAAGATGCCTCAAGAGTGGGTTCAGGGGCAAATATGTTCTCGAATGGAGCATCTTCAGGAGTAGCAAGGGTTAACTTCAAAAGAATTATCTACCGCAGCTGCCTTGATGTATCAAGAAGATTGAGGATTCGATGATGATGGTGAATGGTCTCTGCATGGAGCTTCTCGACTTATGGAAATAGAGACCGATGGACCATTTGGGTCGCTTTGAGCAGAGCAAAGAATCAACGTGGTGCAGGAGTATCATCGGTTCTTGGCTCAAAGTATTCATCAAACATCGGATCAAATAAAACTTCAAATCTTCAAGGAGGTACATTAGGGATGCAATGCATGGAGTCAGACAAGAACTAAACTAATTGGTCCAGTGACAAAAGTTGAGGTGTGGGTCCGGAATGGTGTGTCCAGAGCCGGTTGCTCACCGCCTTATCAAACGTTACGTGAATTGTTTCCATAATATCTCAAGTTTTTTGTTGTAGATTCAGTAACCCTTACTATCTGGTGCATTCCCAACAAAAATCCAATATCGCTTTAGCTTTTAACTTTCCTAGATCTTGACCGTCATTGGTTGGATAGCATAATGCCCCAAACACACGTAGAAACAAGAGATATGGTTTCTGTTATGCACTAATTAATATGGAGTTTTGCCTTGAAGAGTATGTATTAGGGATCGGTTTGAGTATAACAAGCAAGGCAATAGCTTCCGCCAGAGAAACATCTGAGCCTTAGAAGATCAACATGGTACGAAAGGGCTTCCATAAGAGTACGATTTGCCTTTCAACAACACCGTCTCACGAGGAGTGCACAGACACTTTTTGGTGACCCATGCCGATATTTTCATGAAACTCAATGAGTCGCTTTGTTAACAAACCCATTTTCGCTACCAGCTCATATGATTCTGACAGTTTTGTTAAGTCTGACCTGCAACTGTTTGATAAGCTTAATGATGACCTCTGGAGTTTTGTCCTTGGTTCTCAAAAACTTCACCCAAGTGAACCGAGAATAGTTGTCTACAACAACTAGAGCATACTTCTTCCCATTTATACTTTGCACTCTCATTGGTACACATAGATCCATGTAAAGGGTGTGAAGAACTTCCATGATGGTGTTGGCGATTTGGGTTTATGGGCATACTTTTGCTTTTGCCCAGGCAAGTGCTGCAACAACGACGATCTTTTTTAAATTTTAATCGGGGTAAACCTCTCACAAGGTCCTTTCTAGCAAGATCATTTATGGTACCAAAATTCAGGTGATTAAGTCGAAGGTGCCATAACCATGATTTGTTCTTTGACGCCTTTTGTGGAAAACTAGAAGGGGGGGTTGAATAGTTTTACCAATTTAAAAACTTCCTTTAAAATATTTAGATCGACTTATGTCAATCTATTTGGTTGCTTATGTTGGACGTTGATAGATAGATACATAAACGTGTAATGAAAGATAAATAGTAAGAAGCACATCACCACGACACAAGTTAATTATAGTGGTTCGGCTACAAGGACACCTTCCTTGCCCTACTCCACTCCCCGAGTCACCTACTCGAGAGTTCGTAAGATCTACGCCAACTTCTTATGGCGGAGAAGCCTTCACAACGTCGCTTAACCTTTTTCCTGTACAAAGCTAAATACCGAGTTCTTTCACACCAAGGCGAACCACACCTAACACAACGTCGCCTACCCTTTATACGGTGCTAGGCTAACCACCGAGTTCTTTCACACCAAGGAGAACTCATCCTATCACAACGTCGCCTACCCTTTATTAGGTACTAGGCTAAGCACCTAGTTCCATTACTATGGAGGAACTACTACCCTTCACGACACAACACCTAATCTCAAGGAGATCTACTCCTTGTTACAACACCATCAAGGATATCACCATCCTTGTAAATAAACAAATACTTATATGTATAACGATGCACCTCATCGATTATACGACTTAGGCATTCTTCCTAAATGCTACTTGATTTGATTCTTCGGCATCCTTCACTAATTCCTTTGACACAACGCTTGGCACCCTTCACTAATGCCTTCGTTTTAACACCTTTAGCCTTCTTTAATAATGCTTAGACATGGATGATGAACATCTTTCACTAATACTTTCATCTTGATACTTTCGGCATTCTTCACTAATGCCTTCAACCCAACATCTATGGAGAAAGGAAGAACTATCAACAAGAGAACCTTAGTTGTCTTGATGATGACGAAGCATGGCAACTCATGGACTTGAGCTTGCACGTCTTCAAGAAGTGGTGATCTCTTCATAAAGAGGAACCTAGAAGATCACACAAAAACAAAAGACAAACTACATAGATCACTTGGATATGAGGTTAGAGGGTTAGAATACTTGGGGAAAGTATGTGTGTAAAGTGATAAATAGAAAGAAAGAAATGGCTCTCATTTATAGAGAAAATTTCATCGCCTCGGATCCCACGGATCCTTCCACTGGGATCCGGCTAGCACAAAGCCGTGGATCCGTGGAACGCCCTTTTGCCTATGGGTATTTTTGGTTATGGGTCATGGGTCATGGTTATGGGTTGATCCATGGTTTTTTCTAGATACAATGAACTTGGTTAAGTGGTATATATAAACCATGGGTTATGGGTCAATACCATTTGCTAGTTTTTAACCATTTAGTATATACTTGTTTTACCCATTTTAGTATACTTAGCTTAAGTATATAAACCCAATATGTAAACACTAGTTGTTGTACATATGTATTTAAATCATAAAATCACTTATACTTGTTTTAGTGTTTTATGTGAAACGTAAGTGTGTTAGGAAACTATTAACTCAAACTATTTACGTGATTTATTTGTTTCTTAAATGATTTTACGCTTGTTATCGACAAAACATTTGAAGATCGTAAAATATAAATAAACGCTTTTACGGCTTATTTGTATTAACAATCTCCTTTTTGTTGATGACAAAACATAAAATTATTTTAAGGAAAAGCTAAGATTCAGTAAAAGTTTGAATTTGTAGTTTTTACTTTCTTCTCCCCTTTGTCGAAACAAAAAGTGTTAAAAGAAACTAACACAAATTTTTTTTAAATATGTAAAATGTAAAGAGAGCAAGTGACGGAATGGTACTTGCCTTAACTCCCCTTGACGAGTCCATCCTTTGAAAGGGCGCCAAGAACATGACGAAGATAAACTAATTGTGTTTGCAATTATGTTTGCAAATGGTTTGTCTAAGTGACTAAAAGCGTGCTCTTGAAGATTGCAAAGTTGCAATGGGGTGTCATGAAGTATAATCCAAGATTGGATTAAATTGAAAATGTTTTTGCAATTATGTTTGACACAAAGCTCCCCTTGGCTTTATGGTGTCAAAATCTTCATGTGTTATTTTGAAAATCTACAAAGTAAAGGTTAGAAAACAAGAGTATAGTGCATAATTTCCTGCAAATAAAACTCAAGTTAGTAGAAATTTGTGCTTCATGCACTACGGATCCCACTTGTTCCTTTATTGGAGGGATCCATCTAGGCATTTTGGAGGATCCGCTATCTCGTGACATTTTCTTCAACAAAGTGAAGATGTGTCAAACAATGCTAGTGTGGAGACAATATATGTGCAATAAAGAGCACAACGCACAAAATAAGTAAAGCCTATAAATGTTCATTCAATAAAACAAGAGATAACCAAAAAAATCTCTAAAACTAAGAGAATGAACTAGGACATACAAGTACCACTAAATACTAACTAGTTACTAGACTTAAAATGCTAAAATGTGCATGAGTATAGGGATGAGTGGACTTGTTGATTTGATCCAACTTTGCAAGAAGATTATTAAACATGAAATGTATCTCATTTCGTACTTCTTGAACAAGTCCTTGAGTGTTTAGACAATTTGGACAATTATTGTCTTGGTTTGAGCCCGAGGAAATGGATATTTTGAGGAGGCTCAATGTGTGTTTGCGGGTCTTCATTTTGAGAGGTAGAAAGTGGTTCTAAAAATGAGGGTGGTAATGGAACTTATTCCATATTATCAAGGTTGTTCCTTGTCTCCCATGATGGGCTAGTTGGTGTTGTAGGTGGTTCCCTATTTAACGATAAGGTTGGTGAATGGGAGTTTCTTTGTGGTGAGTGAAATAATGAATAGATGTTTGGGTGAGGGAGAGGGTCATTCGATGAATGTAGAACATGCTCTATGAATGATGGTTTTGATGGCTTGCTAGAACTAGCCATGTTTGGTTTTGAACTAGATGATCCTTTTTCTAGTCCGAAAGGTTTTATGCTAATCCTTGTAGTTCTCTTAGCTTTTGGACGAGTTTGATGAGGTGAAATTCTAGCATCATTATCTCTAATGGGAGATGTTTCGGTGGATGAGATTTCATGGATCATTTGACCTTTTCTTTTGGATGATCCTATGGTTGAAGAGTTGTTGCTAAGAGCCTTAGTCATAGTGAAGATAATGCTTGCAAGAACTTCTTAGTTGCTGATTTTTTATATGTGAGTGAGAGTGGTGACTTAATCCTAAGGTTGTTTGGTTTATAAAGAATAATTTGAATTAAGAAATTAAATTCTTGGCCACTTAGAAGACTAGGCATGCTCTTAAGGTTTTGATCACTCTAGGAGGATAATAAATGAATGCTAAAAGTGGTTAGAGAACCAAAAGGTGACTTGAATCAATATGGAAGCCGATTGAGGTTTCACGCCACGGATCCGCGGATCCTTCTCGCTAGGATCCGTCTCGTTAAAGACCGTGGATCCGCTATCCGATTGTGTTTAGGTGAAATGATTATGCTTTGTAAGGTTTATTATCAATGGATTTCGAGGTTTTGACTTAATTTTGAATTCTTTAGCAGTTGGATATCTCAAATCCTCAACCATAACAAGTAATGGTGCTTAATGAAGGTTTTGGCCAATAAAATTGACCTTGGGTAGTCTAACTATATGTTTGACAAGGATTCCATTTAATTTGATGTGGAGAAATGGTGATAACAAGTCCTAGAAGTCAGATGATGTCCTAAGAGGAATTTACTAAAATAAAGAGAAATGAAAAACTAATTTTTGAGCCTAATTTTGAGTCAAAGGTGATTGAGATCAATTTGCTAAAATTAAAAGATATACCTAACTAAGTGCTACCAAACGTGATAGATGATGTGTGAGTGTATCCTAGATAAGCCATGGATGAGGGTGAGGTTTTCAATTGTTTGAGGAAGACTTAGTTGGCTCTAGTATCTTATGTTTGAGGTGATCTAGTAGACTATTTTGATGTAGCCAAATCAGATTGCATATCGATGCCACGAATCCCGCGGTTCCCTTATGGAGGGATCCGCTAGTTCAAAAGTCGGGATCCGCCAACCGCAGATCGTAGAGCCTTCAGAAATGTGCAACTTTGCACTTTATAGTAAATGCTTTTCCTAGTTGTTTCTATGGGGACTAAATGTAAGTTCACAACTAATATAATGTACATCAAAGTAGGAAGAGCCAAAATTCCTAGAATGAGTGACGACGACCACTAAAGGAGTCGTAAAATCTCATTTTCCAAATACCTAAGTTAGGATTGTTTAGTGCCAAGATATGGCAATACCTACATACTACGAGCATAGTTTAAAGTGTTTACAAACCATTGTTTGAAATTGTTCATCATACATTTGAGTTCTAAGACCTTACCTTTCTTCTCCTTCTTTACTTCTTCACCCGTCCTCCACTTTTATCAAACCATCTTCACTTCTTCTTCCTCAAGAAATTGGCAAAGCATTTGAAGATTCCTTGGTTTGTTGCCATTCGGGTGATTCATTAGGGATGCTTGGCAATTGGTTAATGTAGTCTAAGGGGTCAAGATCCATATTTTCAAGTGGGTTGCTACTACTCCCTTTACCTTCTCCTTGCCTCTCCCTTTCGTTTGAGGAATCTGTGGGTGGGTGTGGCCTCTTGCCTTCCACCATAAACCTTCTTGTTCTACCCTCAGTTAATGGTACCATAACCTTAATGCAAAAGCTATGATCCAAGGATTGTGGGGAAGGGTCTAATGCCAAGATGAATTTGGCAAGACGGGTTAGAAGCACTGCATACGAAAGCACCATCTTGTCCATGCTTCTTACACTTGCCATTCTCTTGACCATGTAGTAGGCAATGTTGAAGTGAGTCTCGATCACAAGACAATAGATCATGAAGCTTAGACATGCGTTGGGGTGATCCTTGTTTCCTACTAGACACACCACATTCTCCCTTATCACATCTTCCCATTTTCTATACAAAGCATACATCTACGAGAGCTCCATTTGGAAAGGATCCCTATAGATCACTTTCGACTTCCTAGTAACCCTTGATGGGGATGCTCTTGGCATAAACACGGTGTCCCTTACCGTGGTTGCTTCCGGAATTGTTGCGTGATAAATGTCGTGATGATCACCCATAGATTGTATCTCCTTCAACGACTACTCATTAGAATACATGCAAACACCATCATATGTAACCCCTAGAATTCTTTCAAACTCATCAAGTGAAAGAGTGTACTCATGTCCATTTATGGTGAATTCAATTGAGATGGACCCATCATCATTTCTAATTATACCCATAGTCTTGTAGAACTCAAGTACAAAGACCGGGCAAATTTGCTCGTTTATATCCAATAAACAATCGAACCCAATATTTCCAAATACTTCCCTCATGTCGGTATTTGCAAGAAATGATGGATCAACGACTCTACCTTCATGAAAGAGTCACCTTTCAAGCAACTTAAAGGCTTTCCTATCGTCCGGACTTAATCCATTTTTCCTATGGTACATGGGTATGTAGTGGGCGGTGTCTTGGTAATCTTGTTGCTTGTTGCTTGGCATGATGTTCCTAAATAATACAACCACAATGTGGTGTTAATGGTGAATAGTAACCTAGAGGGTTTGATCACAATTTTGCTCTCATCATCTTTGTTGAGTTCAAGAAATGTGTTTAATTTGTATTAACAATGTTAATTCTTTGATTTAGATTATCTTAGAAAACAATGTGGTGACAAATTATGATAAACCCATTTGAACCCAACTCTTAAAGATGAAGAAATTGTAATCTTAGAAATCAAGGAATTAACTTAACAATGTAGTGAAGATTGTACTTACACAAGTGATTGTTAAACTTGAGAGGAATGATCAAATTGCTCCTATGAACAGTACCTGGGTTTTTGTTCGTGAGTCTTTGAGGTGAGTATTATTGTGGAACATCCACAGTGATCATTTTGAGCATATACTGTCTTCTGTTGCACGGATCCCGCGGATCCCTCTCATATGGGATCCGCTAGTATAAACTTAGGGATCCGGCATGACAGAAAAGTCACCAAACATTCCTTGATAACTTTGGTTTGGGAGTTCTAAAACGCCTAGTGTTTTGATGTTAAGGTTCTAAAACTTGTGGTTTGAGGTTTTGACGATTTAATACTATTCCTATTGGATGAGGTTCCCTTTTAAGAATTAGTTTTAATTTTGAGAAGTTTTTCAAACATTATAATAAAATCCAATTTTATCATAATATAAGAAGTTTCACATGGATATTTATTGACATAGATGAAGTGTCAATAAATCTTTTGTGATGAATAATGATTAAGGTTATCGAATAACCAAGATATTATTATTACGAGTTGGTAATGTAGTCTATACAAATAAGTCGAAGAATACTATTTAGGTGATGACTATAATATGAATAACTACTAGAATGATTACTAATAAATTATGCAACTAAGATTTTGATAATAACAATAAAGGTAAGTAATTAAAGATCATACCTTTGCTAAATATTCTTTTTAAGAAAAGAAGTATTTAGATGTTTTGTGATCTTCTTGGAATCTCCAAATCCAAGTATGGATAATGCTTAAGAAAAAAAAATGTTAGAGCATTCTATCATTGTCCAACAATAAACAATATAACGATTTTTAAAATATGACAAAAATAATCCTTCTTTGTAGTTTTCAAACATACATGGATCGTATCAGGTTTTTAAAGTACAACATACTCTAAGAAACTTGGTAACGAATCTCTGATACCAATTGTGAAAAACTAGAATGGGGGGTTGAATAGTTTTACCAATTTAAAACTTTCTTTTAAATATTTAGATCGACTTATGTCAATCTATTTAGTTGTTTATGTTGGACGTTGATAGATAGATATATAAACGTGTAATGAAAGATAAAGAGTAAGAAGCACATCACCACGACACAAGTTATTTATAGTGGTTCGGCTACAAGGACACCTTCCTTGCCCTACTCCACTCCCCGAGTAACCTACTCTAGAATTCGTAAACACTACACCAACTCCTTATGGCGGAGAAGCCTTCACAACGTCGCTTAACCTTTTTCCGGTACAAAGCTAAATACCGAGTTCCTTCACACCAAGACGAACCACACCTAACACAACATCGCCTACCCTTTATACGGTGCTAGGCTAACCACCGAGTTCTTTCACACCAAGGAGAACTAATCCTATCACAACGTCGCCTACCCTTTATTAGGTACTAGGCTAAGCACCTAGTTCCATTTATGGAGGAACTACTACCCTTCACTACACAACACCTAATATCAAGGAGATCCACTCCTTGTTACAATACTATTAACGATATCACCATCTTTGGAAATAAACAATATGTATAACGATGCACCTCATCGATTATACGACCTAGGCATTCTTCCAAAATGCGACTCGATTTGATTCTTCGGCATCCTTCACTAATGCCTTAGACACAACGCTTGGCACCCTTCACTAATGCCTTCGTCTTGACACCTTTAGCATTCTTCACTAATGCTTTGACAAGGATGATTAGCATATTTCACTAATGCTTTCATTTTGACACTTTCAGCATTCTTCACTAATGCCTTCAACCCAACATCTATGGAGAAAGTAAGAACTATCAACAAGAGAACCTTAGTTGTCTTGATGATGATGAAGCATGGCAACTCATGGACTTGAGCTTGCATCGCCTTCAAGAAGTGGTGATCTTGCCTTTAAGAGGAACCTAGAAGATCACACAAAACAAAAGACAAACTACATAGATCACTTGGATCCGAGGTTGAGGTTATAAAACTTGGGAAAGTATGTATGTGAAGTGATGAGTAGAAAGGAAGAAATGGCTCTCTATTTATAAAGAAAATTCTCATCGCTCCCCGGATCCCACGGATCCTTCCACTTAGGATCCGGCTAGCACAAAGCCGTGGATCCATGGAACGCCTCTTGCCCATGGGTATTTATGGTTATGGGTCATGGGTCATGGGTTATGGGTTGATCCATGGTTTTCTTTCTAGATACAATGTATCTTAAGTATACAATGAACTTGGTTAAGTGGTATATATAAAACCATGGGTTATGGGTCAATACCATTTGCTAGTTTTACCCATTTTAGTATATACATGTTTTTACCCATTTTAGTATACTTAGTTTAAGTATATGCTAACCCAATATGTAAACACTAGTTGTTGTACATATGTATTTAAATCATAAAATCACTTATACTTGTTTTAGTATTTTATGTGAAAACGTAAGTGTGTTAGGAAACTATTAACTCAAACTATTTACGTATTCTATTTGTTTCGTTAAAATGATTTTACGTTTGTTATCGACAAAACATTAGAAGATCGTAAAATACAAATAAACGTTTTTATGGCTTATTTGTATTAACAGTTCCTATATGCCTCCACCTTTAGATTCTCAGAATTTCCAACTTCAAAACATTATTGATAACTTGCAAAAGGAAAATGATTGTTTTAAAGCTGAAATTTCAAAGGTTAATGATCAAAACAAAGAGTTATGTGATTCATTTAAAGTTAATCATGATAAACAAATTGAAAAGATAACCTCTTTACTTAACGATATTGAGAATCTGAAGCGTGAGGTGAAAGGAAAGTTTCCAATCCCCAATTGCAAATATTATGTTCCTAAAGTTTTTGCTTGTGATAAGTATGCTATCGATATGTTATCTATTCCCCCTCCCATTAGGAATAATGAACTTGCACATAAAGCATATCTCTCATACCTTAAGGAAAGTTTCAAGGGTCTCCTGAGATAGTTGAAGATGAAAGATTAGAAAACCGCTTGATAGTACCATAGCCTATGCCTTATGGATGCCAAAAGATCTCGTGAACTCTTAGAGTATGTAATTGTTACAAGTCCGAAATCTAGCAATAGGCAAGATAGAATAGTTGCACCCGCTTCTATGCCTAAGGATAAGAATGTGACTTTAATGTGCCTCACAAAACTTTAGATCGCAACACTTATAGACCACCAATGCAAAGTGTAGTATCACCAACTAATATTCCTGTTGTTCCTTCTACAGAGTAATCAAGAACACTAAGGTTAGCGGTCAAAGCCTTCGATTAATACAATGCGAAATAGGATCTTGCCAGCCAAAAGTGTTGAAGAGAAGAAAGTAGAAGAACATCCTAGGAAGAATAAGTTTGAATTGAATAAAACGAATCGTGTTGATTCTAGTATTAGCTATAAGCGTACTGTAATTAATTCGAATTCTGCTGCCTTTTGCAAAACATGTAAGGAATGTTTGATTTTTGGTCTTAATCATGAATGTGTTGTGAATGAGGTGATAAATGTTGTTATTGTTGGAATCACTCCTAAACCTTAATTCAAGTGTTTGTTACTCATATGTAATAGGTAGCTTATTATGGCCTTTATGTTTGTTTAAGGTCTAGCTTATGTAGAAGGCCCATAAGCTTAGGCCCATGTCCAATAAGGAAAAGGGAAGGAGTAGGAGTGTTGCCCTAGCTCCTTGCCTATAAATACTATGTAATAACCCTCACTTGAGGGTTGGTTGTTCAAGTTATTTTCTTTCACTACACTCTACGCATAACCGTGTCTTTATATCGTGTGTGTGTGTTTGATTTCTTGTTCAATCGCCTTAATCTCTTTCTATTAAGCTTGTGTTGTAAAACAAGTGACCTAACAGTGGTATCAATCGCCTACTAGTTGGGTGAATCGTTATTTCTTGAAGTAGGTTTTGGTCCCACGCGAGAATAACGCTACTTTGGTTCGCTTAAAACTTGTTTTTACACTTTTAATCCAAGATTCTTGTACTTTCAACATTTTAAGGTGTTAAAATACTTGTTTTTGGCAAAAGTTTCAACCTTTACGCTTCTAAGTTTTAACTTGAGTTCGTGTAAACCTACGCATAACCCGCTTTAGGAGCTTTGGTTCATCAAATTTCACACTTTTGTGTCATTTTGGTGTTATTGACGCTATTTCATCATACAAAACGGTTTAGAAACAAATTTGGGCATAATCATTTTACGAGTAAGATTACGCGTATCAAAACCCTAATCTTACGCGTAACTTTATCCGTGGCTTGATCTTCGCTTTCGGGTTTACTCCGTGTTTTCTTGCTTGGATAAGCCCGAAAATACGTCGACTTTGGATATCTTTTGCACCGTGATAGTGTAAAAGATCATTTGGGCAAAACCCAATCTTACGCATAAGCATAAAGCTTACGCCAGAAATCCCACGATAAGATTAATCTTACGCCTAAGCCTAGTCTTACACATAAGGTAATCCCACGCCTAACTTTCACGCCTAACTTTGTGTCTACGCCTAACTTTAGAGTCTTTTCCATACTTACGCCAGAAGCTAAAACTACGCGTAACTCTATTTGTTACGCATAACTTTGGTGTTTTTACGCATAAGTTCTACTTGGTTTATCGTGATTTCTACGCCTAAGGACACTTCATCAACAAAGGTTCATTCGACTACAAAGATCCATTTTACCAACACAAGTTTTCAACATGTCACAACCACCATACTCTAACTATTTCCTTACACTTATTCTCAACGACAACAACAACTAAGTCCACAACATCAACAATGGAATCAACAACAAGCAATTTATCAACAACAATTTAATCAACAACATACTCCACAACTTGGAGCAATTCCTCCACCACAAATGGTTCAAACACCGCCAAGTCTTCAAGTTCAACCCTACACTAATGACTTCAATCAACATCCATCAAGGAACACTATGAAGGAACCCACTTGGTTTGCAAAGATGTGTGAAGCTTTAAGCACCAACAATCAATTCATGAGGTCGGATCACTTGATAGACCTCCAATGCTCACTCCAGAAACTACGATCAATGGGTGATAAGGTTCTTTAGGTTTTGTGATCTCAAGAAGCCACATGGAAAGTTCTTAAAGAAGGTTATCTTGAAGGTCCATTTGAGATGCCTCATCGTCATTGTACCCGGAGATCCTAATGCTAAGCCACCAAGAGATGAACAAACGAACATTGCTATCATTGCATTTAAATCAAACAGAACTTCTACACTATGAAGTCGATGAGCTTGCAATGCAATATATCCTTTTAGGATTACCTAACCTAATTCTTCAAAGTGTTGATGCTCAAAAGATTGCAAAGGAAATGTGGAACATATTCATCTTCTTATGGAAGGATCTCAGACTCAATCGTGAGGATTTGGAATCCAAAATTTACTTGGCTTATGAACACTTCATGATTGAACCCGAGAGACACTAGAGTCTTATCATCATCGATTTTCGTACATCATCAATGATTTGGATAAACACAACATCATCATGCCAAGAATTGCAGTGAATACTAAGTTCCCGAGTAGTCTTGGTCCCGAATGGGAGAAGTATGTCATTTTTCTCCGTCAAGCGAAGAATATGCATCATTCTACATATGGATTGTTGTACGATTACTTGAAGCCTCATGAAAAGGAAGTTGATCGAAAGGATTCTCCGTGCTCAAATTGCTCCACCTACACATCCGAAAATCAACAACTTGCCTTATATGCTCAACAAAGTTATCCTCCTCAACAAGCAACTCAACCAACCGCATCCACACAAAACGATCATTCACAAGAACAATCTCAACAAAATCAATTGGTTCCATACAACAACAACAATGCTCAACCAATTGTCGCTGAAGCTAATGAGGACATCGATCCGCTCGAGCATTGCAACAAGGATTTGTTATGATTGCTAATGCTTTTGGCCGTTATACCAACAAATCCAACAATCGATTCGCTCCTCATCTAACACACGAAATCAGTGTTGTAAACAATGGACGAGTTGAAGTTCGTAATCGTGGTTATGGTCGCCGATGGGCGGTGGTCAAGGGTTTAATGTTGTGGGTCGGAATAACAATGAGCTCCAATAGTGGAACAGGAAATGCTCGTAATGGGTTGAATGGTCTTCGATGCTACAACCGCAATGAGAAGGACACTGCTAATGCATGCCCAAAGCCGAGGACTAGGGCGTGCTTATTTCAAAGAGGCTCTTCTTTGGCTCTTAAGGATGAAGTCATGGATCTCTCACGCATAAAGAACAGAGTTTTATGGCAAATGCACTCGATGATGATATGGAGGACTTGCAGCCAATGCAAAGCTTATGTTGATGGCTAATATGCATGAGTTACACATGAGTGACACAGCCCAATGTATGACACCGATGGCTTGTCTCGTACCGAACAAACCATATTTATCTCTCGATCTAATATCTCCGCCAACATCCGAATCCGCAAGGCTCGTAATGTTCAAAATGAGTCATTTACATCTCATTCGACAATTTTTCAAATAGACCTGTAGTTACATTTGACGATCAAGATGACCTTATGGTTTCCTTTGATAATCAAATTGACTCCGTGGTTATACTTGAGGATCTAAATAATGATCATGTTGTGACTTCGCTGAACAAGCCGAACTTTTGCCTCATCCGGATCTTGCTCTTTACTTAAAGACCAAGAATCCCAAATTGAAACATGTTGTGCATTAAATAAGGACTTAAAAAGTAAAATGCATGTTAACCAAGGATTTTGAATGTTTACAAAAGCAACTCAACTTTTTCAAAACTCAAGAAAACGTGAAAAGGTTTTGAAGCGCCTTTACTAAATCTCATCAAAACGAAAAATATTTAGAGATACAGATGCGTGATCTAGCCGCTCAAGAATGCTTTATTGTCCGAGATAGAACAACTCAAACATGAACATAAAAGCAAATTAACGCCTCACCTTGGAAAATCAAAAAGCTAAGGTCGAGTTGTTAACTTGTCAAAACAGCTTCTCTGATACAAAAGCATTCCACGAAACGAATAGATAATCATCTTGAAGAAATTATCGGCTTGCAACGCAAACTTAAAGAGTTTAAAACTGTTGTTTACAAACATGGTGAGTCAAGAATCGCTATTGAAAAGTTTACTTTAAAACCCGATCCAAATAGATATGGACCGAATCTTGCGACATAAACCTAAGCTTTCAACCAAAAATTCAAACCAAATCCGAAGTTTCCAAAGGTCGAATATAAAATTGATAATTTTGTTATGAGTGTTGTTGAATATCATCGTCAAGAGGAATTAGATGCGTAAGACGAGAGTCGATCAAAATTAAAAATTGTTGTTTACAACAAACCTTTAATTATTCAAAACCGTCACTTTTGTCACACCAACGGATTCTTCTAACACACCAAGGGTTATCATCAAAACACCGAGTCTTCTAATGTTAATCCCCAACCGATTATGCACAAATTTATGGTCCTTTACCTTCCATCGTGAAGTAAACTCAAAACCCGAAAATCGCAAAATTCTAGATATTTTGACATTTTCATGGTCGACCTCAAAACTTTACAACATGAGATAGAATATCATTCAAATCAAAGTTCAACATTTTCAATCGCCTCAGCGAGAACAAAGAGACATTTTTCGAAAAATCTTTTACCAAATGTTAAGAATTTGAAAATTGTGCATTGTCTTGGGAACGGACTTTCATAAGGAACTTGAGTGATGAAGGTCGCTTTCGAGAAAACTGTAAACATCTATTTCTAATACTAAACGTAAAGAAAATGTTGAGAAAAGATGTTGATCGACTCTTGAAAGATGTTATATGTGCGATATCCATAATGTTGTGTTATTCAATTCTTTGCCACATGCATCCGATTATATCTCTCGCGATAATGTTGACTCGTGGTAACTGTTGAGAATACCGATAATGTGCTTCAGATCGAGTCTTTAAAAGTCGAAAATGAACGATTACTTAACGAACTTTACAATGCAAAACGTCGCCTTAATTGGTGTGAAAAGATATTCACAATCAACAACTTGGTTTTCAAAACAAAATCGCTCACTTATGCAAAATCTTCTCGATCCTAAAATTGAGCAACTGGATGATCAAAACGTGTCTTTGAAAAGTCAAATCTCAAAATATGAACAAGAACTTGTAAAAGTTAAACAGAATATGGTGTCATATTTGATTTACTCAATAAGACTCGTCATGAAGCATCAAACGAACTTGATCACTATCTTGCACACACTAGAGAAGTCATGAATTTTGTCGGTAATATTCGCTCGAAAATCAAGATTTGATTCACACTATCTCTAAGTTAAGAGAAATGTTAGGAAAGTATGAACAACTTCCGCCAACCATCATTAAGAGATTAGCACCAAGAACACTTAGTAATCGTGCACCTAGAATCCCTACCGCCAAATCACAAGTTGCTAACGTGCTTCCTTCTACCGAAACAGAATAGTTGCGTCTTTTCCAAACGTCCGCACTTCACAACCTAGGAGCACTCAATCAAGAATAGGAAGTTGCGACCTAAGAAAAGATCAATAAGGAATGCTAAAGTAGAAGAACACCCTAGGACTATGAATAAGACTCACGTTGCTTCCACTATAGATATTGCGTCTAGCAAATGTAATAGAAATAGTGATGTAACGAATGCTAAACCTTTAAGTACTTTTGATATTCAATCCGATGCACCTTGTGTTATTTGTCGAAAAGTATGAATTCGATTGTCATGACAAATGTGTTGCTAAAGCTATAATCTCTCGCTTACGGAATCCTAAGAATCGGCATACCTCTAGGCCCACTAATCATTCTAAGTCCGTGCTTGGTAGACCGCCTTCTTTAGATTCTAAGGCAAGCATTGTTGTCCTCGTAGCTCCGGGCCACCTCCTAAGAATGTAGTACCACCTAGTGCATTCACAAAGACTAAAGCAAACAGAGTTATAGATGGCGAAATGGATATATAACACATTAGGATTTAAATGGATGCCTAAAGTTATTAATGTGTGTATGTCTACTATCATCGCTCCGAACCCTCTAACATTTCGGTTCCACATCTACTTCTATTCCATCCGTGTCGTCTGTGTAATGCAGTGATATGTGATCATTCTCTCGATTGTTGATAGCGGATGTTCCCGACACATGACAGCAACCTTAAACTGTTATCAAACTTTATTGCAAAGTTCATTGGCACCGCCGATTCGGAATGATCACTTCAGCCTATCATGGGCTACTTGAGACTATATCAATGGGAACATCGAAATTAGCGGTGGTTTACTATGTGGAAGGCCTCGGTCACAACTGCTTTCGTGAGGTCGGCTTTGTGATGGAGATTTGGAGGTTGCTTTCCGGAGAAAACTTGTTTCATTCGTGATCTACAAGGAAATGACCTTATGTCCGCTCGCGTAATTCTAGTCTTTACACTATCTCTATGCAAGACATGGTTGCTTCATCTCCCATCCGCTTACTTTCAAAGGCAACATCAACAAAATCCTAGCTATGGCACCGCTGCCTCTCACATCTAAACTTTCAAACCATCACCAACCTTGCTCGACACAAACTAGTTGAAGGTCTCCCACGATTCCGGTATTCAAAAGATCACCTTTGCTCAGCCAGTGAACAAGGAAAAGCACTCGTGCTCATTTTCCTTCAAAGGTGGAACACAACCTCAAAGATGTGCTTCATCTTCTTCACATGGATTTATGTGGCCCGATGCGCGCGCAAACGATCAATGGCAAACGCTACATCTTAGTAATTGTTGATGACTACTCACGATGGACTTGGGTCTACTTTCTTCAAGCAAAGACCAAGCTCCACAAATGATCATCACCTTTCTCACGAAAATTCAAGTTCACTCCTAACACCGCCCGCCAAATAAGAATGACAAAGGAACTGAATTTGTTAACCAAACCCTTCGTGACTTTTATGAGAAAGTGGAATTCAAAGATCAAACATCTATTGCACGCACACCGTAACAAAACGGAGTTGTTGAAAGACGAAACCGAACGTTAGTGGAAGCCGCAAGAACAATGTTAATCAATGCTAAACTTCCAGACACTTGTGGGCGTGTCGATTCATCGCATGCTATACTCAAAACCGCTCTATGATCACAAAACGCCACAACAAAACACCTTTCGAGCTTGTCCACAACCATAAACCGAATCTCAAACACTTTCATGTATTTGGATCCCTTTGCTATCCGAATAATGATCGTGATGATTTTGGAAAGCTCAAAGCCAAAGTCGACATTGAGTCTTTATTGGATATTGTGAGAATTCTAAAGGTTACCGGATCCGAATCGTCAGACAAAATAGGTGATGGAAACGATTCATGCTCATTTTGATGAACTTACGAAATGGCTTCGAGTATAATAGCTTAGAACCCGTCACAACCGCTTAAACTTCCTCAACCCCATCATCACCGAACAAAGCCCCACCACTCGACAACAAATGGAAAGGTTATTTGCTCCTGCTCAAAGGATTTATATTGATGAACGTGCTCCGTGTGTATCCACTGCTCACCGCTCAACCCGATAATATTCCTATACCGATACACTGCTACAACAACTATCATTGAAGAAGCACCACCGCTTGACTCCACCACAACAGCTTGAACAAACCGCTCCAACAATGATGAACCGCCGATGATATTCTTAATGAAGTACCCCACCGCAGATTTTGATCCAAATGCGTTTTTAACCCGCTTTGCTAATGACATCGCCGCACCGATGTCGCGAATCATCAACAAACCATTTGAATCCTCGTAATCTGCACAATGTATACCAACATCAACCTCTACACATCGATGGACAAAAGACCATCCTCCGAAAATATTATTGGCAACCCGAATCAACCAACCGTTACGAGACAACGCTTTCACACGATGGTGAACATTGCATTTATGCACTCACCGCCGCGCCAACTGAGCCTAAAACATTAAAGACGCAATGACAAAAGACAACCGGATTGAATCCATGCAAGAAGAACTCAACCAATTCAAACGCCTTGAAGTATGGAACTCGTTGAAAGACCAATAGGGTCTACGCCATTGGTCTCAAATGGATTTGGAAAACAAATTGATGTCAAGGAAACGTAATCCAAACAAGTCACGCCTAGTTGCTAAGGGTTATCGCCGGAAGAGGAATAGACTTTGAAGAATCTTTTGCTCCGTTGCTCGCCTTGAGGTCGTTCGGATATTTCTCGCGTCATGCTCATATGAATATGACGGTCTTTCGATGGATGTCAAACCGCGCTTTCAACGGACAACCGAAGAAACGGTTTATGTCACCAACCGTAGGATTCGTTGATCCCGAGTTCCCGAACCATGTCTACAAACCGAACAAAGCTCTTTATGGTCTCAAACAAGCTCCCTGCATGGTACGATAAGCTATCATCTTTCCTCATTGCTAATAATTTCACCAAAGGTTCGGTTGACCCTACTCTTTTATACAATATCACGGGCACATATCTTAATTGTTCAAATTTACGTGGATGACATCATTTTGGGTCTACACATAAAAAGTTTTCAATCGCTTTTGCAAAACTAATGAAGAAAAATTTTGAAATGTCCATGATGGGTGAACTTACGCTCTTTCTAGGACCGCAAGTTCATCAATCACCCCGTGGTATTTTCTTGAGTCACCCAAATATGCCCTTGAATTGTTAAACAAATTTGGAATGAAAACCCGTGACACTTATGCCACACCAATGACTCATACCAAGAAGCTAGATGCTAATTTACATGGGAAATTAGTTGACCCTACCAAATACCAAGTATTATTGGGTCTCTCATGTATCTAACAGCCAGCGACTAATATTGTATTTGCCGCTTATCTATGCTCCCGCTATCGTCGCGACCAATCGAAACCCACCTCTCGAGGCTAAAAGAATCCTCCGATACATCAAGGGAACCATTAACTGGGGATCCGTATCCGGGGATTCTCGGTTTTGAACTAATCGCTTTTCGACGCCGACCACGCAGGATGCTTAGATTCATGAAAAGTACTTCAGAGCACTACAATTTCTTGGTGATAAACCGGTGTCCCGGCAATCAAAGAAGCAGGATTGTACATCGCTATCATCAACCGAAGCGTAATATGTAGCCATGTCCGCGTGTTGTGCTCAAGTCATCCGGATGAGAACACAACTCAAAGACTATGGTTACGTATTTGATGTAATCCCGATGTATCGCGACAATCGGAGTGCCATTGCGATCTCGCAACTCGCTCAAAGATTCAAATCAAAGCACATCGATCTTCGCTATCATTTCATCAAGGACCACGTGGAATGTGGTACAGCTTGAATTATACTGGGGTACATAATACCAATTGGCGCATCTTCTCACCAAAGCCTTGCCTCCCGCTAGGTTTAATGAGTTGGTCCACCGGATTGGTATGAGGTGTTTGACTCAAGAGGAATTGGATGACCTCCTAAAACAGCCTTAAAACCTATCAAACACCAAAATATCTTTTGTAAATACATTTTCAAAACAAAATACAAAATATAAAACCCGATAAAACAACAAAATATTCTTCTAATCTATTTTTCTTTCAACATGGCAAGTACATTTCTTTCGTCAACATTCCACAACACTTTAATCTTTCAAAATTCAAGATTTTTCGATCAAGTGTTGAGGGGAGAAAATAATACTTAATTGTTTCAAAATATCTATGTACTTGCATGTTATCCTATCCCTGGTTGTTTCTTTTATCAATGGTGGTAAAATTTTTCGGTTAAACCGACACCCTGACTAAAATTTATAACCTTTCATCATTTTCTTAAGTCGAGGGGAGTGTCGCCAAGTTTCTTTCTTAAAATCTTTGTTTGGTAACCAAAATGGAAGTTAAATGGCTTTGAATGAAAAAGGAAAAGTGGAGGGACCAAAACGCCAAAATCTTAAAGTCATTTTAATAAAAACACCTCCACCTAACTTTTCACTTCACATTTATTACTCTTAACCAACAAATCCTACGCACTAAGAATCGTTCAACAAACTGTGTTTCGATCATCAATTTGTAAGTGTTTTCATGTTTATAACGTTTTTACAAACAAAGGTTTTAAATTTTCATGAATCCAACGGTCCAATCATGAGATATGATTGATTTTGTGTTCTACGATAAGCGTAAGAACACACAATCATTGAATGTGTGTTTGTGGTTAAAACGATTGTGTCAAAATGTTTTAATAACATCAATGATACTTTTTATCCTCAAAACGAACCCGTAAACACGAATTGAGTCATTTTGAAAATTAGGTTTTACTCGTGGTTTTGGGTATTTTCAAATGAGAATGTTTTTGGTGATAAAGATTGTTGTATGAGGTTGTTATTCAAGTTGAATTGATGTTATCTAAACCCTATAACAACCCGTAAACACTAATTGATCATGAATTAGAAATTAGGGTTTAATGTTCATACGGTTGGGTACTTTTGATTCTTGACATTTTGATGTTAAAACTTGGTCATTAAACATACTCAATATGCTTCTTAGAACTCCCAAACACTTTGGTGCATATCCTATGGCTAGAAATCATACGCGTAATTCATGAACTTTAGGGTTTTGACTTACGCGTATGACTTTCTACGCCAGAAATGCTTAACTTGCTTTCATGCCATGATCCGTGTTTAAATTGACTATACATGTTAAGATTGATGATATGATGATTTTATTTCGTGCTTGCTACCGTGAAACTCGTAATCAAGGTCCTTGTTACTCACGCATAAGGATCACCTTACGCCAGTAGAAAGTTATGCGTAAGAGAAATCTTACGCGTAACTATTACGCGTAAGGTTCTACAATGGGACCACGCGATCCCGTGAAGGATATGCGAACAAGGACTCACGCATAAGGTCTACTCACGAGTAAGCCTTACGCTGAAGGTTTTTATACGCCACGCCGTAAGCTCCACGATAAGGTCCCTTTTCCACGCTGTAATATTTCTTACGCTGTAGTAAGGATCCCACGCATAAGCTTGCGCTCACGCGATACCACTCCTGCTTACGCATAACTTTATCATTCCTACGCCTAAGCCTTGATTGACCTTCATTATGAATTGTTACGCTGCAAACTTGTAAATAAATGAATCATATCATCACGAAACCAATAATGTCACTAATAAACTTAAACGTTTAATATGTTGTGTTAAATAAGTGATAACATAAACTTTAAAACTTAAAGTTAACTAACTCACTAAACTTATCACGACGCCATTGGACTATTGAACATCAAGTGACTTAGGACTCAGAATAATCATTGACATCGAACATTCAATAATTAGACAATAAAACCTTCGTTGACTAACATTATGTCTTTCGATATGTTGGTTCTTTTGGCTAATGTTATTTCGCATCACGACATGGTCGCTCAAATGAATGTGGATGCACCGAAGTTCTCACAATTGTCGACATCTTCCCAAATGGCTATCCGAGAAAGATTGGAAAGAACAACCTTAGGGTTGACTTTGAAACCCTCACATGCTCGTAATCTTCTTGTCTCATTGCTGTGGATATTCTAAAGAATCATCCCTACCGTAACATGCTCTCACACTGCTACAAGATCGAGATCTACATGCAACAATTCGAATTCAATGCAAAGGATCAAGGGTCAAAGTGCAGTGATCAGACTATCAATCACAAACAAGTCACCATCACTCATGCGCACTTACGGGTTGTTCTTCTCATTCCCGAAATCGAGCCAACCGACTTCTTGCCACACCCACCGAGGAGACAGCTTCTACAATTCTTGATTGATATTGGCTATGATGAAGCTTCAGAATTATCTCTAAGCATTCTCATGTGGAGCTTAAGAACATTCCTCAACCGTGGAGAACCCTCTACATCATCATCACCAAATCGGTCTCGGTCGTGATAGTGGCTATGAGCATCCCAAGCTCATGGAACTACAAATCTTCCGGTCATTAATCAACAAAAGGACATCGAAATTGAAGCTCGATATGGGATGACATGATGTCATTTCACAAGAAGCTTGGCTCAAAGATTCCTATGTCGATACACAAAATTGTTGATCCGAGAGCACTTGGACTTCATCCCGATATTCCAAGAGGCTCAATGACCCGTACAATCACGATATGTTGATCGAGCCTATCCTATCGCCGTAATCAAAGAATCACAACAAAGAAACAGGTGTCAGTGTTACCCGATCACCTTCCGATCTAATGAAATCAAAAAGCTCGAGACGCATAAAAGGTATCTAGTAGCGTAAGAGAAGGCAAAGTTGGTCATCTCGATGAAAAGTCTTCGAACACCTACAAGGAGAACCGTAAGAGGCAAGGTGCCGAAGTGCATGCAAGCACGATAGTCAAAGGAAGTTTCCCAAGAGGAATCCTCCTCGTAAAAGAAAGTTCCTCTAAGGAAGTCGCTCCTATTCCTACACCGAACCGAACCCAAGAAAGCTAATTGACGAGGAGCTCAAGGTACACATCGATGAAGAGGTACACTACTCGAATCGCAACCAAACCACCTCCTATCTAAACCTCCTAGTCCTCCAACTGACCATGGAAAAGGGAAGACTCAGATTTGTGCCATATGAAGAAAGCTCGATGAAGATGAAGAGCAACTGGATACTTCATACAGAAGAAGTTTAAATTTGTTAGACACCTTCAAAAGCTAAAGAATTTGAACAAGATCAAATGCGTGGCCCCGAGGGTCGAGTGGTGGTGTCCACTCTTCACCAATCCCGATGCGTTAATCAACCCGATAAGGAGCCGGTGCCACCACTCTTGTGCAACAACAAAAGCTTGTGGAGGAATCTATTGATTATAACATTGAGGAACCGTAAAAGGATAAGTCCGAGAAAGAAAAGATCGATGAAGAAGCCCGTGCTCGACGGAAGTAAAAGCTAACTGACAAGATAGCAAGGGAATTATGATGATTATCTTCTCAACAATTCAATTCGCTCCAAGGAGGATACTTCGCACCTCCAAAGGACCCCGAGCCTCCTCATGTCTCCTCATCATCGATTCATCATCTCATTCTTCACCACCACCATCTAAAAGATCAACCAAATCAACATCCAAATCGGTGAAGAAGCCAACTCGATCTTGGATATCTCATACTCATAAAAGAATTGGGAATGTCAAACAAGTCGAAAGAAAGACATGCTCCACGGAAGATGAATTTCTACCGATCGACATGATATTCATGATGATATCGACAAGATGCAAGTTGAAAGGAGTATGTCCAAGCTCATGAAAGATGATCTTCAAGGAAAATGGACGAAATGATCAAAGGATACACTCACAATTTCCTTCTTGACATCGTTCCTAAAGTTACAAAGGAGATGTTCACCAAACAACTCTATCCGAATCTACTGCATCCGCCAAGCAAGCTATGAAATCAACACCGATGAATTTGAACATCAATCCAACTTGATCCCATAATCTTCTCGATGTGAATTGGTTAACCGCTAGTAGCTCAAATGTCGAAACGATCTCGCAACACTTGCCTCTCACGAAGGTAAATTGCTTGAAGCATTGCCGAATACCAACTCAAAACAAATTCCGAGAAGAAGTCGAAGGCCAAACGCCCAAGAGACGATGAAGACAAGGATCGATAAGGATAACGAGCCCAAACGCACAAGAAGTCTCGATGAATCATCCTCTATTCTATGCAACCTCCACCACAACGGACTCCAACACAACAAAGGTCACCTCCTCGCTCTTCTACCGATAAACCTCAGATTCTTCGAGTTACCACCCGAGACTCGTAAAATCGGTGATCACTTTGAGTATACGGGTGGTGACGATGAGGAAGTCCGTGAGCCCCTACAACAACCCACCTCTCCCAAACAAGTTCAAAACCGTAATCCTCATCTAGGCCTAAACAAAAGAAGAAGAAGGCGCCCATGGTCGACGTCGATCATGGCTAGATGACGATAAAACAGAGGAATTTGAATGGTTCTCACACTTGTTAACTCAACTCCCTACCCCGTCAAGGTCAAGATCCGTAGACGGTAATACATTGGAGCATGCTAAGATTCTGCAAGAAAAGTTCCATGTGAAGAAGATGACGAACCGAGTTGAAGCGAATCAAGAATGAAGCATTTCAACCGTGGAAAGATAGCTCGAAAGTGCCATCGAGGTCGAATATCACCTTGATAACATTGCACGAGCTATGTCTAACAACATGGATTGGCTCAACCCGTAGCAAACATCGACTTCACCAAACGGGACAACCCTCCATATTACACCGATCGGTCTAAACCACTACCAACAATTGGCCAACCAGATGAGCCTAGGATTCCATTCCGATATTTCTTCAACAAAGACTTGGAATTTCTTCTACATGGTGGCGATGGATCAAGGAAATATGCTACATCTTTGACACTTCCATTCCCAAAGAGCCATATACTCAAACCGTGATAGCCATCGAGGAAAGAGCTAACCACTTGTTCTCCAACAATGTGGAAGAGTATGACCGAGATGCAATGTATGGATTCACCATTGGCCGAACGTCAAGAATCTACTACGTGGTCGCCAGTTCAAGTCTCAACATGCAAGTGTTCAAGATTAAAGTATCGCTGCCATCAAACACGTTGATCTTTCGACCAAATGGGACTACACTTTTCTCAAGAAGATTGTGGTCAAAAGGCAAGATGAACGGGATTATGCATTCTCCGTCGACTTTGAGAATTTGTCTATCAACGACATTGAAGACATGTACCTTGCCAAAGTATGTGGTCGCATGAGACAATTTTCAATCAAGTACAACGTGAATTCATCAAGTCATTGCTCATCTTCATCGACGCATAGTCATCAAAGAACGTGTAGAAGATCTCCAACTTGCGCTTGAATCTTATCGCACTCGTGTCAACTTCACTCCACCTCGCCTGATCTTCCCGACATCAACCACCTCCACAATACACACTCATCAAGAAACCATTCGCCGTCGCTTATCGCAGTTGAACTTCAACGAAATTGCTTGATGGCGTGTAGATCTTCACAAGTTTGGGGATCACACTTTGAAGATGGTTAGGGACGGATTGGCTTATCGGTTGAAGGATATACATCTAAAGATTGGGTCTCCTAAGCGATGGAATTCTCGTGATCGAAGGGATGTGAGGAGGATCATCGAATGATTGATGAAAGGTTGTATCGAAGGGATCGCCTGTAACATTGAAAGCTTTGTTGGTGGTCGACCCAGATTAACATCACCGCTATCAACGCCTGCTCGCACTCCCGCAACATCATCGACTTCCGGTACCCCTTGAACCGCTTCTTTCATTATAAATTTGGATGTGTGATTATATTATGTCTATGGCTTGTGCACACATAATAAAGGTACAACCCGTTCTTGTCAAGAAAGGACCCCGTGGTATGCTTCAAAGGCCACAATCCTTATAAAAGGAGCGAAAGCTTTTACTTTTGAGTAAAACCTATCAAACCTTTCATTTTTCAAGGTTTTGCTCAAAAGGACAAGTACTTCCCGTATGATTTTCAAAACCTCAACCGCTTATATCACTTGTCGAGGGGAGTACTTGAGTTAAAACTTTGTTCACAAATTGTTCATAGTGGTCATCTTCCCGCAACACTCGAAATGGTCATATTTATTCTCAACTTTTCAAAATAACATTTTATATGCCATTTTGAGGGGAGAAAATTATGTGATAAGAAATATGTTGTGTAAATGCAAATGAATCTTTGTGTAATAGACTTAACCAACGAATTGACGGTACTTAACTATTAGTAACTCGAAAAGACTTGTCCGGACGGTAATAATTTCAAGCTAGTTCGCTAGTAATGTAAACGTGTCTCGCAAAGGACTTGTCCAAGTAGAAAGTACCATTCGAGAAACTCTTGGTAGACATGAACTCGACGGGTATGACAACCTTCGAGGTTTGTCTACACCTTCAAGGTAGTTATTAGAGCTAGTTGTCACCTAAAAGTCGACAATGTAACTCTTTAACTATGCAACGAACCGTGTCTCATGGGGATTGTCTATCTTGAGTTGATCAATTCATAAAGTGCGCTTTTCCCACACACCGTGCGATTTCCATAAAACCTTAAGCACATGTGGAGGGGAGTATTTTGAAAATCTAAAACTCTTGAAGTGTTCAAACATGTTTTCATTCACAAACACTTTGAGAGATTTTCTTGAAAATTGGTTTTATGGCAACATAGGTTAGTCATGGAGTTATAAGGTGACTAAGGTTAGGAATAACTGTCCTATGATCCGCCAGAGTCGAGGGATCTACCCAAGGACATCACAAATAGTTAGTACTTAGAAGTCCTTAGGTATGATTATAAAAGGAGAAATGAGAATCGGAGAAAGAAGGAGTTGAAGAATTAAAAGAAATGCAAAGAAAAGGGTGAAAAGAAATAGCCCTCCAAATTATTCAACTTAGGGCGTATAATCGGTTCAATTCATATGCTACCGGTTGTCACTTAGTGACGCCGGTATTGAAGATTAAAAGTCGTCATGGACCCAAAGGACGCATGCACTAAACCTTCTTAGCCACTCAAGTTTCTCTCAACGTGCTTGTTTCATTCTCACAGGAACCCTACGTAAACTATTGGCTTTCTCTTAGAGATCGCCGGTATTGAAGAAGGAGACCCTCCCTAGTCTCCGCCAGAAAACCAAAACGCACTATTGAGTCTAGAGCCACGAGATTCATCAAAAGATCTCTTAGGTACACTTGACATTTCATCACTTGATGTTCAACAATAAGAACATCGGTGGTACGTTATCGAGTCCTTCATGATCTTAGCAATCTGTCGAGAACATTTATGAGAGGTTCACAACCGTGATCCTCGGTGATTGAATGGAAACTCCGCCAGGTCAACATCAAACAACCCCGACAGCAGTCACTGTAACTCCCGTGGATTACGCTTAGTGTGTCTCAAACGGTCTACGTCAGAGGTGATGCTTCTGTACCTCAACGACTATCTCGAACTCAGATGTACTTCAAGACATCGCGTTATCTCACTTGTGGGACTCCAGCTCAGAACGGCCTTTGTGAGAATTAGAGTTGTGTTTTCACACTATGTCATAACACTCTCAAGTTCAAACTTGTAAGTGCCGAACCGCTTATTACTAACCGCTTTAAATGTTTTCTTCTTATGGAAGCTCCGAGCGGGATGATCGTGCAGATTCTTCTCATGCTCACGCCAACATCATCACTAATGGAAGTTCTATCCAAAAGCAACACAACAATGTAATGATTCTTCATCAAATCAAAGAATCTACAAAGTTAAAGACTTAAAGAACTTCATCAAGATCAATTCCAACGCCAAAGAGCGTGTGAGCATGTTGAAGAATGACGTGGAGACACCAGAGCAAAGTAGACTGAGGCGCACTTGATGCGCACAACAACATACTATCACTTTCATCACAAAGAACAATGATCAAAGAACAAAGTTAAAGATGACGCCAAAGCATAACTGCTCAAAGAAAACTATCTCTCTACACCGGGAGATTGTTCGAATCAAGGCAATTCTTCTCACAAGAAAGAAGAATGTCGAAGACGCCAAAGCTACTATTACATCAACGCCTTCACTGCTTTTTCATCACCAACACTTGAGGGGAGATTGTTGGAATCACTCCTAAACCTTAATTCAAGTGTTAGTTACTCATATGTAATAGGTAGCTTATTATGGCCTTTATGTTTGTTTAAGGTCATGTAGGATATTGGATTTCACAAACACTCTAAACCATGATCAAAGTAGGCGATAAGTATGTTAGAGAGAGAAAGTTCTAGTGAGAGAAAGGAAGAGAGTTGGGAACTATAGTGAGAGAAAGAAAATATTATTATGAGCTCCAACTCTACCTTGGAAGGTAGAGAGTATTTATAGTCTTACATAAAACGCCACACAACGGGTCGTGGATCGTGCATACAAGGTAAAGACCCGTCTGTCCTCCACGGTGTTACTTAACTAAATACTACTTAACTTAAAATAACTACGACTACGAGCTTAACGATTACATATACTGAGGTGACCGACTTTTAATACCGGAATTTCTAATTCCTAACAATCTCCCTAAGGAGGTCACCTCAATCATGCACTAAAATTACATTGAATACAAACCGATATTACATTAACAATTGTTCTTGCATTCTTGATGTAGTACTTTGCTCAAGCTCGTAGTCATTGATTCTTCTCATTGCATGTTTGGTTAATCCAAGTGGAGGTCTTTACCGATCCACGTGATAATAATTTTGAGCCACCTTTTGAGATCATCACCAACAAAAATCTCGAGACATCCATTGTGGTGTTGGAATTTTGTGATGTTGTGACATTCGGACCGACATGCTCACATTCGGATCATGATATCTTCTCATCGAGTAGCGGAAGCTTTCGCTGATTCATGATATTGGCAAAGCAGAAAGCGTAAGCATGGAGTGAAAATATCGAGTCATTGATGCACTTATCATGATTTCTTTTGAGATGAATGTGTAGTGAGCATGCGGCTATGGATTGACCGCTTCATTCGATCACCGCAAACGCCGGACGTACCGCATACAACAGCTAGCAATAAAGCGCACGAAAGTGTCTTTGATCACTTTCGTTGAATCGAGGTACACGCCCACGGTTCCCCGCTGATCAAGACAAGTACCGCCTGTGATCGTATAATTCAAGAATTTCCTTGACAGGGTTTCGCAATGCTTCTAGTCGTTCTCAAACCGAACGCCTCAAAGAAGACAACACGGAGTGAGTGAACCAAATAATTTAAGTCCACCGATTGATGAAAAGAGATTTGAAAACAATCGTATATTGCTCAATAGAAATTGTTTTTGCAATACAACGAAGGTTTTAATGAAAATCAATTATCAATCATAAAACACCTTTTGATTTGAAATATTAGTACACGGTCGATTTGCTAAAGAAAAGAGTTTTTAAGCACAAAGACCGGTTTTTCAAAGGTATCCGCAATCCATAACTCGAACCGTGATTGATTCAAGAGATTGAATCGCCCCATTGTTTCTGCTCGCTTGTCACATGGTTGATCTATATAATAGATCTCACATGCCACCTACCAGAGCTTGTTTGATGTTGGCTCCGTAAGGCTTTCCATCTTCATTGTGAATATGTTTACATATCACTCGATGTTCCGCAATACCACAAGGATAATGCGAGGACTCAAGATATAATCTCTTTCCACATTGTGTGAAACAGAGAGTCTTCATTGAAAGTGTCCTAATGAGATTTATTGATGATCTCGTGGCTCTAGACTCAATTTGTGCATATTTGGATCCCGTGTCGAGACTAGGAGAGGGTCTCCTTCTTCAATATCAACAATCTCTAAGAGAAAGTCGATAGATAATGTCGGTTCCCGTGAGAATGAAACAAGTCCTTTAAGAGGAACTTGAGTGGTTTGGAAAGTTGAAGTGCAAGCGCCACCGGGTCCATGACGCCTTGTCTTCAATACCGATGTTACCATCAAGAGTATATGAATTGAACCCGTTTCGCCCTAAGGTTGAATATATGGAGGGCTATTTGTTTTCACCCTTTCTCATTCAATTCTTTTTAATTCTTCAACCCTTCAAGCTTACCGAGACTTCATAGCTAGAACCTTGTTGGGTTTGTTCCAAGACTAGCTCTATCTCATCCGCACTCTTCCCATATCTCATTTTTCTCCTTTATCATCATACCTAAGAACTCTACACTAACTAGTGGATAGTCCTCGGTAGATCCCTCCGGCTCGCGCGATCATGGGAACACATACCTAACCTTATCATCCTTATATCACCGCATATAAAGTAAAGTTGGTCGGTCTATTTGGTATTGTTCATCCGCCATTTGAACCAATTGAAAACCATTTGAAAATCAATCCGATACTTGTGATATATTATCAAAACATTTTGTACCGAATTGTTTTTGATATTTTAGAACAAGTGCTCCCCTCAACATGTGCATCAAATGTTTGAAATCGCTTTTGCACACGGAGGCAAGAGGAAGAATTAACTTTTTGATTACCATTTTCTAAAGATATCAACATCACTTCCTAATCAAGACAAGTAGATAAAGCATTTTGGGAAGGATGAGGTTTTCATAAGTTTGCTCCCCTCAATATGTGCCTCGAGATTTGAAAAGAGTTTTGCACATACTAGAGGAACCCGCACATTGAGATAAGTGATCACGCTTCAAATCATAGGTTTAAGATAGATGCTCCCCTCAACATGTGCATGGAAAATTTGAAATCGCTTTGTCACATGTGGAAGGAGAGCATGTACATCCTTATAAAACCATTTACCGAATTATCGCTTAAATCCAATTTAAATCACACATTCTCCCCGATCACAATTATCAAATCATTTGAGATTTGTGATCTCTTATAGATTTAAATTGATTTTGAAAGCTTTTAAGGAGAATTGTGACTTGATTATGAAAGCGCTTTTAACCGATAAGGATCGGATTTTAAGACTTTAAACTCCATTGATAAAACATGCATGAATATCTTTTGAAAACAATTTAATGCCAAATAACTTTTTAATTTAATTGAAATCATTCTCCCTCAATCAATGACATAGGTTGTTGATTGAGAGATTGATATTTTGACAAATAAGTCCGATGATTATCAAAAATAGAGTCCGAGTTATTTTTCAAAGCAATTAGTTTTCAAGCAGATAAATGTTTATAGAATCGAGCATGGAATTTGGATAAAGAAGGCTTTTGATGAATGTTCAAACAAATTCTCAAATCTTGAAAACATGAAAAGCATGGCTCGTTTTTCTTTGAAAAGCGGTTATCGCTCGAAATGACAATAAACCATTGTTTCTCTTTCTCCCAAAATATTTTTTTTTTTTTTTTTTTTTTTTAAGAATTCAACAACATCTAAAGTCCCGTGTCATTCTTTGAATGACAAAGACAAAGACCGTAGATATTGTCGAACCGAGAAAAACATAACAAATTGACAATAAATTATATAATATTTTTGAAGATTTTTCAATTTTTTTCAAATTTTTATGAAGATTTTTTTCTATTTGATTTTGAAGGTTTTATAATTTTGTATTTTGTTTTTCGAATAGATATATACAAGAGATAGATGAAGATAGACCTTTACTCCTCGCCTTCCTCCCAAGACGCTTGAGTGTTTCGTTGAAGGCTTTTCAAGCCAAGACGTGGAAGAATAAACTCAAAACGCTCTCTTGGAAGAGCTTTGGTGAAGATGTCTCGCTAACCGATATTCGCACCTCACAAAATAGAGTTCCACCACACCTTTTTCCACTTGTTCCCGATGAAATGATGTCGAATGTCGATATGCTTTGCTCTTGAGTGTTGAACGTTGTTGCATGAGAGAGCAATAGCACTTTTATTATCACAAGACAGAGGATTTTGTTGAATTCAAAGCCATAGTCGATAATCGAGATCTCATCCATAAGATTTGAGCACAACAAGATGACATGGCTATGTATTCACCTCAGAGAGGAAATAGAAGTACTCATTTGCTTTTTGAAGACCACCACAAGCTTATCACCCAAAAATTGAGCACCTCCGCACGTATTTCGACGTGTATCTTGACAACCGCATGATCAAGATCTCGATAGGCCGTTAGTGACATACCGTGTCCTTCGGTACCAAAGTCCCATATTGATGGTTCCTTGAGATACCGAAGACCCGCTTAACCGCTTCAAGGTGCTTTTTAGTAGGCTTAGCTCGGTATCTAGCACACATGCACACAAATAACAAGATGTCCGGTCTACTAGCCGTGAGGTACATCGTGATCCAATCATACTACGATATTTCGCTTGATCTACCATGATCCCCGAGTGGTCCTCATCCAGTTTGGTTCGCTCAATCATGGAGTGTCAACAGGTCACTAGAATCAAATCCAAATTTCTTTAAAATCTCATTTGCATATTTAGATTGATTTATGAAAATGCCTCCGGACTTTGTGAAATTTGTAATCCCAAGAAAATGACATTTGTCCCATCATTGACATTTGAAATTTTGAACCCATTTCATTAGAAAACGATCACATTCCATTGGGTCGGTCGAGGCAAAAATAATATCATCAACATAAATTTGAACGTGAATTAAGTGTTTGCTCGACTTTCGGTGAACAAAGTAGGATCAACCGCCTTTGTCAATCCAAGAGATAGAAGAAACTTTGACAACAGATCATACCATGCTCTAGGAGCTTGCTTCAAACCATATAGGGCCTTTTTCAAGCGATAAACATGAGTAGGATGCTCAATTCACAAAACCCTCCGTCGGTCGACGAAACCACTTTTTCGATCTCCATTAAGAAATGCGGTTTTCACGTCCATCCGATAAACAACCATGTTCTTGCTAGCAAGATTAGCCAAGAAGATTCTCGATCGCCTCGACACGAGCAACTGGAGCAAAAGATTCCTCAAAGTCTATACCTTCTTCTTGACGATAACCTTTAGCCACTAACCTAGCCTTATTTTTCAAAACATCACCATGCTCATCAAGCTTCACTTTGAAGATCCACTTAAGAGCAATGATCATAGCACAACTGAGTCGGTACTAATTCCCATACATCTAATCGATCAAACTCATGAATTTCATCTTGCATGGCATTGAACCAAATTGCCTTCATTCATAGCGCTTTAACATCTTTAGGTTCGATCTTTGAGAGTACAGAGTTAAAGAAGCACCATAAGGCATCGTGAGTGTCGCTTACGAGTGGATACCGGACGAGAAGGATTTCCAATGATGTTGTCTAATGGATGATCGTGAGTCCATTTTCCGAGGTGTTCATGTGGTAGTTGTTGAGGGACCAAGTAGCAGAGTCGATGTCTCCTCAAGAAGATGGTTCGATGAAGATTCGTGAGCAAATATGTTTTCAAATGGAGCATCTTCGTGAGTAGCAAAGGGATTAACTTCATCATTGATGCCGTAAACATTTCCATGATGTACATTTGAAGAATGATGATTTGTTGATGAGATCAAGGATCAAGCAGCAGCGCTTCTTGACTTAAAGATATTGAGACCGAGGATTGACTTCATTCACGTGAATATGAGCACCTCTGTTGTAGGAATCGACACCTCATTAGTACTTGGATCATAAAGTTCATCAAACATAGGATCAAACAATTTCTTTAAATCATCTTCGATGGAGGTACATATGGAGTTTCTTGAGAAGAGTTTGGAACAAGGGATGAACCAATGGGACTGTTTTGAAGTGCGGGTCCCGAATCGATTGTCCAGAGCCATTTGACCGGTCACCATCAAACGTAACGTGAATTGTTTCCATGATATTTCGGGTTCTTTTGTTGTAGATTCGTATCCCTTTTGTTTGGTGCATACCCTACAAAACTCCAATGTCTCGCTTTAGCTCTAAGTTTGCCTAAGTCTTGACCTCATTAGTTGGATAACACAATGCACCAAACACACGAAGGAAAGAGAGATTAGGTTTTCTGCATGTGACAAGTTCATATGGAGTTTTTCCATGAACAAGGTGAATCGTGGAACGATTTTGTGTGTAGCATGCAAGGGCAATAGCTTCACCCGAGAAACATTGGAACCTTTGAGTAAATCAAGATTGTTCTAGCGGCTTCTACAAGAGTTCGATTTCGCCTTTCAACTACACCGCTCGCTGAGGAGTTCGTGGAACACTTCTTTGATGGTCGATTCCAATGCTTTCATAAAATTCACTAAGTTGTTTGTTAACAAACCCGCCCATTGTCTGCTCGGATAATTCGACGGTTTTGTTAAGTCGAACTCGCACTGCTTGATGAGTTTGATGATGATATCGAGTTTCATCCTTTGTCCTTAAGAACTTGACCTGTGTGAATCTAGAGTAATCATCAACCACAACTAACACATATTTCTTCCCAAAGATATTCTCGCACTCTCATTGGTCCACATAAATCCATATGAATTGTATGAAGAACTTCGTGATGAGTTAGTAGGTTTGGGTTTATGGGCATACTTTTGCTTTTTCCCAATTGACATGTCGAACAAAGATGATCCTTTTCATACTTGAGTCTAGGTAAACCTACAACTAAGTCCTTTCTCGTGAGATCATTGATGGTGCCAAGTTCAAGTGATTGAGACGACGATGCCATAACCATGACTTTGTTTTAGAAGCCTTTGACAAAGAAGCAAATTGAGAAGACTTCATCATATCTTCGATAGAGATGGTGTATAGATTTGAACCACGTGAACCTCTTAAAAGTTCCTTACCATCAAGTTCTCTAACGAAGGTGTATGTTTTCAAGGCTACTTAGATCGTAATCGCAGAATTGACCAACAGAGAACAAGTTATGACCAAGACCTTCTACATAGTAAACCCCGAGATAACACTTTGCCAACAACATAATCTCCATAACCCATAATTGCACCGAAATGATCATTCCCGAATCTAATCGTCTCCGATGAATTTGCTCACGGTTCATGAGCCGCGACCGTCGCCAAATATATGCTTGGAACAACTGAGTCCGTGTACCACGTAACGATTTGAACGATCCGCAGCTGAACACGCATAAGAATGGATAATCGATAATTGGGATCCCCATGCAAGAATGGGTTCCATTTGGTTAGTAACAATGGTTGGAACACCCACATCGTAAATAGAAGCATTCATATCGTAAATTAAGGCAATGGAATCATTATGAATAGATGTAGTACTAGTGTCTCAGATAGCCCTATTCAAAGTGTGCTCACTTCTTAAGGGAATAGTTCTACCAAGAGGCATCCATTTTCTAGTGGGCATTGTCTCGATTAGTCTTATGACCAACAGTATCCAATGATAGCCTATCTTACTAAATGTTCTTCCCGGGTTTCCACTGCTTTCTAACTTTCTTTCGCTTTTGCCTTTTAGCCTTCTTAGCATGATTTTTAGCATTAACAATATTAATCGGACAATTAACATCATTAGGCAAAACATTAACACCACATTCATGATTAGAAATGTAATTCAAGCAGACATCAATACAAGGTTTGCAAATAGTATCGAATTCAATTAATTACAAGACGCCTATGGCTAATACTAGAATCAACACGATTCGCTTTATTCGCTCAAACTTAAAGTTCCTAGGTAGGTCTTCTACTTTCTTCCAATGCACATTCTTAGCTTGCAGGTCGTGTCCTTCCTTGTATTGTCTTGAGACTTTGACCGCTTGCTTTAATGTCACCGACACTCTGTAGAGGAATGGGAACATTAGTTGGTTTGGCTACTATTTGCTTCACCTGCTTAGATGTGCCGATCCGAGCTACATGCAGCACACTAAGATTAACTTTTTAACACTTGAATAGCTGGGATTTGAACACCTAGAGGGCACACTCGAGTTCACATTCTTAGCACTAATGATTTGAAATCGAACTACTTGAAGGCACATTAGGTTCACATTCATAACATTTGGCATTGAATGACTTGCATGCTTGGCACTAGGCATAGAACACGGTATCAAGGGATTGACTTGCTCACCTAAGGTTTTAGGGCATATTGTAATTAGGCATTCTAGAAGTTCTTGAGATCGTTTGGCATATAAGCATGCATGGCCAATTGCATTATCATCCGTTTCTCTAACTTATCCTCTTCTACAATCTCACGGAGACATTCTAGGTCGTCCTTAAGGTATGAGAAATATGTTTGAATAGCAAGTTTGTTATTCCTAAGATGAGGAGGAACATATTTCACGCATAAAGCATATTTATTACGTATATGTACCTTTGATACACCATTCTCCCATTGGTCATTGGCATCTTCCCTTTACCCGACTCTTTAGATTCTCAATTTCTTTTGTAACGAGGCTACCGCTTCGTTATTTTTGTTACGAGTGACCTTTATAGATTCAAATAATTCATTGAAATGACGTTTAACCTTTTCATTTTCTTCAAGAAAACCTCATTTTCCTTTTGTAAAGCATTTACTAAGTTTTGAAGATGAAAGTTTTGAGAATTCGAGAATCTAAAGGAGGAGGCATTTGGGGACCAACACATTGTTCGCTTGACCCTTTAATTGAGAGATTTGGGCTTTCAACTTTCTCGATCGTGTTGCAATGAGCTTGAATCTGCTCATCACGCTTGTTAATTTGAAAACTCGATCAAACTCGAGCATCCGAGGATGTCTTGATATTTGAAGTTTTGACATTTTCTTTAAGATGTTGATATTTTAGTTGTAAATTAAAATGCTCAACTTCTAGTTTAGAAAATGTTTAACCAAATTGTCGTGATCATCCAGCTCAATTTTCTCATTTAGTTCGTAATTAGTTTTTCAAGCTCAATGACACGATCATGGAGACTTTCAAAGCAATGATAGTTCATGGAATCGAGAAGCATTAATAGAATAATTAGTAGCAAAGTAGAACACATCTTGAGCAATACATTCAAGAATCGTGTTCTCATTTAGTGTATGCAAGTTCTTCCTCTCAATCTCATTATATTTTAGTGCTCGCTCATAGTCACTAACCTCAACTATCATTGCATCAAATTCCTTTTCCATTCCTTTAATATCAAGATTCATCCCCTTTTAAGACTCTCAAAGTGATCTTTAGAAGTTTAAAGAAAGGCATGACCTCGCTAAATAACATTCTTTCATTTGCTCAAACCCCTTTCTCCTTCGCTATACCAAGGGTGTGATCCTTTTCTTGCAAGTTTTCTCAAAATCAACAAATAGTTGAAAGATAACATATTGACTAATTAAGGTCTTGCTTTTAGTGGCAATTGTTCTAGGAACAAGATGCATTGGTGTATTAGGAGGATACACAATGCTTCTAGGCATTTTCCAAAGGGAGGGTTTGTTTCAACAATATTTTCATTTTCTCGCTTATCTAAATCCATTTTCCGTAAAACTTGTTCGGGAGTCAACAATGTCCGAGGCTTAAACATGTTCAAGGAAATCCAGCTTTTCCTTCTTGTAATCATGGGGTGTGATCTTTATTTTCTTCTCTTTACATTTAGGATCATCTAATTTCTTGTTCATCTTTTCCCTAGTGACTTCATCTCGATTTCTTATCTTCCTCAAGCACTCAACGCAACTAGGTTTCGCCTAGGTTTAAGGATTTCATTGCCATCATAAAGAACCTTATGAGCATTTCTAGCCTTTTAATGACCTCTGGATTTGGTTCCTCAACAAGGGAATGCTATGCTTATCGCTAAGACTCTATGCTTAGTGATCATGTGAGCAATCAATGGTGTTCCTTGTATGTACAACTTGTTTTCAAGTTTGTTTTTCAAAGTTTTCGATTAGAAAATCTTTCAAGAGTTTTGATTCCTTTGCATTAAATTCTTGCTTAAGCATTTTCACATTTTCTTGAAGTTCTTGTTTTTGCTTAGCGCTTTAGAAAGCTTTTCTTGCAAGGAATTTAACTCTTGTTTTAATACTTCTTCTAAAATTACTTTTTCTAATGATTGTACGCACTTGGTCATCCATTTCCCGCTCACGAGTGGTCAACTCAAATTTTGCACGTTGTTCATAAATAGCAACACGCTCTTTATAGGCATTTAGTTCGTAAATTACGTAATCATCGTAAGCACATGCAAGTGAATTCATCAAAAACATAGTCATTGTTGATCGCAGAAGATGCATCACTTGGTACAACTTCACTTTCACTTTGTTTCACATATTGATCATATGGGACAACATTGATATTACCCATATTTTCAATATTTGATTCAATAGTTTCGCTGATTGTACTTTGTCATGCATCTTTGCACATCAAGATCATCGATAGTTTTAATACCTCCGAGATGAGTTTGTCATTGGATGGGCCACTTGTGGTGAAGAAGAGACCTTGGGAGAAACCATTGGAGAAATGCTAGCCATAAAATTGTGTGTGCAGAGGTCCATCATCCACATCGTAGTCGTATGCATCACAATCGCCGACTTGAAAGGCATTCGATGATTGTGACCTATCTCCGAATTGGTCGCTCATCCACATCAAGATCATAGGTCTTGGCATTGCCCTCAAGAAGAAACAACAACCCTCTTCATCCAAAGCAAAGACCATTATCCCGAGCTTGTACAAGCAAGATCTTATCTCTCAAGTAATCAAGATTCTGTGGACGCTTTGGAGATGTGCGCCTTGCAATGTGTCCTCACCACCACAGCTTGTAGCATTTGATCGGCTTAGCTTGACCTTGATTTCCATTCCTTCCTCGATTCGACACCAACATAACCTCTACCACCCACCTCTTCCCCGATCATACTGCTTTTCCCGAACCGGTTGCACCACTATCCTCCCATCTCCGATCAAAGAGCTTGATTGTGGGGTTAGATGTCGCTCGAGGTTGTTGTTGGTTTGTGGAGAGAATTCATGTTTTGACTAATCAGAAGAGCTAGTTGATTAATGATGTTTCCCACGTGTGCATCAAAGATCGCCTTGTTTGAACATAGGATCGTGAATGAGTTTGTGATTACCATTACCCATGGGTATGACTTGTGAGGCTTTGGTTGTGATTCCGATGTTTGAGTAGAAGGCGCTGAGTCATTAGAAGAGCTTGTCTCTCCTCGGTTGGTTTTGAACCGATTAAGAATCCTTTTTCAAACATAGCATGTCTCTCATTCTCAAGGAGGAAGGCATAGAGTTGCTCATAGTTTGTATTCTTCAATCCTTTAGTGAGCTTCACGTATGACAAACTTGTGCCATTCGGGATTCATGTTGTTCACAAATTTAGAGTTCAAATTAATGTTAGGCATAGTCATTCGATGTTCCTCATATCATTCACAAGCTTGTGAAATCTCACATAGTACTCATAAACACTCTCATCCGGTTTCATCTTGAAGTGTTCAAATTCATCATAGAGTTGTGATTCTCTGCCTTCCATGGTTAATTCGTAACCGAGAGAAGCATCTTGACATTATCCCATACCGCTTTGCTTCGTGTTGTGATTGATCGCCTTGTAGATGTCTTTAGGAAGACCTTGAAGTACAATGTTAAAGCCCCGATATCAAGATCGAATCTCTTTTTCTCCTTATCATCAAGCTCATCATACATCTTTGGTCCGTCCATTCCATAAATCGTTGTTCCATCTTCAAGAAGATCAATTACATCTCTAGTCGCCTCAACCCGATATGGTCCTTCATCAATGGATTTGAGAATGTTGACTCCATTTTCTTTTCCAAGACAAGACAACTGATTCGCTGAGCCCAAGAGTCGTAGTCGGCCTCACAAGCATGGGTGGATTTAGTATCCGAACCACCGCTTGAACATCCTCAAAGAATAAAGGAGATGATAGTAGGAACGCTTGTAGACATGTTTCAAGCTCTACGGATTTTACTATTCTTTGATTAAACCGGAAATTGATTCTTTCACGGATTTTACTAAACCAAAAGAACAACCGTAAGAATGTATCACCAAGAAGTAACAAGCCTAAATGAATAAGTACCTAACTACACAACTCGCTTAATTAACAACTCGCTAAGTAATCAACTCGCTTAATAGCCAAGTCGCATCAAGATCAACTCGCAACACACTCAACTCGCTTAATGAATCAAGTCGCTAAATAGCCAACTCGCTTTAGTATCAACTCGCAACACAATCAACTCGCTTGAACACTAAGTCGCTTAAATTAACTCGCTAACGCTATAACTCGCTAAATAGCTAAGTCGCTTTAGATCTCAAGTCGCTTAAAGAAACAACTCGCTTAGAACCCAAGTCGATAAATATCAACTCGCTAAACAAATAAGTCGCATGTACCAACTCGATCAAATAACAAAGCAACTCGCTTTGAAGAAACACAAGTCCGAGACTCAACTCGCTTAGTCCTTCTTTCACAAATAACCACTTTATCAATCCAAAACAACCAAACCACAATGATTTAAGCCTTCCAATTCAAAACATAACCACATATGATGATCCTAAACACAAAAGTACAAGCAAAATTCAAACTTTACCACTAGAATTTGTCCAATGAATCAAACTCTCCTAAACCCTTAATACACCAAAACCTTATGAAATCCACCAAAACAAAGAGCATGAAAGATGAGTGATCAAACCATGGCTCTTGATACCAATTGTAGGATATTGGATTTCACAAACACACTAAACCATGATCAAAGTAGGCGTATAAGTATGTTAGAGAGAGAAAGTTCTAGTGAGAGAAAGGAAGAGAGTTGGGAACTATAGTGAGAGAAAGAAAATATTATTATGAGCTCCAACTCTCTACCTTGGAAGGTAGAGAGTATTTATAGTCTTACATAAAACGCCACACAACGGGTCATGGATCGTGCATACAGGTGGTAAAGACCCGTCTGTCCTCCACGGTGTTACTTAACTAAATACTACTTAACTTAAAATAACTACGACTACGAGCTTAACGATTACATATACTTGAGGTGACCGACTTTAATACCGGAATTTCTAATTCCTAACAGGAGGGAGGGGAGACAGTAGGGAGGCCATAGGTTTTAGGATAAGGTTTTTATTTATTTTGTTTTATTATTAGAGACAGTATAAATTGTACCCCGTATTTTGTCGAATCTTCGAGTAAACGTACCTTCCTGGTACCCGAAAAATATAGAAATTATATTTTCGGAAACGATTTCTTAAACGTAGTAATATGACATTTTTATCACGTTGAAATTTGATTATAAATGTTGTCGTTATTAATTTGGTGTCGGTATGCGTGCGATGCTGTGACTTTCTGAATTCACGAGATAACTTCTCGTTTTCTTTCGTAATTTATCATTGAATGATAAAATGTGTATATTTCACTTATTTCAGTATTTATTTTAGTTTTGTATGCTTATCACAACAAAAGATGCGGAATAACTTCTCAAACGATGGATTAAGCTTATGTATGCTTAAATTTTAACTTGGACAATGATAAAGTTCACCTTTATTATACATATACTTAGTGGGCAAGTATCGTGTGTGCGGTGTCGGGTTTTTAAATATTGACAACTGTCAGAAAATAACCGATTTGAATTTTCTGACGTAATAAATATTATTATAATAATCCGAAATTTTACGGGTTGTTATAATTGTCCTCGATGAGGTTTGCCCTACCATCCCGAACGGCTCAGGAGTGGCTCTGATACCACTTGTAACACCCCGCCTTTTTACCACAATATTGTTCGCTTTGCCCATTGTGCTCACGATTTGTTTTGTGGCCTCATGTGAACACTTCCTACAGTCACCCATACCAAGATTACTCTCAAATGACCACGCTTAACCGCGCGGCCCTAAAAACTCCACCAGAGAGACCACAAAACAAATCGTGAGCTCATGGGTAAGTTAACAATATTGTGGTCAAAAGGCGGGTGTTACAATTGTCATGGTATGATCTTTTAATTTCTCGCCATACATCTAGGAGTAGTTTGGGTTGTCCTGGATGAAGTTGCGCCTATTGTTATTGACGGGATGTGTGTTAATGCACAGGAGGATTTTGCCACTTTGACTGCCAGTTCGTCATCGCTCCTTGGTAAGTTTGTTTGTTCGTTTGTTCGTTCTTTTTTTTTGTTGTTGATATTTTCTAGCTCTTTTCAAAGTGTATTCACTTTTGGTTTTACCCTGATTACCACGTAGGGTATTCGGTTGCTCGATAGGAATTTTTATGCGAATACATTAATCTTTGATGTATTTCAAACAGTCTGTTAATGAATTCCCCATTTCAGGGTGACGTAATGTAGTTTATAAGTCTCACAAGCGTTATAAACTGCTGTTTCTGGGCTAGTGCACCTGAGTCGTAGTTGTTTGAGTCTTTTGTATTGTTTGTTGCATGTTTGCACAACTTGTTAATAAAAGGGTATCATTTGTTGAAACTTTACTTTTGTTAGCCTCTCAGGCGTTTGTAGAATATGCTAGGTATTCTTTTTGATTAAGTATTTGTTTGTCAGGAGTTTGCTAGACGTTGCCACATTGACTTCCACGAGCTTTGAAGTGTCATGGAAGATGTTATTTGCCGCATTTTAGCCTTTCAGGCGTAATGACTTGAATTGTTTCACGTGTACTTCATAGACCATTCAGGTGCTAAGAAGTTTTTGCTCAGGGCATTGTGCGCCTGATTGATGTTGTTCCTTATTTTGTAAGGATGTTTTTTATGATAAGTTTTCCCAGCATTTTATTTTTGATGCTTTCAGGGCAACTAAGCCTGATTATTCATATAGGGATTTTTTGGCGATTGTGCACCTGATTGTTTACATCCATAAAGTGTTTATGTAATATTCAAAGCAAATGTGCATGATTTATTAGTTGTTCCTCAAGTGCTTTTGATGTGTTCATATGATTTTGTCATTTTTTTGCTTTTCGCATTGTCGTATCACTTTTATAAGTTGTTCAAGTGTTCTAAAATGTTTGTGTTTGTATACTTGTTAAGATTCCATGTGGTATTTGCAAGAGATTTTTCAGGATAAATTAGCTTGATTATTAGTGTCATAGGCCTTTCAGGCTTAAATGGCATGTTCTGAAGATTGACGTTCCTCGAGTGTTTATGAGGATTGCAGGCGACTGCGCCTGTCTAATCGTGTTTTGTTTATGATGGAAAGAGGTTTTCTCAGGGCTTCTGTTCCTGACTAATGTGATTCTTCAGATTTTATGAAGTGTTACGCATTTGTGAGCCTTATAGAAGGCGTGTTACGTAAGTTTGTTTTGTGAGTTATGAAATGTATGTCTCATAAACCTCTATGGTGTTTATGGAATGTATAATAATTTTTATGGCGAGTTTACTTGAAGATCATTGTTTATTCTATAAGTTGATAAGCTCTAAATGACCAATTTTACCCTTTTGAAGTATTTTAGGACTTTACATTAATTGGTTTTTTTGTCATGAGGTAGACTAGGACTTGGAATATGTTTGAAATTGTTGATCCAGCGTTTCCAAACAACTCACATTGTTATATCCCTTTTATCACGTATACCTTATCACAACAAGAACACGTCTCACACAAACCCACGTAATACACAAACTGTTATGCGTATAAATGAAGAAGAAGAAAGATTAAGATGAGAGGTGGTGACAAGAAATGTTAGGCGTATGTGTTTAGAGAGGTAGAGAGAAGAAAGATGAAAACAATAAGATGTTATATTGCTTCAAGAAAACACACACACACACACACTCAAGCACACCCCTCAAATGACATACTTGAGGGGTATTTATAGTACAAGACAAAGGATGCCCTAAGGCTTGGCCATGGGCCGTATATGGGCTTGGACATGGATTGGGTTACATGAACTTATACAATGCTAGCTTAACTAAACTAATAACCAATTAGCTTAGCCCAATCCACGAGCCCGTTGACTATTCTAACATGATATCTAACACACGTTACAAAGTTCCTAAATGTGAATGACCATCACTTCTAATAAAAACTATTAAGGCAATAATCTCCCTGGGGGTGGTCATTCAAATGATGCTCCACTTGATTTGGTCTTTACTTTTCTCGAGCTTGAACTTTGTGCGTAGATATAGAATAGTCTTTATTCTTTGTTCCTTCATGCTTTGTGATCGATAATGTGGTTGTTCCGCCGTTGTCAACTTCGTTGGTTATGTGTCTCCACGCCTTTCTCCACCATGCTCACACTTCTATTTGTCTTTGGTTACCAATGATGTAGTTCTCGAGTCTTTAAACTTTGTAGATTCTTTGACATTGACGAAGAATCATCTTTAACTTTGAGTTGCCTTTGATTTTGATGAGAACTTTCATGTGTTGTTGGTATGAGCATGTGGAGAATCGCACGATCAATCCGCCTGGAGCTTCCATAAGAAGAAAACATAAAACAAAGTTAGTAATAAGCGGATTCTCGCACTTACAAGTTTGAATTTTGAGGGTGTTAATGAAGATAGTGTGAAAACACGCCTCTAATTCTCACAAAGGCCGCTCTCGAACCGAGTCCCACAAGTGAGATAACGCGATATACCAAAGTACATCTATAGTTCGGATGAGTCACGAGGTACACCAAGCATCACCCCACGATCGTAGACCGATTGAGACACACTAAGCGTAATCCACGAGAATTACCGGTGACTGCCGTGGTCGTTTGATGTTGACCCCGGCAGAGTTTCCATTCAATCATCAAGATCACAGATGTGAAACTTCTCATAAATGTTCGCGATTGCTAAGATCTCATGAGGACTCTATAATATATCACTTGTGCCCTTATTGATGAACAACAAGCGATGTCATTTCAAGTGTTCCTATGAGATCTTTTAATGAATCTCATGGCTCTAGACTCAATAGTGCATTTTGGTTTTCCCGAGCGGAGACTAGGGAGAGGGTCTTCTTCTTCAATACCAATGATCTCTAAGAGAAGGTCAATAGATTATGTAGGGTTCCCAGGAGAATGAAACAAACCTTTTAAGAGGAATTGAGTGGCTAGTAGGTTTAGTGCGGTCGCGTCCTTCGGGTCCATGACGCCTTTGTCTTCAATACCAAGTGTCATCTAGTGACAACCAAGAGCGTATGAATTGAACCCGTTTACGCCTAAGGTTGAATATGGAGGGCTATTTCTTTTCACCCTTTTCATTACTTTTCTTTTAATTCTTCAACCCTTTTTCTCCTTTCTCACATTACTCCTTTTTTCAATCATTCCTAAGGACTTCTAATACTTAACTATTTGTGATGTCCTTGGGTAGATCCCTCCTACTCTGGCGGATCATAGACGGATTTTCCTATCCTTACTCACCTTATAACCCGCGATCGTCCTATTGTTGCCATAAAACCGTTTTTCATGAAAATCTCTCGAGTGTTTATGATAGAAAACATGTTTGCAACACTCCGTGAGTTTTGTATTTTAGAAACACTCCCCTTCACATGTGCTTATATGTTTTGACGTAAATCGCACATGAGGGTAGAGTTCGCACGCTTTGAATTGATTGACTTTAAATGAACAAGAGAGATTCGAGACACGCTTACATCACTAGAGAACTAGCTTGAAATTATTACCCGTCCCGGTCAAGTCCATAGAAAGTTTCTCGAGATGGTACATGATTCCTCATCAATTCAATGGTTCCGTCTGAGTCGAGCTCATTATGAGATTCAAACCACGATCATTAAATATTTTTGATCACATTTTAATCACGTTTCTCCCCCTCAAAAATAGCATATCCATGATGTTTTTGAAACAAAATGATTAAAAGATATGTTTTTCGAAAAGCATTTGGAGAGAAACTGGTTTAGCATGAATTTTGGAACAATTTTTTTTGTTTTAAACTCCCCCTTAACGAAAGCATATTTTTCATATAGAAAATTTAGAATCCATTAAGGGTTTAGAGGGAGTTATCTTGGTACCAAATGTGAGAGATTTTGAAAAATCTTTTTGAAAACTTTCGAATCAATGGTACGCAAGATGAGAAAAAGATTTTGAAAATCTTTTGAAGATATTGGAGAAGAATTATCTCCATTTGTTTTTAGGATAAGTGCTCGATATTTATGAAAATCGATTTTGCGTAGCACTTTCCTTTCTTTGAAGATCGGGTTGCAAGCTGAAATACTTACAAGCCATCATGTTTTCTAGGAATAGTGCTTTGAAAAATATTTAAGACCTTTGATTGGTTAAGAACTTTCCTTTCTTTGAAGTTCGGGTTTCGTACTGAAGTATACGAAAGCCATTATTGAAGAAATTTTGAGAAACGACATGTTTTAGAAAACATTAAAGAACTCTCGCTCAAGCATCTGTACATGCCCGTATCATTGTTGAATGACATTTCTAGAAACGTACATGAATATCGATTATAGAGACATGTCGTGAGAAGAATATTTTTGGATTTTTATATTTTCTATTGTTTTTGAATTTTTGAAAGTTTTATATTTTTGTATTTGGTTTTTGATGGTTTTTCAAATTTTGTATTTGGTTTTTCAAAAATATTTACATAGAAGATTTGAAGAAAGAGAAATTAAGTTGGGACAAGTAAAAGTGGAGATAAGAGAGGAACTAGAAAAGGATTTCCACATGCGAAATAGGCATAAAGTTCTTCTTTACCACACAGGGTATATGAACCTTCAACACTTTTACAAGCACCGCATCCACGTAAGAATTTTCACAAATAACAAATGTTAGAAGTACATGATTCCTCACGGTGAGGGTGATCACTATCAACGGTTGTAGTGGATCCGACTTCCTTATCCGAATGATTGTCACTATTATCTCGTGTTGGTGCAAGTATCAAAATCTTTCCCCCGGGAATCCATCTAAGACCTATTTTGTTGAAAACTTTGCCGTGGGAATCCACCCAAGGTAAGATCTAGGAGTTGTTTTCTTATCGATACAATGAAGACTCATTTTAGAAAAACTACGTCCCAAGAGATCGTCCTATTAGGTGTCTGTTTGTTTGTCTTTTATCAACGGCTTGTTTCCATTTGGTTTCTTAGTGGATTGTGCCTTGGCACGAGAATTATCTTTCTTGAGATATTGTAAGGCACATGCATCATGATTAGTCGAAAAGATACATTTTTACATGTAGTATGCATAAATTCAATATTCTTGTTTAAAACAATAGCTTTGACTTTGTCACTACTGATCTTTTGAAATTGATTCTTGTTCGAAAAAGACTTAGGATTCCTAGTGTTGTTTTCTAAGGGCATAGCATTTTCTTTTGCAACTACTCTTAGATGTAAGCCAATCCCTAGTCTTTTGAAGAGTGTTCTAGGTAATGGTTTACTACTACTAGCGAGCCTTGAAGTCTTGTAGAATTCATCACCCTAGATGTTGCACCTAAAATTCCGCCTTTTCAGTCTCATGCTTTTTTCTAGCTTCTTCTAGATAGTGATTGTTGACCATTTCGTTAGAACCAATGATTCTTTAATGTGATTTTTGTCACATTCCGTGTACTATTCTTAGAGATGCCGGTGTAATCACTTTTCTTTATCAAAACAGTTTTTCAAAAGCTTTGATAATTCTCTTTTTAATAGGCGGGGATTGTGGAGTGACCGATTTTGACAAATCATATTTCGCATTGACCTTTGGAGGAGGCCGAGAATAGACATTTTGGTTTGAAACCGGTTTTGGAACATTTGTTTTCTCCTCACCAATGGTTTTGCAAACTTAGTATCCACATCCTTTCCTTTTGACTTCCCACCGAGCTCTCAAAAGATCATTTTGCTCTTTCATGTCCTTGTAGGCACGCTCATATGACAATTTGTCATACTTGCATTCCTCGATTTTCGATCAAGTTGTTTAAAATAGGACACGTTTTCTTTTCAATATTTTCAAGAGCATTTTCATATTTTGAAACAATTATGGAGGTCTCGATGGAGTCTTTCATGATCTTCAACGTAATATGTTTGCAAAATAATGGACATAATATCGAGAGTCGAACATCTTCAAGAGAGAATCATTTAAATTTTCCAAAACTTTGATGTGTTCAACACTTTCATTAGCTTGCTTTACGAGATTTATGGTCCTTGACAAAGTCGCTTGTTTCTTTCAAAGTGCTTGTTCAACATGAATTACCCTCGACCGATGGCGCTTAACGGAGGGTTTTGGGTTTTAAAAACTCTTTGTTTCGTCATCATGACGAGTAAACCGATGTTAGTTGCAATATTGGTTTTAGACTTGATCTCTTGAAGATACCCAATTCTAGTTTTAACGTCATCTAAAATGCTTCTAGTATCACTTGTGTTAAAAGGATTGTTTGAAGACATTTGTTCGATTTTCGAAAGAGACTTTGAGACAACTACAGGAATTGAGACTGGTTTTGAAACTGGTGTTGACACTTTGTTTGAAACACTTGGTGTGATGGAAAACTTTGACTTTTCATTTTGATTAACAAAAGTAATTCCATTAATTTTGTTCCATTTGTTATAATCAATTGGTTTAAGATCTGGATTCTTTTGTTTCATTTTTTATCTACTCTCCTCAGATAGTTCTAACGTTTCAGGAGAATCATGAACAATTATGAGTTCATGCAAAGGTTTTCCATCGTTCAACACATTCTGAGATTTCTGAGCTTTCTTGAGAAACGAAGAAGGGTTGTTACCAAGAGCCATTTTATGTGAAGTGTGAAAAATCGGATTTGCTTGATTAGAAAGCATCTTGTTTGTTTTAGCGGAATGACCCGTTGTAAGAAGCAAATTATCCAATTTTTGATAGTTTCATTTTATCCGTAATTTCATCAAGAAGAGAATCTTCTCGCTTTGAAAATCAGAATCAACTGCTTTCTTCTCTTTTCAAGATCGTAACACGTGCTTTTTGTTTAGAAAGTTGGTTGTTTAGTTCGTAAATTTCCTTGTTTAAAGATTTGATTTTCAAGTTCGATTCACATCAAGTGTGTCATACTTGAGTTGCAATTGATTTTCTTAAAATGTAATCTCGATAACCAATTTCTAATTACGAAAGTTTGTTTGTATGAAATTCAAAAGCTTTGCTCCCCTTGTAACTCTCAAGCTCGGTCAATATCTTATTCGCGGCCTTAACTTCGCGATTGACCGTTATAACTTTCAATTTCAATGCCACATTGATTGATTAATGATTCAACATAAGCACGTGTTTCCTCATCGCCTCAGATTTTGTGCCACACGGCCTCACTATGATCCACATATGGAGTTTCGGAGTTCAGATTGCTACAACTCGGATTGTCCGGTATGTATCATAAGTGGGTCTTTGGCGTCACGCAATCGCTCGTCATGAGTAAACACATCGATATGACATTGTTATAACATGGATCAATGATTGGTACCTCGACATCAGACATGGCGTCATAGACAGGAGGTGAGTCCGACTCGTGTCATACTTAGCTTCCTCAAGATTTGCCATGAATATGCACTCGCATTGAGTTCCTCGAGGTCTTCCAATTCATCCACAATAGCGAAAAATCATTTTCCTCAAGACTCAACCGTAACCCGCTTCTTGCTTATCTCGCTAACAGCGCCTTTCCAAGAAACTCAAGATTCTTCTTGTGTGCTTAGTGACAGTTTAGTGACATGTGACCCATTCCTTTACGCTTATAACACTTAACTGATTACCCGATTCATATTTCCATAATTCCCAACGACCGAGCCGCAACATTGCCATTCGATTACCCATCGCTCTATTCCCAACATTCGTCCCATCCGATTTCCAACATACCGACACGATGACACTGATACGGAACCGCTGACACCCCGTGCGATCGCTAAATGCTTTATCCAATAAAGAAAATACCATTGCAAGGTCGCTTCTACTTGGTCGGTTCATGATCGGTGATTCCTTGTTCTGGTATTGTGGATACGTTTGTTGAATGACTTGTTGTTCGGTGGATAGAATTGTTGTTGTGGTTGTTGAATGTATTGTTTGCAAGTTGTTGTTGTTGGAAGATGATGAAGTTTGTTGTTGTGTATTCACCGTGGTTTGAGTCTTATCAATAAGTGCCAATGGATCATGATTCTTTGCCAATCTTTCTTTCCCGACTTCATTCGCTTCAGTTGGTTTTGTTTGAAAATCGTTTAGTTGATCAAAGTTCACCGATGTAAGTCTTTTGTTTGGTTAACAATAGTGACATATCGTCCCCATTCTTCCGGAAGATTATTCAGAACTTGATGTTTTGAACGATTGTTCGGGTGCCAACTTGTTTCGATAAGCTCATTCATCAAAGTGCAAAACCTTCCATAGTAGGATTCAATGGATTCTCCCGGTGTAGATGTAAACTTCTCCCATTCGCCAGCGACTTGTTCTCCATGTCTTGTTTACCAATTTACGCTCCATAACATAGTCGCTCTAACACGCTCCCACATATCGAAAGCGGTTTCACAACCGTCTCACAGAAGAAAATGTCTATTGGTAAACCCGGTTGGACAATATGAATTGCCATGTCATCTGCATCGACTTGTTTCGATCCTCTTGATGTATTCGATTCGGTTTGAAGATGAAAGGATGGTGGGATGGGAGGTGTTGCATATGCATTTCGTGTACATGAACTTGTCGAGGTCGGAAGGTCCATCCCGAATGGATTTAATCATTAGTTTCCCATTAGGTTTGGTCTTGATGTAGCGGAGCATTCGACTTGTCCATTGAAGATAACCACCTTTTGCCAACATAGGAGGTCGGTTTTCGCACCGCTGCATGAATGTCTTGTTGAGTTGCCATTGATGAAGGTATGATCGATAAAGTTGATGTAGGATCGATTCAACGATAAAGGAGTTGTGGTTGATGAAGATTAAGCTCGGTTGAGGTGATTCGAAAGTCGTACTCGTAACCTTGGTTCTTAAAAATTTTCGCCCAAAATTTGAAATTCACTATAAAAATCAATTCTAAGGTCGTATGAAAATTTTGAGTTATGACAATTTTGACGCCAAATTTGACCCAAAAATTTGAATTTAGGCCCAAAATTTGAATTTTTGACCAAAATTTTCACAGCTTAAACCAAAATTTGAATCTCGTAAAAATTGAACGTTTAGTCTCTCAAAATTTAAATTTTACTCAAGATTTCCGCCAAAATGAAGTTACGAGTAGACGAGGCTTAGGCGTAGAAACACGGGTTACTGAGTGAGCGAGGCTTAGGCGTAGGATCTTATGCGTAGGATCTTATGCGTAGGATCTTAGGCGTAGGATCTTAGGCGTGGGATGCATAGGCGTAGGAATCCTTAGGCGAGGAAATTCTTATCGTGAGAACCCAACTTCACGCAGAGCAAGAGTGCTTACGCGTGGGAATAGCTTACGCGTAGGAATGGCTTACGCGTAGAATCCAAAAATCCTTTACACTATCACAAAGGTAAAAGATATCCAAAATCAAGTGTTCCACAAACTTATCCAAGTGAGGGAAGCACCGAGTCACCGTTATAGCTCAAGAAACTTCACCAAAAGTTACTGAGTAGAATCTTATCGTAGTTGACTTTCTTACGAGTAGAACTAGGGTTTTGACCTACTCGTAAAAAATTTCAATGATTCAACAGATTTCTCTTGCATGATAGCCTTAAAACACTCGAATAACCCAAAATGTTGACCTTTTCACCCAAAGTGGCTAGAAAAGTTACGAGTAGAAATTACCAACGAATCAAAACGAGTTTAAAACTTAACTAAAACGCGTAAAGCTTGAACTTTTGCAAAAACGAAACTTTAGCACCAAATAAACCTTAAACCACAAGAATCTTGAATTTTTGAGTGCAAAAATTAAAGCTTTATGCGTATCAAAGATGTAAAACGCGAGCTTAACTCGTATCTTACCAAAACTTCAAAACAAACACAAACACTCCTAAACCATTGTTAGACGATTGATACCAATTGTTATATCCCTTTTATCACGTATACCTTATCACAACAAGAACACGTCTCACACAAACCCACGTAATACACAAACTGTTATGCGTATAAATGAAGAAGAAGAAAGATTAAGATGAGAGGTGGTGACAAGAAATGTTAGGCGATGTGTTTAGAGAGGTAGAGAAGAAAGATGAAAACAATAAGATGTTATATTGCTTCAAGAAAAACACACACACACACATTCAAGCACACCCTCAAATGACATACTTGAGGGTATTTATAGTACAAGACAAAGGATGCCCTAAGGCTTGGCCATGGGCCGATATGGGCTTGGACATGGATTGGGTTACATGAACTTATACAATGCTAGCTTAACTAAACTAATAACCAATTAGCTTAGCCCAATCCACGAGCCTGTTGACTATTCTAACACGATATCTAACACACGTTACAAAGTTCCTAAATGTGAATGACCATCACTTCTAATAAAAACTATTAAGGCTAACAATATAAATGGTTGGGACTTTTTTACACTTGCTTTAACCTATATATATAGTCAAATATTATATTACAAAATCAATCGAATTTGGTTAACTTTTAAACTAGTTACACCTTTTGACACATATAACCCCATTTGTGATATACCATACCTGATTTGATCCATTCATGAGTAAAAGGGCCGAGTTTGTCACACCTAGCAAGAATAATGTTTAAAAGGTGGAGGAAAATATCACATAAAAAAACTTTTTTGATGATTTCTTTTGATGCTTGGTCATTTAACAGAATGTACAACTGATACTTCTACTTTGTGCAGGTCTCTTTTCGGATTTTGGTGGGAGGAAAGGACTGTTTGGATGTTAGTCATTGTTTCTAATTGTTTATGGGTCTTTTACTGAGTGTGCTTTGGGAAAACTTGGAATGTAACTTTGTAACCACTAATATGTGCAGGAAAGTAATTTTGAGATATGTGGTCTAATGGACGGTTCAGTCACGACTAGCAGCAACAAGGGTATTGTGAATTCGGCAAAATAACTTTTAAGTAGTAAAGACCCGATCTTCAACGAATGTGGGAAACTCCGTATCTATTTTTGTATACCGATTTGTGGGTCGCATTTCCATTTGACTATTTTGACCCATTTACTTATGAATGGGTGTAGTATGTATTTCTATCTGAAATAGTTCTAATGGGTCAAATGGTTGATACGCATTGAAGTCGCACCCTGTTGTAAATGAAAGTTATAGCGGTGTATTATTTTTACATATTTTCTTCTCCTTTTTATGCAAGAAAAACGTATACAAACGGATGAAAACGTATTAAAGCGAAAAAAAAAAAAAAAAAAAAAAAAAAGCTGAAGATGTAAAAAGCGGCGAAAACGATAAAACCATATGAAAACATATAAAGACGGATAAAACGTATGAAAACGATAAAAACAAACGAAAAGGGATAAAAACGTACGAGAACGTATAAAAACGGACGAAATGTATAAATACGGATAAAACCATATAAATGCGGATAAAAACGTACATAAACCGATAAAAAACAGACAAAAAGGTATAAAAATGGACGAAAACGGATAAAAACGTAAGCAAACGGATGAAAACGTATAAAAATGAACGAAAATGTATAAAAACGTATGAAAACGTATATAAAGTCGAAAAACTTTAATTTATAAACGGTCATTATTATAAATGATCGACGATGCAACAATCTTTGAAAAATAAGGCTAACGTGTAAATGATAACGAAACTCATTTAATACCGGGAAAAAAAGAACCATAAATGTTATTTTTCACGAAGATTAGGACTGTCCATGCAACTCTAAACATTTATGAACTGTGGGTGAAACTTTGAGTAAACCAAAGGGACCATCTATGTTATTTACTTTAGATTTTATATACAACTCATGTCTAATGTTAAGCACATAAAACGAAAGTAATTTTGAGATATGTGGTCTAATGGACGGTTCAGTCACGACTAGCAGCAACAAGGGTATTGTGAATTCGGCAAAATAACTTTTAAGTAGTAAAGACCCGATCTTCAACGAATGTGGGAAACTCCGTATCTATTTTTGTATACCGATTTGTGGGTCGCATTTCCATTTGACTATTTTGACCCATTTACTTATGAATGGGTGTAGTATGTATTTCTATCTGAAATAGTTCTAATGGGTCAAATGGTTGATACGCATTGAAGTTGCACCCTGTTGTAAATGAAAGTTATAGCGGTGTATTATTTTTACATATTTTCTTTTCCTTTTTATGCAAGAAAAACGTATACAAACGGACGAAAACGTATTAAAACGGAAAAAAAAAAATAAAAAAAATAAAAAAAAAAAACTTATGAAGATGTAAAAAGCGGGCGAAAACGTATAAAACCATATGAAAACATATAAAGACGGATAAAAACGTATGAAAACGTATAAAAACAAACGAAAAGGGATAAAAACGTACGAGAACGTATAAAAACGGACGAAAATGTATAAATACGGATAAAACCATATAAATGCGGATAAAAACGTACATAAACCGATAAAATCGTATGAAAATGTAAGAAAAACAGACAAAAAGGTATAAAAATGGACGAAAACGGATAAAAACGTAAGCAAACGGATGAAAACGTATAAAAATGAACGAAAATGGATAAAAACGTATGAAAACGTATATAAAGTTGAAATTTTTTAATTTATAAACGGTCATTATTATAAAGGATCAACGATGCAACAATCTTTGACAAATAGGGCTAACGTGTAAATGATAATGAAACTCACTTAACACCAGCGAAAAAAAGAACCATAAATGTTATTTTTTACGAAGATAGGGATTGTCCATGCAACTCTAAACATTTATGAGTTGTGGGTGAAACTTTGAGTAAACCACAGGAACCATCCATGTTATTTACTTTAGATTTTATATACAACTCATGTCTAATGTTAAGCACATAAAACGAAATGGTGCTACATTATGCCCGCTGCAAGCGAACAAGCATAGGCTCATCCAAGTGCTTGAATGAAATATAATGTAACATGTTTGTTTACGCATTTTGCTTTTAGTAGGACCAATAGAATGATACTGATTGAGACAATTTAAGTGAAGGGAATGTCATATAAGCTAGGTACCTTTGGTCGTCCGAAAATTTGGCTTACCCCCGGTGCCTTATAATTCCAGTCCAGTTATTTAGCAATTGCTCAGTATTTAACTTATGTACAGACAATGATGATATGTATGTAAAATGATGTGTAGTGAAAGCTTAATCCTTCGTCAAACAAACATAAAACATTGGACTTAAATTAGCTTCGCCGCAACATACGGAGGCTTAATTACTCGTTTACACTAAAGATGATGTAGCAGTGGGTTTAGCGATGCTATTATATGAGTAGTGATGCTGTAAAAAGGAAAGGAAAAAACTAATTATAAAAAGTCTAGAAAGTCACTTCAGCTTAACAAATGTCTCGTACCTTCTAATTTCATAGTTTCTTCTTCGTTCATCTACCCTTTCATCACTTATGCATCTTACCCTCGATTCATTTTTAAATCATTCAAAAATCACAAAATTAAGTTTTTTTTTTCTGAGTTATGTTCAATTTCATCATATATTTGTTCAGTCGCTACAAAATTCAACTTTTTTCATGAATTTGAAGTTCATTAATTTATATAAAATTAAGGTTTCATTCAATCTGAGTAAAAAAAAACCATGATAATTCTTGATCAACAAACGCTAAATTAACATCCATTATTCATTTTTTTTGTTTTCCTACGTTTTTTCTTCTAACTTTTCAAACAATATCAAATGTTCATGAATATAGCTATAAGGTGTTCGATGAAATGACTCGATGAAACAATTTTATGACTTTAGAGTTTGAAATTGTTAATTAGAATATAAATATTTTAGTAATCCATAAAATCTTAAGTATCTAATGAGAAAATCATAACTTTGGCAAACAATACTTTGAATTCATAATTGTTCATCATAGAATGTTCATCAAGTAACGTGAAGGAAGCAAAATTGTTTATCAAGTAAATGTTCATAAAAAAATATTCAAGAAGGAAGTTGTTCATCAAATAATGTCGATGAAATAAACTTGTCCATTAAGTAAATGTTCATCAACTTTCTTTAAGTTCATCAATATTCTACCAAAATATTCATCAATAAAATTTGTTTATCATTAAAAAAACGTTTATCAAAACTAAATGTCAAAATAAATTGATTATCAATACTCTGCAAGAATGTTCACTATTTACAAAATGGTTATTGTAGCAATGTTCATCATTACAAAATATTCATCGATGCTCAAATATTCATCAATAACAAAAAGTGACACATGTCATCACATGCTAACTTTTTAGACTTGTTAGAGGAGAGACAATTTGATCTTCTTCCGCTTTAATATCTTGTATGTAGCTTTGTATCAAGACCAATTTCTATAATGTGAGTCTTCATCGTATATATGTGAAAATATTTCTAAACTTGAGATCTAAAACTTAGATTGTATGGAACGAGTATCTTTGTTGCTCGCGTATTATTACGACGAGTGTTTAAACAAAAGTATAAAATGTTTGATTTTTCAGTTTGGGTGGTTGACAGCCATAATTATGGTTACTAATAAAATGTAATAACATAAATCATTCTTTACAAAATAAATAATTCTCTATCATAATTTGAAGAGCAATAATATATGAACTTAATGTTAGGCCTAAACTGAGGTGTCATCATTTAATTGGTGACATTAAAAGTGAGTCCCTGTGATATCACCGGATAACAGCTCAGTTTAGGCCTCCTTTTAAGCCTTTTAATTAGGCCTTTTTATCATTTCCCTACTTTGAATCATAAAATCAAAATATTTGTTGCTCCTTTTTAATCTAAATGAGACAATTTAGATAGAGCTTTCTTTTTATACTATCCATTGATTAGAATAACACTAGTAAACTAGTTTTTGATAAATCTTAGTCTCTCCGTCTCAAAATTTTAGTTTATATTCTTTTTTGAGATGTCTCAAATTTATAGTTCATATTTTTTTGAATATATCAAAATAAATGTTCACTTTCTATTTTAAGTAATAAAAAGAAAATTTAATGGATTAATATTCTATTTAACTTGTTGAAAATTACAATGGTCTTAGTATTATTAAAGTTTGTAATTTTTGTCTTTTAGATAATAATTTTGATACGGAGAGAGTAATAACTAATATAATGCAGCACGTATGTAAGAAAACTAGCTGAAACCGGTTGAAAAGATTTTGTAGGATAAGTTAAAAGGAGAATATAGAATTAGGTGAATTAAAGAAAGAAAAAGAAGATCGAGGGGTAGGAATCCGATATGGATTTTCAATAGTTTGATTCTACATCTACTCTTCTCTTTTTCTTTATGTTTTTGCTGCTTTTTACTTTTGTTTTGTTTGAACTTAAAAATGCGGATGAGAGAGCGAGAGAAATGAGGCTATTTTTTGGGCAGCTGTTGACTAACATCTTTATTATCGAGTAACTTGTGCCCCCACTATTTCGGGCAGACCACCTTGAAAACAATAAAATAAAAATAAAGTCGTGAACATAAAGAAAAAGACTACACTTTAATTTATTATTCCCTTCAAAATCATCGACACTGTTTTGCTCCAAAGAACGTGAGAAAAGAGCACAAACACAAAACCCATTTCTTAGATTTTGTCTCCATCTCTTTTGAATATTACTACTACACTTTGCTGACTGCATTGTTTTCTTCTGTTTTATAAACTCATACTCAACATTGTTTTTAGTTTTGTTGGTGGTTTTCACGCATGAAAGAACAATGAGAGATGAAAACTCCAAAAAGAACAAGGTTTGTAGGTTTCTTCGTTTATCTAATACTATACTAGACTTGCTTGTTATATTTATTATGTATAGTTTTGGTGGTACTTACAGTTCTCATGGTCAAAGTCACTGGTTAGAAAATGGTTCAGCATCAAGACCAAACCTGAAACTGATAAAAATGTTGTACATGGAGGTATCTATCTCATCACATTTCTCTCTTTTTAAGTTATTTTATGGGATTCTTAATACAAGTTATAAAATCATGATTTTAAGGATATCATCATGGTATTAGTATATGATAGTATTATATTTTGTAATTATAGGTGTTGTTGATGGCGAATGGAGGAACACTTTATCCGAAAGGGAGCTGCCTGCTATTAAAAAGACTAAAACAGGTACCATTCTTAACACTGTCATCGAAATTTTATTAAGATATTCAACAATGTTTTAGTCATTGATTAATCCCATTATTTCACTTCAATGTACAGAGAAATCTAATAAGAGTGGAAGGCGGAGTAGAGTTGATCTTGATCACCCTCAGATTATAAATGTCCACAATTACAGGTTAATCTAATTCTTCCAGTTTAAAACATTGTTTTAAATGATGCAAATTTAACAAGTATCTTGAAATTGCAGTATTTTTGCAGCTACATGGAATGTGGGAGGAAAATCTCCTAGTAGTAATATGAATCTTGATGATTGGCTACACGCAGCTCCCCCTGCAGACATTTATGTGCTTGGGTATGTTGTCGTTTTTATTACTCGTATCATATTTCTACTAATTTATTGAATTTGTCTTTTGATATGATTATTGATAAACCATATCTGTTGTTTCAGATTTCAAGAGGTGGTTCCTCTGAATGCTGCTAATATTCTTGGGGCTGAAGACAACGGTCCTGCAAAAAAATGGTTATCCTTAATTCGTAGGACACTTCACAATCGGCCTGGTACAAGTGGCGGAAGTGGTTGCTACACACCTTCCCCAATCCCTGACCCCGTTGCTGAATATGATGCTGATTTTGAGGGTACATCAAGACAGAAAGCCTCTAACATGTTTCATAGAAAGTCGTTTCAGGCTCCACGAAGTTGGAGAAACGAAAACGATCTACCAATGAGTCAACCTCGTCTTGACCGGAGATATAGTGTATGTGACCGTGCCATCTTTGGTCATAGGCAGAGTGACTATTCCTCAAGTCACAGACCAAGTGATTATTCATCTTCTAGTCGCAGGCCAAGTGACTATTCTTCAAGTTATAGGCCGAGCGACTATTCTGTGAATTATAGGCCAAGTGACTTTTCCATTAATTATAGGCCGAGTGACTATTCATCAGGTAATAGACCGAGTGATTACTCATGGGGTCAAAGACCAAGTGACTGTTCAAGATGGGGTTCATCAGATGATGATTATGGACCCATGGAAGACTCACCTAGCACCAATTCATTTTCACCGGCATCCGATGGATCTAGATTGCCAGGTCATTCTAAATACTGTTTGGTTGCAAGTAAACAGATGGTTGGCATTTTCCTAACAGTATGGGTGAAGAGTGATTTGAGGGAGCATGTTCGAAACATGAAAGTGTCTTGTGTTGGCAGAGGATTGATGGGTTATCTTGGTAATAAGGTAAAGATGCTTGTGCTGTTTCTTATTTTTAATTTAGCTATGTTCACAAGATTTTTGCACAAAAAGATTCACATAATGATGTGGCTTGTTCATTTTTTCATTCAAGCCAATTAGAAAATGAGAGAAACTATTTGAATGGACAAGAACTATCCGAATTTTTTTGTGTAAAATTTATGTGATCTATAATGCACATATCATGATTGAAAACAAGTGTATGCTTTTACATCGTTTTGCAGGGATCTGTATCTGTGAGTATGTTGTTGCATCAAACGAGTTTTTGCTTTGTTTGTAGTCACTTGACTTCCGGCCAGAAGGAGGGTGACGAGCTAAGAAGGAACTCTGATTTTATGGAAATTGTTAAGAAAACAAGATTTCCACGAGTTCAAGGCAATAATGATGAAAAATCCCCAGAAACAATACTTGAACATGAGTAAGATTCATTTAGTAATCTATCACATCATTTTTATTAAGTTAATTCAAGATGATAAAAAAAAAAAGGAAAAGACACATTGATGGTTTTTTAATATATACTATTATAAGAGTATGAATGATTAACAAAAAACCATGTTCGAAGCCTTGTTAAATTTTTATTCACACACTGTTCCAGTCGAATTATATGGCTTGGGGATATGAATTACCGAATTGCCCTCTCTTACCGATCAGCTAAGGCACTTGTTGAGATGCAAAACTGGAGAGCCTTGTTAGAGAAAGATCAGGTATATCATTTATTGTCTAGATAAAAGTATGTGTCCTAATATATTTTCAGTAATTTTATGGGACAACCAACAAATTCAGTAGGCTAACTTGTGTATCTTCTTAAAGCTGCGAATCGAGCAAAGAAGGGGCCGCGTTTTCCAGGGATGGAATGAAGGGAGGATATACTTTCCACCAACATATAAATACCTCACTAATTCAGACAGATATACAGGTGACAGTTTGCACCATAAAGAGAAAAGACGAACACCTGCGTGGTAAGGTTTCATCGACTATTTACTATAAAAAAATAAAAAATAAAAAGAAACAAGGCATCTGTTTTAAAAATATGGTGATTGACATCAGTATTATTTGTCCCAATGAAGGTGTGACCGGATTTTATGGTATGGGGGAGGTCTTCATCAGTTATCATATGTGCGTGGTGAATCAAGATTTTCCGATCATAGACCAGTGTTCAGCATATTCTGGGCTGAAGTTGAGTCGGTTCATAGTCGTTTTAGAAGAAGCATGAGCTGCTCAAGCTCTAGAATCGATGCTGAGACATTGTTGCCATACTCACATGGCTATACGGAACTCTTGTTTTTCTGACCCACCAACAAAACGGTCCTCACAGATGAAACCTGGCTTGTTTGCAACTGACTTATCCTTCCTTACAAGGGTGACAAGGACACCCCACTGCCTTTGAACAAACAAAGGTTTGTAACATTTCTGCTCGTTAGTAAAGGTGGCAAAATGGGTGGGGGGGAAGGTTGGGTAACGGGTCAATATGGTTGAAGTGTGTCGGATCAACCCACAAATTAATTTCCAGTTGCGTTTTCTTTGAGTTCTATACATAATCAATAAAAAAAAAAAAAAAAACCCACTACAATTATTAGATGATAACCGATTTATAAATTTTGTATAGACTTCTTTTTTTTTTTTTTTACCTAATTCCATTTTAGCTAAACAATTAATTTTTGCCCATTTAAGCAAAGACCTTGTATAACTCAAATAGACTCGTTTATCCATAAATGGTTCGAAAATTAGCACCTTTAATTTGTTAGTCTCACTAGAATTTTGCTTTTATTATCTAACTATCAGCTTATTATTTTATTCAGCCAGGTCTAGCTTAACCAAAACTAACTTCAGAGCAGCTTTGCTTGGTCATTCATTTGTTGGTACATCCTCATCACATTCACATCTCATTTCTTCTTTAGAGTGAATACTATTTCAGTCCGTTTTTTCTGGCTTGCACGTTTTGATTAGTTTCTACAATATTTATAATGCAAAAAACATTATAATCCACAAGAATGTGTGAAAATAAACAGATCTTACATAGTAAAATGTTTAATTCTAGCTTACAAAAATGTGATTATTATTTAACACGTTTAGACCAAATCCAAGGAATGGAAATGCTAATCACTCTTTGTTTCTTTGTTCTTTGGTATTTGTTCCTTGCTTTGCTAACAAACTAAAGTTGTATTTGCAGTATGATTGTCATAATAGCAAAAGATGGGAGATAGAGATGAAGATTATTTTATTAAAGATTTTTAACGTGACCACAAGTGAATGTTAGTTGGTCAAAATACTCATTCTGCTTTCTAGATTTTTTTATTTCTTTAATCAGTTTATAGAAGATGAGTTGAGTGACTTAAGTATCAGATGTATACTCATACTCATTCATATTGCCAAAAGTAAAGAATATATTAAATTACTGAAAAAGTTGGTCTCATTGTTTACTCACTGTTATTATCTCCATGCTTTTGCTTTATTTGTGAGAGAGGAGAAAAGCAGCAGGTATTGATACATGAGCATGAGACATTATCTGAGTCATGCCAGGTAAATTGGATGGGAATGAAAGTGACTATGCACACTCCATTATCTTGTTTATTTTTTATATTTTTGTCAAAAACTTTTTATCTATAAACTAATTTTAGAATTGAGAAATTTTTTTAAACATACCATATTCAATACCTATTTATCAAATAAGACGTCGCAATTTTTTTTTACAAAAATGAACTTTTCAATGATGTCCGTTAGATTCATATAATGAAAATTTTTGCACCCTACACGTGTGTGTTTCGCGACGGTTGAACGCGACATAATTTTGATTTATTTGCTTAAAACGCGACGTATTTATTAATATAAAACGCGACCAACCAAAATCGCGACCCATTTAGCAAAATTTTACATGAATCGCGAAACACCATTCGCGACCAATGACAGATCGCGACCTAATTATTACAAATTTAATTAGAACGCAACCAAAGGCCATATTGAGTTAATAAAACGCGACCCACCATATGTGATAAAACGCGACCTACAAAACTAAAATTTGACCAAAATAAAACGTGACCCACAAAATAAAACGCGACCCCAAAGTAAAAGTTCAATTGTCTTTGTGGTTATATAGTGTAAAGTGTTGTACCTGTAGCATTAATCTATGTACATTTGTACTTATAAGAGTATATTGTGTCGTACTTGTAGCATTAATTTATGTACATTTGTACTTATAAGAGTATATTAATTGGTAGTGAGAGAATAAAATTTGTGCATTGGAACCACAAGTTTATTAGTGCATAAGAAGCTGGTGCACTAAAAGTAGTACACGTTAGCCGATGATGCGTCAACTAGTTCATTTTGATAATCCTTTAAAATTTAGTTCATTCTCGTAAACTGTCTATAGTATTGGTCCATTTTGGTAATTGCTTTTTTAGAATTTGTGCACCCACTGTATTTAAGCGAATAGTATAACGAGTGATAATATTTCGATAACTTTGTTTTGAAGTTAAACATTGAGAGAATTCATAAATTTATAGTTTTGTAATGTTTAAGATGTTTTCATAAATTATATTAAAACTTTAATACTTATACAGTTTATAATACTTGTGCACGCACGAGTTTTTACATAATTTTTTCATTATATGTTAATATCGTTTAATATTTTGTATAGATTTTTGTTGCACGAATAATTTGACTTTGTTTAACTTACGTGTTATTTAGGTTTAAACTAAACTATTGATATCATGTTCTAGACATTATGCGTTTTTAGTAGCACATAATGACCCTTGGAAAGAATATATATGGTTGTTATATGTACAATCTCGTTTATTTAAATTCATGGGATAATTATTTAAAGATGTATTTAACTTGTCACTTTTTGCGCTTTTTTTTTTTTTTTTTTTTTTTTTTTTTAATTGGTGTAGCCTACTTTTGAACTTCGTGTTCCGTGTACTCGGTGATCGGCCAAAAAGGTTACAGGTTAACATTTAATTTTCCTTTAAATTTTTTTGGGTGACATGTCAATAAATAAATCCACCACACACTTTTAAAACTCATTCCCAAACATCACCTTCACCACAATAGCAACCACCACCACCACCCTTCACCTTCTGCCACCACCATAGCAGCCACCACCACCAAGCTTCTCCTCCCTTTACCTGCTACCACCACCCTTCATCTATCTAACTTTTAACTTTCACCTATTACATAACACGTAATAGTCGAACAAAAAAACAAGTGACCTGGTGATTACAACAGAAAAGTTCTAAACACGTCATTGACCAATCTGAGGCTAGTAATTGTGTAACAATTCAGTATACAAACAAAGACAGTCGACACTCAAATTATGTGATAACCTTTCCAAGATATTGATCCTCAAACAAGTTTCTATTTCGCAAAACCATAACTATAAACAGATATAAACCTCAAGTTGACAATTTCCATAACAAGAAGTTCCTTAGTCACATTAACCAAAGAGTTAATTCTGCACTTACCCCTAAAGTACAAGTTCACTTACCCTATATGCCCAAAAAAAAATTCATTTCTCAAAATGCCTCAGGATGAAAGTCGCCCCGGGTGTGCTTGGGCGACTCATATAATTTGGTGACATGTGTCCCTAGTACTTTTCAAGTACATTGCAAGTACCAGTGTGTAGGGCTGTAAACGAATTGAACGTTCAGTGAACATTTCATGAACGGTTCGGTAAAAAGTTCGTTTATGTTCGTTTATTTATTAAATGAACGAACATGAACAATATTTTACGATCGTTTAGTTAAATGAACGAACATGAACAAAAGTCACGTCCGTTTATTTATGTTCGTGAACGTCCGATTATGCGTTCGTTAACGTTCGTTTATGTTCATTTATTTATTTATGTTCGTATATCAAATCTTTTAATTGTATAATTTTTAAATTAGTTTGTTTAAACAAAACGACACTTATTAAACAATATTAGATGCATACTTTAATAAAGTTTATGATTGTTTGTCTATGTTCATTTATGTTCGATCGTTTATGTTCGTTTAGCGTTCGTATAGTGTCTTAATGAACGAACATAAACGACCATGAACAACTCATTTTCTTAATAAACGAACATGAACAAGAAATTTCTTCCGTTTAAGCGTTCGTGTTCTTTTATTTGTCCGGTTAAAATTAAATGAACGAACATGAACAAGGCTCCGTTCGTGTTCGTCCGGTTCGTTTACAGCCCTACCAGTGTGTAAGTTAGTACTCTAAGAAATATGTACTATTATATTATTTTAAAAGCTAGTACTAGTGTATAAGCTAGTACTTCAAGAATGTACATAGAGTAATAGCTTACACACTAGTACTTGGAATGTACTTGAAAAGTACTATCGTAAGGACACGTGTCACCATAAGAGTCGCCCAAGCACACCGAGGCGACCTTCGCCTTGAGGCATTTTAAGAAATGGAATTTTTTTGAAGCATATAGGGTGAATGGACTTGTACTTTTAAAGTATATATGGAATTACCTCTTAACCATATACATTACAACATATCACAACCAGGTCTCTTGGATTTATCATCATGATGACCTATATCATTTGCGTATTCTCTTCTAGTGCTTATTACTAATATCATTACAATTAATGTTAACACATATCTGCTTCACTGTTTAAAGATTCTGTGGAAAACTAGAAGGGGGTTGAATAGTTTTACCGATTAAAACTTCGTTTTACACTATTTAGATCGACTTATGTCAATCTATTTAAATGTGTGTGTTGGATGTTGATAGATAAGCATATAAGTAAGTAAAGCAAAGATAAAGAGTAAGAAGCACAAAACCACAACGCAAGTATTTATAGTGGTTCGGCTACAAGGACACCTTCCTTGCCCTACTCCACTCCCCGAGTCACCTACTCGAGAGTTCGTAATCACTACACGACACAAACTCCTTTTGGCGGAGAAGCCTTCACAACGTCGCCTACTCTTTATCCGGTACAAGGCTAGACACCGGTTTCTTCCACGAGGTAGAACCAAACCTATCACAACGTCGCCTACACTTTATCCGGTACAAGGCTAGATACCGAGTTCCATTATAAAGGAGGAACTACTACCCAACACTACACAACACCTATCTCAAAGGAGATCCACTCCTTATTACAACATCAACAAGGATATCAATATCCTTTGACCCAAATTAATCTATCTTACACATCGATGCACCATATCGAATGTACACCCTAGGCACCTTTCACCAATGCCTTTGACACAACACCTAGGCACCCATCACTAATGCCTTCAACACGGACCTTCGGCACCCTTCACTAATGCCTTTTGACATGGATCTTCGGCACCTTTCAATAATGCCTTCGACTTGACCCTTTAGACATCCTTCACGTATGTCTTCAACACAACACTTCTAATGAGAAAGGAAAGAACTATCAAGAAGATAACATCAGTAGTCTTGATGATGACAAAGCTTGGCAACCCATGGACTTGAGCTTGCTCGACTTCAAGAGGTGGTGATCTCGCCTTTAAGAGGAACCTAGAGAATCACACAAACACAGAACTACATAGAAAGATCTTTTGGATCTGAGGTTAGAGATTTTGCAACACTAAGAGAGAATGTGTGTGAAAGGGGTGAGTTACAATGAAGAAATGGCTCACTATTTATAGGCAAAGAATCACTACTGTTCCCTGGATCTCACGAATCCCTTGCTTGAGGGATCCGTCCAGTGTATTTATGGGGATCTGTAGGACGCTCCTCCTAAATGGGTTATGGGTCATGGATCATGGGTCATGGGTTATGGACTTTGGATCATGGGTATCCAAATAGATACAATGTATCTAGAAGATGCAATGAATCTAGTGAATAGGTCATGGGTTAGCTCCATGGGTTATAGATAATACCCAATATGATTTCATGCATGATGTCATGCAATGGGTCATGGGTTATGGATCATGCTCCATGGGTATGGGTCATGGAATTTGGGTTTTACCCAACTACATTCAATGTATCTAGTTAATGGGTCAAGTACTTAGATTTTTACCCATTACATTACCCATTACACTATATACTAAGTCTATAAGTATATGTAAGCACTAGTTGTTATACATATGCATTTCTATAACATGTAAACACTATTAGCTGTTTAGTGTTTTATATGAAAGTGTAAGTGTGTTAGTAAACTATTGGCTCAAACTAATTACGTATTTTATTTGTTTCGTTTAAATGATTTTACGTTTGTTATCGACAAAACATTAGAAGTTCGTAAAATATAAATAAACATTTTTATAGCTTATTTGTATTAACAATCTCCCCCTTTTTGTTGATGACAAAACATAAGATTATTTTAAGGAAAAACTAAAATTCGTAAAAGTTTGAATTGGAGTTTTTACTCTTTTCTCCCCCTTTTTTTCGAAACAAAAAGAGCGTTAAAAAGAAACTAACACATAGTTTGAAGAAAAACATGTGAAAAGTAAAAACATAAAAAAAAATAGAGAGTAAGGGAAGAAAAGGATTCTCGTCTTAGATCCCCCTTGACGGGTGCTTCCCTTTGTTGAGGGCTTCAAGTAATTAGGAGAGCTAAACGAATGTTTTGCAATATCGTTTGCAAATGCTTTCGTCTTTTAGACGAACGTGCTCCCCCTTGATGAGTGCTCTTTTGAGAGGAGGAAGTCAAGTAGTAATGCACTCCTATATGAAAGTATTGCAAGCGTTTTTTGCAATGTTTTGTTTTGACAAGAAACTCCCCCTTGTTGAGGGTGTCAAAGTATTCAAGTGTATATTGAAAATTTACAAAACAAGTGTTAGAAAACAAGTATATGATGCATAATTTTCTGCAAATAAGACTCAAATTAGTAAGAAAAATTGTTTATGTTGCACGGATCCCACGGTTCCTCCCTGGGAGGGATCCGTCTAGGCTAAATTGAGGGATCCGTCTGCTTGTATACTTAAGACAGCAATGTTGATGTAAAATGTGATGTTAATATCAAAATGAGTTATGTATTAAGGCACTAAATATATACTCAAGACAATATGGCATATAACATGTAATTTCATTCAATAAAAAAAAACACGAGAAATGACATACATATCTCTAAAACTAAGAGAATGACTAAAACATGTAATATGATTCCTAAATCGTCTAAATTAAGCTTAGGACTAGGACACCACTTGAATCCTTAAGATCAAGTTTGTTTAGGTTTGTTGACCTCATCGAAACGTTCGAGGAGGTGATAAAACATGAAACGTAGCTCTTCACGTAGTTCATGTACCAAGCCTTCAACATGTTGAAAATGATAACAATCTTTTTCATGGCTCGGAAATAGTGGTGGTAGAAATGGAATGGCTTGAGATGGAAGGTTGGGTTGAGGTTCCACAAAAAGAGGAGGGATTTGTGGAGGCACATTTGGAGGTAGTTCAACCAAGGGTAGTGGTGGTGGAATATGTGTCGAAGATGGTGGTAGAGAGGTATCTACTTCTATGTGATCGGGTGGTTGAATTTGATGATTCCTCATAATCCTAAAGGGACTATTTGAGGGTGATGGTGAAAAGGATACCGGTGTTAGTGTCGTTTCAACACCATTGTTTTGTTGTTTCCCTATTCTCTCAATTGAGGAGAATGTTGGCAATGGTGGAGGATTAGATGGCCTAGAAGGCAAGTCCTCTAAGTTGTAGAGATGTGGAGATTGAAGTGGAGTGGTGAATGATAAGGCTCTAGGCACTAAGGGTGATGGTTTAGTGGAAATATGGGTGTTTGGTTTAGGAGGTATAGTAGTGCTTGGCAATGGTAGTTTTGTGGGAACAATCCTTTTGGGGCTTGGTTTGATTGGTTGAGTTGGTGGAGGGGAAATCCTAGCGTTTATGGATTTAACGGGTGATGATTCGGTTGAAGAAATTTCGTGAACAACACGAGCAAGTTTCTTGGGTGGTCCTGTGGTGGATGAGTTAGCACTAGGAGTTTTCCTCATGATGAGATGATAAACTAGAGGTTTTTAGTTGCTGAGAATGATATTTATGAATGGTGACTTAGAGGTACTAACAAAAGGAGTTTATAAAGGAAGGGAATTGGTAAGTGAATTCAAAGATTAATCCACTAAGATCCTTCTCAATGATTTGCATGCACAAGAGTCAACTTCAGAGTTGCACTGATCAAGGAAGTCAATTAAGGAAAGATGGAGTGTTCAAGTTAGCAAGGAAAGCTTGATGATGTGCTCCGGTTGGTGCAAGTTTTAAAAATTTATAATCACGAATTAACCGTATAACCTTTTAACACATACGAGCAAGTATACTCGTCCGCAATAGTAAAGTTTTGGTAAGTCGAGATCGTCCCAAGGGATTTTTGTTTTGAAATAGTTTTTATTAAAAGTTTCTAACAAGAAAGCTTGTCAAGGCTCTCTCGAATAAGTGTTCTAGTGAAAATACTGAATCAAGAATAAAATATATACTTGTGTGAAGTCTCATAATCAACCATAGATAATGTTCATAAAGGTTTGGTGTATACTCTTATTATGATGCACAAATCATAAGCAAATGATTCCCCAACCATGGTATTTGTTTGTAAAAATCATTCTAAGAACAAAACATTTAGGTAATCCTTTCGGTCCTTATCCCAATGATTATCCTATAAAATTCCATTTGTTTGCAACATGCTCTCATTAAATTTGTTCTTACGAATCTTTCGACCCTTCGTGATGAAAACGTTCCTAGTCTTGTTTTAATAAGCAAAACATGGTGGATGTCAATCACCATATCCCCATACTAGTTTGTCACAACACTTTTTGGAATAAAACACAAGAGAAATCCTTTCGGTCCTTTTTCTTAAAACATGTTTTATTGACAAATCAATCCAAGACTAGTATTTTTCCAACAAACTCATTTAAACAAGATCATATATACATGCATCACATTTTGAGAACATTATTATGATTAATCACATTTCAACACACAAGTATAACACAAACTACTCCATGAAAACAATCATATCTAAACACAAGTCGTAACAAAGTAATTCAAACAATTCAAGAGAATAGATTTCCATAACAAAGTTCATAGAATACCTAATCTTTGTGATTACAAGAATTAGAAATCGTGGAATGTAGCAACCACGCCCCAATCACCTAGGATCACCGCACAATTCCAAACTACCAAACAATGGACAAGAATGGTTCCTTCCTTGCTTCGGACGCTTCCAAGAACTACTAAGCTTTTGGGTTGAAATAAATGGGTAAGTATGAGTTTTGGTGTAAACTAATACTTTATTTGTTGTGTCACACCTAGTATACAAGTACTAGGTTCTTTAAATAGCCAAAGCACTTGCTTAATCGCCCAAAAACGTTCTCTCCAAGTTAATATCAAGAAATGATCGGACTCAATGATTATGGGAGTTAAGACAACAATAAATGCGAATTGTGTAATCAGCAGCGCGTAAACCGGATCGGTTTCTTCATCGACCGAATCGGTCACGCTTTGACCATTAGCCCACCGGATCCGGTTGCGGGTTGCACCGATCGGTGGGTTTTTGCTCCTTTGACTTTTGTCGACTTTTCCCTTTACGCTTCATTCTTTGCTTACGTTGATGATTTCCAAAGCCAAACTTGATCTTTCCTTGTCAGAGATGCTTCAAATCACTACGCCTTCATATCATTGAGTCCACAAGCTTCCAATCTCAACTTCCTTCCTTTAGACGCCCAAATGTGCATAAAAACTTCATTTCTTCAATATTCGCAATACCGGCTACATATACATACACAAGACGATCTTTGCACTTTTGCAACATTATGAGTAAATATAGCGAATATCATGCACAAACCGACAATAACGCTACTAAAAACATGTTCATTTTAGACGTTATCAAATTCCCCACACTTAAGCTCTACTCGCCTCGAGTAGGTCAAACATTTGCAAAGATTGATTTCAATGGTCCATAACACCATGTTTCGAAAATGTAACAATTACCATAAAAGATAACTATTATTTTGCTTATAATATGAGAAAATCTTCTAAAAATGAACCAAACACTTTAGATAACATAACTAGGATACCTCACAAGTGGCTTAAGATTTCACTCAACACTCATATATTGGTGGGTATATCACTCAATGCCTAGTCATGATCAATGCTTTTTACCATAAGCTTGTACAAGTATCAAAACAAAGAAAATAAATTCATCAAAGAGGTCTTTTATTCGGGTTATAATGATAAGGCTATGGGTTCATAATAGGTATGGATAAGGCATGGGATAGTTTATGAAATTGGTTTTAAAAAAAAATAAAATCAAGTCCAAACCTCCATGGTGCTAGTCATCATACAAACCACAATCCCGAAAACGATTATTACTCCTCTTCTCATATCGATCACCAAATATATATCACGCCTTAGCACATTGGCTAATCGATAACTCAAACATACTTCATCTTCCTTCATCTTCATAATAATATAGCACATTGGCTATAATTGTCATCACTTTTTTTTTTTTTTTTTTTTTTTTTTTCAACTCCCCACACTTCGCATAAGCATCACCACAAAAATACAAAATAAGAAGTATGCATCCTTCGCCTTTGTCGAAATGGCACACACGAATGGCAAAGTGTAACTAACTCATAATCATCAAAACAATCCAATCATTCCAAACAACTAGCAACAAACCATTAGACTTGATAAGGGTTGGCTAAGGTTTAAAGGTGTAAAATATTTTGTATTTTTCTGGTTTTAACAAAACGAAAAGGAATGGCTCGAAGGTGTAACTAGGGGTATCTAGTGCTAAAATTGAGCACTAACAAAATGGGTCCATGTGGGTGGTTAACTAACCGATGTGGTCACTAATATATCATTAGATGTAAAATGGAAGGCCATTTGGTTATTCCTAAAATGCCTCTTATCACTTGAAAATATTTAGATCACTCGAAAGTGATTTTAACCGTAATGCATAACTAGTACAAGTTCTAGAATCGACATAATCACCGGCACACTCATAGCAAATATAAAACAAAAGATGTTTCATACAAAAGAAACCTCACAAAATGTGGGAAAAGGCTATTATGTATGCTAGAAAATGCTATCGAATCCGAATGAATTATTTCAAGAATTTGGTTCAAATCTAAAAATTTTCAAAACCTCATTTTACCATTGAAATCCCAAATTATGTATTTTAATAATCAATAACGCGAAAACTATTAGACCATCAAGGCTAATTTCTTCTAATCACTTGCATCCAAAAGTAAAAAATAAAATGCGATCATTTTCCTATTTTCTTCCCTCCCATACTTAAGTTTTGCATTGTCCTCAATGTAATGAAAATGAACTTCAAAGTAAAGAAAATGGGAAAAGATAGTTAAAAATACCACGGAATAAAATATGCAATAAGCACATTGGGTCATTAGCAAGCTCATGAGTTATCCAACTCGAAATATTCGACCATCAATAAGCTTCCAACATATCCATCCCGCAAACAAAACCGCAACACAAAATGCACAAAACAAACAAAACTACTAAAACTAGATAAAACCAAAATATACCAAACATCCTAAAGAAAATCAATCAAAAGATAGAAATAGTTTAAAACACATCATGACCATTGTTTTGAAACCATAATTTCGAATGACCCATAATCACTCGTCATCCTCGCCATTTCTTCTCCTTCTTCATCATCAAACTCATCATCATCATCACTTTGGTTACATAGTTTTCGTCTATGATTTCGAACGAACTCTCCTCTTTTCTTCTTGCCTCCAATTCTCGATGATGATCCTCCACTTCATAACTTGTTCCTCCACCAGTGCAATCGACCATACGGGGTATTGGATCAGAAACGGTGCACCGTGATATGGATACGGATAGGTCCGTGATATGAAGTGTAAGGAAAAGGATATGGTGGAACATTTGGTGGATTGTAGGGTGGCAACTCGTAATTGGCTTCTCGAGCCATGTGTTGAAAGATCGGCATCGAATAATCATTGATGTAGTTGTTCCTTAACATCATCGAATCTCTCCACACATCCCTACATTGAATCTCATCTAAATGTTGGTTCCACTCTCCCCATCCTGAATCAAAATTACTGGACGTACCCATTTGCACGTTCTCCATTGGTATATTCCCTTGCTGTTGTGGTGGTTGCTGTCGTGGTGGTTGCTGTTGTGGTCTTGGTTCAACCCATAACCCTACGGTTTTCAATCTCCTATTCAAAGCATTACCAAAACCTTTCGCAGTCCACGTTTCACTATACTTTGGCTCTCCACACTTAGCCAATTCCTCATCAACATAATATCCAAGATTCTTCGCTAATCTTGTCACAAAATGTCCTCCACAAATGTTATCATTGCTTTTGATTCCTGGCTCTCCTAGACAAATATTCGCAACCCGCCAAATAGCATTACCATCCTTAGTTTCTTCCAAAGAACTTCATAATCCATAAGTCCGGTTTCGACATTTGTCTCTCGCCCAAATCTATTAAATGGCCCGGTCACAATCAACTTGTGAAGTATCCTCATCAACGGATTCCCGATGGTTGAAGCATTCCTCCTAGCACAAGTAGGATCTCCCACTTGATTCCAATAAGCGGGAATACTAGGTAATCTTTTCAAACCTCCAAGTCTAGAAAAGTGAGTTTCAAATAATCGATGATTTACCTCATGTGGCTCATACAAACCAAGAGCTACACCAAAAGTCGGTAATGTGTAAGCATGATCCCTACCACAAAGTCTAAACCAAATACAAATCTCCGACATCAAATTCGAACATCTACTTTTCTTTCAAAATACATGGTTGAAAAGAATTCCATACACCATTCTCGGTGAGACTTCTTCATTAACACCGAATGCTCTTTCCCATGACAAATCATTGAACGAATCTCCATCCCCGGATATACATAAGACGTCGCATCATACTTCTTAACTCATCTTCACATTCACATTCGTTAAATAAATCCCAATCAATCACCCTTGAACTAAACATTGCCTATGTTGTAATTTCGACAATCTTTCTCGAAAAGCATGTTTCTCCATCGGTGAGATTTTGAATTTTAAATTAGCATTTGCTTCCTTCTTCACACTATACTTAACCTTCTTCTTCTCGCTCCTTTCACAAAACTTCGTAACAAGCGGGTTAATTGAATTTCCTCCCACTCGAGCTTCCTACAATAATTCTCTGTAGAAATCACAAAAATAAGATCATATAAGAGTGTTAGAACAAACAAGAAGGTTAGAGAACCCTCTACTAGACATTTCAAAATTTCACAAAAAATTCTCTCAGAAACCGTAACCGGATTCGGTTGGATCACCAACCGAATCGGTTTCCTACTTCAGGCAACAACCGTTCGGTTGCCATGCGCAACCGAATCGGTTGTGCAGACTGCATAAGATATTTCACCTTCAAATCCTCAACATCTCGAATTTCTAACGCTCAAACCATTCTTAGATCGCATTCTATCATCCTCAATGATTTCCCACATCCTAGAATTACTCTATCTTGTTTCCAAATCATCAAACATCTAATATCTAAGAACTCATCTCATCATTCTTAAAAATCATAAGCTCTAATAGTGTAGCATCCATCACTCTTAAAAATCAAACATATCATTCATCAAAATGAATCAATAGTTGTAACTTATCTCATCCCATAAGCATAACCCAATTAATTCCGAAAAATCTTATCATCTAGAATCCATTCTATGGTGAATCAATCAATCAATCACTTGTTGTAATGCACTCCTATATCAATCACTCACTCAATCCTAAAATATTATCACTTAATTCGAATTATAACAAAAACCCCCAAATTGGTGACCTAAAATTCAATTCGAATCAAATGTTCTAAATAAAACCTTAATTGAGTAAATTGAATGTAAATGCTTACTTGCTTGGGTGCCATGATGTTATCCTACAATTCAAACAACTTCCAATCGCTCTCTTGATGATTTTTGCAAAACCCACCGAAAATTAGTGTGTGTGTGTTTTGGAAAATGAATTTTTATATTTTGGTGCAACCGGTTCACCAAGGACACAACCGATTCGGTATGCTTTTGCCAAATTTGCTTTCTTACTTGTTTAACATGTTACTTAGGCATTTACCTCCAAGCAACATATTTTTACTCAAAAATTCTCGCTAAAATTCACACAACATTTATTCACCAAATGAAATTTTTAACAATCATTCAATCCAAAAAAAAACTAAACTCATCATATAAATGAACTAATCCAAACTCAACTCAAAATCATAGTCATAATGTATTAAAACCAAATTACCTCAATCATAACATGAAAAATAAATAAGAAACAAAAATCCTAATGCATCAAATCAAAATTAAATAAAATAGTTCAAGAAATTCAAGCAAATGATTGCTTGTTATTACGGTCTTTGCCTTTCCTCAAAATTCCTCAAAATATTCTTGCCTAAGAATATCCTCGCTTTGAAATTTTCCGGTCAATTCACGGAATGTTTCAAAAGTTTTAAATTTCCTCATAAATCTTCGTCCATCCGGGCATAATATATCAAACTTCACATGCCATGCCCCATCTCCGCTTTGCCTTTTGTAAGTCCCCAATCCTTCGGTTTCCACTCCAAATTCTTAAGTTGCACCGGTAAAGATCCTAAAAGTCGGTCAACTTCTTGTAAACAAAAATGTTTTGAATGGGTTGTAGAAAGCTTCTATCGCGAATGCACGCTCCATTTCGCCCTCAATATCGAAATAAGGTGGAGTTAAAGGTCCGACATTGATTACCGTGGACATCACGTCCCACTTCAAAACAAGTTAAATCATCATTTGCATCCATCCATTCCAAATCTTCCATACCTTCCAAAATTGGTCCTCTTGGTCTTGGGTAGTATGTTTGCCTCGAAATTCCATCGTCAATAGTCATGGTACCTCTTCCCATGTCTATAATTGCTCCACAAGTTCGTAAAATGGCCTCCCAACAATAGTGGTAAACTCTTGTCCACCGGAATATCTAAGACAAGAAAATCGCCAAATACGGTTGGTAGCCGATTTGCACTCTTACATTCTTAACTTCCCCATTGCCTTTGCTTGAGTGTTATCCGCCATAGTGAGCTTAGAATGATTAGGTTGCGGATAACTTAGTCCCAAAGTTTTGAACAATGGATACGGCATCACGTTAACACTCGACCCGTGACGCCTAAAGCATAAACCGTGTAGTTCCATTTACTTTGATTGGCAACACAAAATTACCCGGATCCTTTTCTTTCCTTGGCATGCCTTTAAACAAAATCCGATCTCGATCCTCATCCGTGAGATTCTTATCTTCCAACCTAGCCCTCGCTAGCATCAATGCATCCAACTTCTTTCGATAAAGCACATAATCTTGGAGAACTTCAATAACCGGTTTCTTTTCATTGAGCTCTAGAAATTTTTGTTCTAGATTCTCTAAGATAGCTTCTTTTTGGCTTTCGGTTAAGGGTTTGATAGTAGTAGTAGGTGACAATGGTGTGTAATCATTTTTGGTGGTGGAGGTTGTTGTTGGGGTTAATTTATTTGATGATGGTTTCTTTCGGTTTGCTTTCCCCATTTTCACCACTTCCACATTTTTCTCCTCCATATTTGCACAAACTTCTACTAGCATCTCATTGATCCCTTTTTCTTCTTCCAACTCGGTTATGTTAATCCGCATCTCTCCCATACCAAAATCTACTTGACACTTAGTTGTGACAAGAAAATTTCTTCCAAAACAAACATTTGGCTCATCCGCATTACCTTCCTCTAGAACAACAAAATCGCCAAACATATGCCCATGAATATTGACTTTCGATTTTTGACCATCTTTCTCCCATATGCCTCATAATCCATACGAACATGACGGATCTCGTCAAGAACCTCTTCCAAGATATAATTCTCCCATACGCCATATTAAGTCAGCATCCCAAGCACGCACTCTTCCACTTCACAAGGTGTTCCAAATCTCATCATCGGTGAATCATACACTGTTGATGGTGCTTGTGTAAACACTACCACTCTTTTGTTTTTGGGTAGATGAACCTTGTTCTCACATACTTCTTCCATATCACCCGTGTCAAATCCCAATTCTTTCTTGCTTTCCTCCAGAATTCCTCCAATCTTTTCTAATGAACTTCCCGTATCCTTGAACATGTCATCCAAAGTACGAAGGTATTCCGAGATTCCGCTCAAACTATCCATGTTACTAGACAACTTAACAAAACAAAACAAATCCCGAATGATTAGCGTTAACGTTAGTAAAACAAGAACAAACTATATAAAAAAAAATATAATAAACAACTAAGACATCTAACAAAATAAAAAATAAAATAAAATAAAAACTCAAAATCTAAAAATGATAAAATACGGCACAGAAACTCCAACCGGATTCGGTTGGATCACCAACCGAATCGGTTGGTTGAAAATTTAAGACAGAACACGAACCGGATCAAAGTTGCGGATTGCGACCGATCGGTTTGATTGAAAATAATTTTTTTTTTTTTTTTTTTTTTAAAAACAAATTTAATAATAATAATTGAAAGCAAATAATCATATTAAGGATGTACTAACTCTAGTTAATTAAATAAAACTCTTCATAAACTTATAATTAAATAACTCATTAACTCTAATTAAAACCAAAATTAAAACTAAACTTAAAACTAAATAAACTACTAATAATTGCTATTATAAAATAAACTATAACTGAAAATAAGATACTCTTAACCATTACCATCTATTATAAAATAAAAATAAATAAAACTAGATTAATTAAATAACAAATGTAAAGAAAAGAAAAATAAATAAAGACAATAAATCTAAGAACTGATTAAACCACACAATTACTCTAGAAATCAAAACACCATAAATTAAAAAGATAGAAATAAAATTCGAACCAAAGAATTTTCACAGAATGTCTAACCGGATTCGGTTGGATAACCAACCGAATCGGTTAGTTTGTAACAAAACTTTTTTTTTTTTTTACTAATTTCAAAGAAAATTATAGAAAAAAATCCCCAGCATGGCGCCTAAAACTTGATGTGCTCCGGTTGGTGCAAGTTTTAAAAATTTATAATCACGAATTAACCAGATAACCTTTTACACATACGAGCAAGTATACTCGTCCGCAATAGTAACGTTTTGGTAAGTCGAGATCGTCCCAAGGGATTTTTGTTTTGAAATAGTTTTATTAAAAAGTTTCTAACAAGAAAGCTTGTCAAGGCTCTCTCGAATAAGTGTTCTAGTGAAAATACGAATCAAGAATAAAAATATATACTTGTGTGAAGTCTCATAATCAACCATAGATAATGTTCATAAAGGTTTGGTGTATACTCTTATTATGATGCACAAATCATAAGCAAATGATTCCCCAACCATGGTATTTGTTTGTAAAAATCATTCTAAGAACAAAACATTTAGGTAATCCTTTCGGTCCTTATCCCAATGATTATCCTATAAAATTCCATTTGTTTGCAACATGCTCTCATTAAATTTGTTCTTACGAATCTTTCGACCCTTCGTGATGAAAACGTTCCTAGTCTTGTTTTAATAAGCAAAACATGGTGGATGTCAATCACCATATCCCCATACTAGTTTGTCACAACACTTTTGGAATAAAACACAAGAGAAATCCTTTCGGTCCTTTTTCTTAAAACATGTTTTATTGACAAATCAATCCAAGACTAGTATTTTTCCAACAAACTCATTTAAACAAGATCATATATACATGCATCACATTTTGAGAACATTATTATGATTAATCACATTTCAACACACAAGTATAACACAAACTACTCCATGAAAACAATCATATCTAAACACAAGTCGTAACAAAGTAATTCAAACAATTCAAGAGAATAGATTTCCACAACAAAGTTCATAGAATACCTAATCTTTGTGATTACAAGAATTAGAAATCGTGGAATGTAGCAACCACGCCTCCAATCACCTAGGATCACCGCACAATTCCAAACCACCAAACAATGGACAAGAATGGTTCCTTCCTTGCTTCGGACGCTTCCAAGAACTACTAAGCTTTTGGGTTGAAATAAATGGGTAAGTATGAGTTTTGGTGTAAACTAATACTTTATTTGTTGTGTCACACCTAGTATACAAGTACTAGGTTCTTTAAATAGCCAAAGCACTTGCTTAACTGCCCAAAAAACGTTCTCTCCAAGTTAATATCAAGAAATGATCGGACTCCAATGATTATGGGGAGTTAAGACAACAATAAATGCGAATTGTGTAATCAGCAGCGCGTAAACCGGATCGGTTTCTTCATCGACCGAATCGGTCACGCTTTGATTATTAGCCCACCGGATCCGGTTGCGGGTTGCGACCGATCGGCCGGGTTTTTGCTCTTTTGACTTTTTGTCGACTTTTCCCTTTACGCTTCATTCTTTGCTTACGTTGATGATTTCCAAAGCCAAACTTGATCTTTCCTTGTCAGATGCTTCAAATCACTACGCCTTCATATCATTGAGTCCACAAGCTTCCAATCTCAACTTCCTTCCTTTAGACGCCCAAATGTGCATAAAACTTCATTTCTTCAATATTCGCAATACCGGCTACATATACATACACAAGACGCATCTTTGCACTTTTGCAACAGTTATGAGTAAATATAGCCGAATATCATGCACAAAACTGACAATAACGCTACTAAAAACATGTTCATTTTAGACGTTATCACTTGAAATGATTGTTTTAGCTAGGATTAGTTGATTCTGTGCAGCCGGTTCCCACGGTTTCCTCCAATGAGGGATCCGTCTAGGCTTATCCTAGGGATCCGGCTCTCAGCAGCTAAGAAAAATGAAAATGATGTTTTGTAAGGTCTATTACATATACATCTTGAGTGTTTCAGTCTTCTTAGGGTGTCTTAAATGAAGAGGGTCTTAAATGATCAAGAGAAATGATTGATGGTAGCAAATGATTGCCTTTTATGGAAAGAAATGAGACTTTATGAGCACCAATGGGTAATCAAGGATGACACTAATAGTTTTGAGAGTGTTAAGTGGAGTCAAATGATCCTAGAGATCAGATGTTAGCTCAAGAGAAATTTGGAAAATTCCTTAAAAATCATGATGAATGAAAAACTCGTTTTTGGCCCATTTTGAGGTAAGGATGACTAAAATCAATTTGCTAAGATTGAAAGAAATATCAAACTAGAAGTCTTGAGATGTGAGAAATGATGTGTGAGCATTAGAGCGGAAGTATGGTGAGTTTTAGGTGAAGTGATAAATCAAAAGCACTTTGAGTATGATCCTAAGATAACTATGAGTGAGTGTGAGACCTACTAATCTTGAGGAAGGCTTGGGTGATCCTAAAGAATCATGTTTATCTAGGTGATGTGTGGAGGTCTGCAAATCTTTTTCTGTTTGCCCGGATCCTACGGATCCTTCATATGAGGGATCCGACTAGTTATAGCCCAGGGATCTGGCTACTGCAGACCAGTACCTTCACAGAAAGTGCGCAGATTTTGCATAAGGTGTCGTGTATTTAAGACCAGTGATTTCTAAAGAATTTGAACATCTATATAAATGAGATATTAAACTAAAAGTGTTTTATTTCATGGAAATGATCATATTACAAAGATAAAAGATGAATCCTAAGGGTTGAACCTATTTGTAGAAAAGACAAGGTTTCTTGTGTGTTTTCGTTTGATGGATCGTGAGATGGATGATGAGTATTTGCGGATTCAGGAATGAAGAATGGCGTGATGTGAGATGTGTTCAAAGGTTCCATCATTTTGTTCACAAGTACATATAAAGGACTTTGAAATTGAGGATGAAAGTACATGATATGATGATAGAGGCGTGTCAGGAACATTCCGTATGGAATTAGTTTGTTCTTGTTGCCTTGAAGGTTTACAATTCGTCTTGCGAAGAAATAGGTGAGAGTGTATGGTTGTTGGGTTAGGAGACAATACATTATGTGAGCACAAAAAGCGGGAAGAATTTCTTGATTTCCCCTAAGACTCCAAACATTTTCACGTAGAATGACTGTGAGAGGTTTAAGATCATCTCAGATATCACGTGTATAGATTATGTTTGGATCAGAGTAATTGGATCGAGGTTTGCATAACATGCGAGTTAATTCTTGAGGGGAAGGTATGTGTGAACAATATGGACTATTTTCTTCACGGTAGTTGAAGAGAATCAAGAGACCAATCTTGAAAGAAGGCACATTGTCCATGATTTGGAATTCGGAGAATGTGAGCAAATTTCCCAAGAGTTAAGACAAACTTTTGGTTTTTGATCCAAAACCTTAGTGATAGAGATCGATCCTCGTTACGAACGAGTTCAACTTGACGAAAGAATTCCAACACAAACCGTGGACAGATTTTCTCGTTAATTCCGAGAAGGCCTTCTAGTCCAATGGTTCAGAATGAGGTATTGATACATTCTTGGTATAGTAGAGGTGAGTCAACAACACGTCCTTCATGAAAGTAATGAGTTTCGAGATTATTGAACTCACGGACATGATTGCCAGGTGTGTTAGGCTCAAGGGAGATATTAGGAATGTAGACATAAGTGAGTTGAAAGTCGAATTCATACTCATGAGTCATGATGAGACCTATGGAAGTGCAATGAATAATTTATATGAGCAAGTTAAGATAAAGTGATGCATCAAAGGAAGGAAATTTGATAAGTGAAAATAATCTCCTAATGTTTTTTTATTTGATTGCCCTTATTTTATTAACAATGACAATTAACTTACTTTGTACTAAGGCGATATAAACCTTGATGATGAAATTCTTCCTTGGTTTTGTTTCGAAAAGAGATGAGGAGGAAGATGAACTTTGAATGAGAGGTATTTTGAAAGTGGAAGATTTGAAAAAATGGGGTTTGGTGGTTGTGGAACGACCGGAAGGAGTTTTATGGGGAAGGAGGAATTTTTGAGATTTGTGTTTTTTTTATTATTAGAAAGGTTTGATTTTTAGATTAAGATAACATATATTTATATATACCTAGACTTTAGACGGAAGAGAAACACGTATGCAAGAAGGTTTCCTAATGAAGCCACGTATATCACTAAAGCTTTTGTTAAAACTAAGAAAATAAAATATAACCATATAGGTTCCTATGCAATCATACTTATTCTAAGCTAATGTTATTTAGAGATAAGTTTAAAGAAGGTCATACCTCTAATGCAACTATGAGTGTCCTTTTCCTTTGACAGAAAAATGTCAACGGACAACTCCGGTTCTTTCGAGATCTAGGTGGTAGTTAAAGATACCTTTTTAGGAAAGGTAATCTTGTTACCAAGGAATTCCTATGGCTTTATTAAAATGAGCTTAACTAAACAAAATGACAAGAAAGGTTAGTGCATTTTTATAAGCTAAAATAAGAAAGAAAGATATGATGTTGTCATCCAATCAACATCCTACAAAAGTGTTTTTAAGACATGGTGTTTGTTTTTGTAAAAGCCTTCTTTGTAGTTTTCAATCATACGCGGATCGTGTCAAGTTTTTAAAGTACAATACACTCTAAAAACTTGGTAATGAAGCTATGGTACCAATTATGGAAAACTAGAATGGGGGGTTGAATAGTTTTACCGATTAAAACTTCGTTTTAAACTATTTAGACCGACTTATATCAATCTATTTAAATGTGTGTGTTGGATGTTGATAGATAAGCATATAAGTAAGTAAAGCAAAGATAAATAGTAAGAAGCATAAAACCACAACGCAAGTATTTATAGTGGTTCAGCTACAAGGACACCTTCCTTGCCCTACTTCACTCCCTGAGTCACCTACTCAAGAGTTCGTAATCACTACAAGACACAAAATCCTTTTGGCGGAGAAGCCTTCACAACGTCGCCTACTCTTTATCTGGTACAAGGCTAGACACCGGGTTCTTCCACGAGGTAGAACCAAACCTATCACAACGTCGCCTACACTTTATCCGGTACAAGGCTAAATACCGAGTTCCATTATAAAGGAGGAACTACTACCCAACACTACACAACACATATCCCAAAGGAGATCCACTCCTTATTACAACATCAACAAGGATATCAATATCCTTTGACCCAAACTAATCTATCTTGTACATCGATGCACCATATCGAATGTACACCCTAGGCACCTTTCACTAATGCGTTTGACACAACACCTAGGCACCCTTCACTAATGCCTTCAACACGGACCTTCGGCACCATTCACTAATGCCTTTTGACATGGATCTTCGGCACCTTTCACTAATGCCTTCGACTTGACCCTTTAGAAATCTTTCACCTATGTCTTCAACACAACACTTCTAATGAGAAAGGAAAGAACTATCAACAAGATAACATCAGTAGTCTTGATGATGACGAAGCTTGGCAACCCATGGATTTGAGCTTGCTCGACTTCAAGAGGTGGTGATCTCGCCTTTAAGAGGAACCTAGAGAATCACACAAACACAAAACTACATAGAAAGATCATTTGGATTTGAGGTTAGAGAGTTTGCAAAACTAAGAGAGAATGTGTGTGAAATGGGTGAGTTACAATGAAGAAATGGATCACTATTTATAGGCAAAGAATCACTACTGTTCCCCAGATCCCACGGATCCCTTGCTTGAGGGATCCGTCCAGTGTATTCCTGGAGATCCGTAGGACGCTCCTCCTAAATGGGTTATGGGTCATGGGTTATGGACTTTGGATCATGGGTATCCAAATAGATACAATGTATCTAGAAGATGCAATGCATCTAGTCAATGGGTCATGGGTTAACTCCATGGGTTATGGATAATACCCAATATGACTTCATGCATGATGTCATGCAATTGGTCATGGTTTATGGATCATGCTCCATGGGTATGTGTGACACACGGTAAATTTTCACAAAAATTTAACTGATAATTAGTAATTTATTATTACTAAGCATAAGTCATAAAGCATGCATAAGCTTTGCCTGATCATTTGAACAGATAACTCGCATACAGTAGATAATTTCACCACTTTTGCATTCATATCATTTTATGAATATTTCATTTCATTTTGTCTTATGATTAAATTGTAAGACGAGAGGTTATCTCGTTTACCCCAGTGACCAACACTGCACGCGTACCGACACTTTGATAAGGACTTGATAAAACAAACGACAAAAGTCCGTGATATGGAATCTTAAAAATCAAAATATTTCAGACACGTAAAAAAAATAGGATACTACGTTATAAAAGTTATCAAACAATGATACTTCGGTCACAATTTAATGTCGCGGGACACAAAATATTTAACACACTATCACTTAAATAAAACTTCTATAATACTCAAACCCAATTAAAATATAAGTGTAACACAAGTACATGTACACAAATAAATCCTAAGTATACATTACATATACATATACTTTTACTTACATTATTTTTCTTTTACATATATTACCTTAAAAAAAAGAGCATTTTATAAAACTAGAGATATCATCTCTTTGTCTCCCTTCCCACTCACGACAAAACAAAAACCAAGAACCAGGAGAAAAAGATATCAAATCTCATCTTCAACCTCTACTCCTAGCTACCCACCTAGATCGAATCTTCCAAAGAGGGAAAGCCCAACATGTTATCCCATCATATCTTTCTCTATCTTACCTAAAACCATGTAAGTTTTTGGTCTCTCCAAATCCTCCCTTGATGCGCCTGTTGCAATTCGAACGAATCCAATGAGAATCAAGATAAAATCACACAAGGGAATCATATCTTCACTTCAATCTACCTTGGGCAAAATCCAAGATTTCCTAGGTTTTGGAAGTTAGCTCATTTGGCTTCCCACCAAGACCCCATGAAGGAAAGTAGAGTCCAAGCACTCCAAAAACACCTCTCCAAATAGTGGTGAAGGTAGGAGGCGCCAATTCAGTTTCATCACCAATCTCACAAGAAAAACTAGGGTTTGAGGAAGTTGGGGTTTTCTAAAATTGATTTGGGGCTTTTGAAATTCAAGGTCGGTATCCACTAATTCTAGTATCAATTCGCCTACATCAAAAAGAATTCGAGGTCAATCGACATCTTCTAGTTTGGCGTGTGTTCGACCTCCCTCCAAAAACTTGTAAGGGTAACATGTTTATTATGCCTTTAAAATCATTCTGGCTATGTGTTGAAAGTTTAGTCGTGTAAGACCCGTGTTGACTTTATTTCGAATCAAAAATCAATGATGATATGAAGTTATATTTATTTTTGTAAATACGTAAGAAATATTTTGGTTGATAATCAAATACTTATTCGGTCATGCTAAGATTGTCCTTGTCGCTAGTGCGTTCACCTATTTCTGTCGAGTGGTAGACCCCAAGAAAACTAAAAGAGTTAAATGTTCTTGATGTTGTTATACTTGTGTTTTAGTAAACGATTACGTTCCCTTGGAACCTAAGTATGTCGTTTGCATTTTTGTTGGTTTGGTTTCCTGTCGAGAATAAGAGGTTAGAAAAGACGAGTCTTGTGAAATCTACTAATGTCTAATAGCCTTGAATCTAGAAATTTAAGTTGGTCGCGATGTTTTGAGTAGTACTCATCAGTCGACGCAAATGTTAATCATGTTGTGTTGATAAAAGTCACACATTAAAGAAACCATCACCTTGTGTAATAAGATGTTGTATAAGGAAAATGTGTCGTTATGGCTAATAGAGCTACTCAAACATAAAATGGTTACCGCATAATAAGTAGCTCTATAATACATCACAAACTTGGTCTTAACTTGAGAAAATTTAAATTTTGATATGTCCACATCTGATGGCTTGAAATGGTTGCTATATGTTCATGATGTACTTGTTGTATTCGTCTAGGATAAGAGCCAAGTCGAGGGTGTCTAATGCTAAATAACTGTGATTAGTCTATATTTTGTCACCGTCCGAAATAGCATAATAGGTAGTCGAAATGGAACCAAGTTGAGTAGTACTCAACTAACATATGGTTTCGCCACCCTTTGCTCGCATTTTCGAGAATGGGTTAGTCAATCTCGCTTGAAACAAGTCTCGCTCGTAGTCACTTCCTTTTCGTTAATTCATTTCAATAGGTACAAACTTGTTATCAAAATAGAAACATTTTGAAAATGTATAGTGAGTCGACAAACTCACTTTGGTAGTACCACAGTGACGAGGTTATTTATCTCCAGGTCGAGAAGTCTCGACTTCACTAAGTTTAAGACATACTATAGCCAAGTTGTATCTTGAAATCAAACCGTTTACGTTGAATCTCCGTGTCAAAGGCAACTACTCTAGCATTATATTTTTGTGAGTTGTTATAAACCTATTTAGGACTTGATAGGATATGTTCGAACAACCATGGTAACGCATGACTACTTCTCATTTTTTCAAAGCTAGATGCCCAGTACTAAAACATTTGAAAGGAAAATTTTGTAATACTAACAAAGTAACAATTGTGTTAAAAATGCTTCTGCTATACGTTGGGCCAAGGCCCATGTCTGGTAATTCATATTAGACATTGGGAAATCAATGGGCCAAAGCCCAAATCTGGTACACTATTCCTAGCGACACCGGGCCACAGTCCATGGTGGTTTGGAGTGTTCGTTGGAGTGGTTTAAACGAGACAACAAAATAGAACGTATAACGTAAGCCGGAGATCAACCATAAAACCAAACTCGTTTGTTATCTATTCGAAACCTTCTACCTCATATACACATATAAGATAACAAGCAAACAAGTGTAAATATATGACTACACAAAACAAATGCTTAAGACATAACTCATATTATAACGCATACATCAAAAGTTTAACGTCTAGCACCCACGGATAAATATACCCTCGTCAAGAAACCTATTTGTCAAAGACGATGTATGTTACCAACAAAGTTGATAAATAAATAGAGACCACCATGTCATTTTTATCATTTAATAAACTTGAAGGTCTTCAAACTTTAATTCAAATGTTTTCTAAGTATAATTAGAAAAACAAATAAACTAATATTGATTTTGACAATACAATTATGTGTCAACTTAAATAAGTGTATATACATTTATATACTTACTAATAGAATGTCGTACTTATTTAGTAAACCAGACTTTGGGTTTTAGTACCATTATGATATCAACATAAATGAGTATATATACAATCATATACTTACTAGTAAAATACTTCGAGTCAGATTCGGTTTTAATACCGTCATGAAAACAAGATTAAATTAATTATTTTAAGTAATACTTAAAACAATGAATTAAAACAATTGCCCTCTTTATCTAGGTCGCATGTCGGTGCCGCTTCACAACAATCATTAATCCCACTTTTGGATTGCACACTTGCTAAGGTGAGTTTTCATAGCCCCTCTTTTACTTGATAAACTGTTTTAAACACTTTGGGGTGAGAAATATGCAAAACCTTTTTATGGACCAAAACTATTACATGTTTACTATTACGTGGTGTAGCCTAAGCCCTTATGTCCCTAGATAATGCCCTTTTTCATGAACCGTCAATTCCCCATTGGGAAACGCGAATGTTATAAATAGATCTATTGAGGGTGACTCCTCCGTTCGGTTGGCCATGCTTAGGCCAAGGCGAAACGTATATCATGTCGGAATCAAGTGTTGAGGGACAAAACACTTGCTATGGACCCCTATATTATATGACATCTTTTAGCATATAGAAACTATCGTAGTATCGGTTGCATGAACTTAGAGCTAACGTAATAGACATTCATCCATGTATCATTATATTCATTGTAATGATTATATGACTTTGCTTATGGTCCAAACTTACTGTTTTATCTTAAACCTATGAACTCACCAGCTTTTAGCTGACCTTTTTAGCATATTTTTCTCAGGTGCTTAATTTGTGATCATGGATGCAAGGCAAGAGGTGGTAAATGGTCGTAGAAATTCCTAACGAAGTGTTTTATACAAAAACGACGTTTTTATATTGGGACCACTAAAATTTTGGGATGTGCCCATCTATCCAAACAATGTTGTAAGATAATGTTTCAAAAAATTTTATGAAATTAAACGGAGTATGTATTCCGTTCTGTATTACTTGTGTTATGATTCACCAATTCCGTAATGCTCCCAATAACACGAATGTTTCCACTAAATCAAATTTGGGGGTGTTACAGATTGGCATCAGAGCCAGGTTATAGAGAACTAGGTACATATAAACCCTAAACTATAACTATTTTTTTTACAAAAACATCACTCTACGACCGCCAGTTACCGCTTGCCTTACTTGCCATGCTACTTAGAGTTCATTTAGACATGACTGCATGATATATTGTCTATTTACTATCCCATAACTATTATAAGTATATTTTACATATACTTACACATATGCACCGCCTTGTCACGCACCATGCCTTCCTCACTCAAGTCGGATACGATGACATAATGAAGGTTTGTCACCACCAACGCATCCCACCCCTTCTCAACTCACTCGACACTGAAACCCGTGCAGGTAGTGTATCAAGTTCACCAGAGGGTACTACCCACACCCGCTTGCTCACTTCCAAATCATCACTACCGTCAAGATTATACCTACCGGCCCACTACTCCTACACTCTCGCCAAGGCACCAAAGAGATCCACTTCTTAGTTGGGAGATACCGCTAGCAAGAGAATCTGTCTCTCGCATCATCACCATCGCCTTCTCGATACATCACCTCCTAGTTCATTCAAGTTGGGAAACTTGAGAGCAGCCACCGCTAGACCACCAACTCGACACAGCTTATGGCGCGCCTAACACGCCATGAAGAACAAATAGAAGAGATGTCGGATCATCCGGGGATACTACCGAAGAAAGGATTGGAGGATCAAGAAGTGGTAGGAGAACTACAAGCACTTGGTGAAACACTCAAGGAATGCTACAACGATGTTGGGACAAAGAATAGGGAACCCGTGAGAAGTTAAACGGTAATTGTTCGCCTTGAAGACCACATTGAAAGATGTGCTCTACAAACTCTGTGAGACACCTGTGACGCCTCACGTAAATTGAAAATAGACTAACACGGTTGGAGACCGTTGCTACAATAGCATTAATCGAGACAGATACCGGAGGGTGTCGAGAATTTCAAAGACGTACTATGGAGAGTAGGGCAAATGAGGTCAACAACAAATTTGCCAGAATGGAGGCCCAACTCAGGGAGTTAGAAGAATGGAAGAAAACTCAACATAGTCAACTCGGGCCAGCATCGGGAAATGCTTAAAATTCACTTTGCAATTGTGTTAGACGTTGTGATGAGTGGTTTCAATAAAACACGCTTGTAGTAGTTTTGTTGTATGACAAACTAGAGCGAGTCAATGAACGCATGTTATGTATCGGCCCTATGAGCCATGAATCTCCTCAGAATGTAATCAAGTTTATTGTGACGAACGACTATGCATAATAAACAACGACTTGTGAGTTATAACCTTTTGTTAAAACTCGCTTCAACCAGTCTCCGCTTTCTTAATGTCATCTTGATAGACTAAGACTACGTAATATTCAGTCACTACAACCTGGAAAATAATTGATTGAGAAGTAATATACGTTGTAACTTTATAAATCTCCACCATGGTCCTCACACTTATAGAAAACTTATTATGGTCAATTCTTGTGGTTAAAGGAAAATGTCTCCAGTAAAGCAGAACATGAACGCAACCACCACTGAGAAATCTGTTAGCGAACGAGTTGCTGCAAGGATTGCTAACTACCAAATCAATCACAACACCAACAACCTCATCCAGGAGAATGGGGAAGAAGAGGTTGGTAAGACGCTCACATCACGAAATTTATCTTACCAAGAATTTAGAAACGAAACCACCAAAGATTTGAGGGACCAAGGAGCCGGAAGTTTGGCAAATGGCTAGAAAGGATAGAGACAATTTTCCGCGAGCGAGTCACATGGACAATTGTAAGGTCAAATATGCTACTTGCACCTTTCGACACCAAGCCCTCACATGGTGGGACATTTATGTCCGATTAGTGGAATAGACGCCGCTTACTCACTCTGTGGGACACCAAAGAAAATGATGATTGCGTAATCGCCAAGGAATGAACTACGATGATGGAAAAGAACTCGTGGACTAACTATGATAGGGAATGACCTCGAGGGTACACCAATCGCTTTGCGAACCAGCCCAACTATGTCCCGATATGATAAGACCCGAGGAAAAGAGACTGAAACATACTCTTGGGATGTCCTCCGAAACTCGGAAGAACGTTGTTGCATTCGCGCCCAATGTCACTCAAGAAGCTACTGGTGCGACTCTTGGATTGACAAAGTCACTGCCTCAAGGCAAAACAATGGGGTACTGTGGTAGCAAGAGGAACTGGGAATATGATGGAGAGGAAGGTAAAATGCAACAATCAAGCAAACGTCAATGGACGGCTGAGGTCAAGACTACTAGAAACAAGCGGGAAGTAAGGTATGCCAGGACAAAACTCAAGTGTAATATATGCCCGTATTACCACTATGGAAAATGCCCTATACCTTGTGGGATTTGTAAAAGAGTTGGGCATGAGATAGAAGATTGTAAGAAACTCTATAGGGAAACCATGACATGTCATGGTTGTGGAAAGAAAGACCACATCAAAAGCATGTGCCTGGATAGAGAGGTCAAGCGTTAAGACAACAATTGTCAAAACAATTTCCTGAAGAAAGTGTGAAGAGTTGTTCAGGCTCCCAACAGACACCATAGAAGGATTAAATTAGCTAGAAATGCTGGTTGTAATAAAGCTTAGATTAACTTCCAAGTCATAGTCTACTTTAAAGTACTTCTCTATGAAACCTTAATGTACTGAACCTTTCCCCTAGTAATGTATCTGTTGTTGTTATCGTGTTATCTTGATATATGTCCTCTCCATGACCGTGTTCACCATATCATTAAGGACTTCAACTATCTTGTCTCAATGAAAAGATTCCTCCGCAGACAAGAGAACGTCATCTTGGATGTTCGACTAGTCTCCCTGACAAATTAGTGTCACCCAACGGGTGGTTTTAGAAAAACCCACATTCCAAAATTTGTGAAGGTATTATTACCAATACCGATAAGACCAACTCAAACTATTACCACGCCGAAAATCACGAATCCAACATTTCATTTCTAACCAATTTGTCATTAATTCACACATCTTGGTCAAACGAACGATAGGCCATGCTGACAGAATTGGTCGGCCTAGCAAATCTTATAAACCATCGCGCCAAAACTTCGCACTTGAACTCTTACAACATTTATACTGACCAAAGAATAAGTACACCAAGATGTAGATTTTACCAAACAACACGTCACCGGTCCCTAATTATACATAGCCTGATCACCTATGTATAATTCGGGAGGGGTAACGTGCACGGACATGGCTAAACTCTTGAAATTCTTACCCAGTCATGTTAAAGGAAGTGCTTAACTCACTATCACGAAATAGAAAAGTTCGTGTCCATATCTCACGTCGACACCCCACCTTAAAATGCCATACACCTCACATTACACGGGAATAGAATAAACCGTGCAACCCGAGAGAAGAAACCTTCTACCAAGGAAACAAGTGTGAAATGTTTGGACCCTCGACAATGAATTAGCACCCTGTAGAATAATGGACCCAGAGACTGACGCCTCGGACATGCCGATTCATACTTAGTATTCTACCACCTACACTGAACCAAGAAAGGAATATATCATCATACACACTAGGTCAACCCAACAAGCACCTACTCACACCACGCAAGGAAATCGTGTGGTGCACCTGTTTTAGACATACCTGAGTATGAAAGAGACTCTACCATTTATAGGAGACGCTTTACACCAGAGCTGAAAGATATCCTGATTCAAAGAGGAAAATAATGGTACAGAATACTCGACACCCCAAAGATCCATGAGGAGCACAACGCAGTGCACAAATTAGAATCGGAATCTAACATGACCGCACTAGGAAAACCTAGAAATGTTATCTTCACTACACAAGGGAGTACAGTGTACACCGACTACGATGTCTTACGGAGTGTACGGGAACAAAAAGGGAAGTTGACCATGTGACGACACCAACAATTGTAGTCGCAACGTGAGTTCAATTACAACGTTCGTACTCACACAAGGCAAGACCGTCATAACCACATATACTTCAAGCAACGCCTAGCAAACAAAACCTTTTAAAGCCAGATCATATCAAGTAGTATCACTCAACGAAATAACCAACAAAATAAAACCCTTACGACATAACTGAAGGCGAAAGGGAACTTGTAAAGGACGAAGGGAATCTTATCCCCAAGGACCAACGTTGAGACCCACATCATAAAGGGATTTGTAATCTCATTATGTGGGGACCTCATTAAGGCCAGGAGTTTTACTCACCTAGTGTCCGGAAAAGATGCACCTTGATCCAGAGAGCTATTATGAGCATCAAACATGAAGGCTGGTATTTGACCTATGTCAAACCCTACTTCGTATGTTCGAAAGGGAGAATTCAAAACGATCAGGAGCCATCAAACCTACCTGTACAAACCGAAAGTTCCCAGATAGAAATGGGAATGCATAACAATAGACTCTAGTACCAAGTTACCAAAGAACCCTATCGATTTTGACTTTAATTTGATACTAAAGGATCATCTCACCAAGTCCACCTATCTCCACCGAACGAAGAGAACGACAACATGAACAAACTCGCATGGATTGCTCGAAGAAAAGCACTACAAGTCATAGCACTTCAATTCTCTTCAATGCAAAATGCGACAGCCATTCACCTTAAACCTTCGAGGACCACTCCCAAAACTCTAAGGAATTCAACATGAAATGAGTACCATTTGCCGTCTTTCGACTACTAGACTGGATGGAAGGACCATTCAAGCTATAGAAGTTATACTTCAAGCATGAGTAACATGTTTCGAAAGGTGAATGGAGTAGGCAAGTTACCTCTATCGAAGTCACTTGCAACAACATGCCACCTCATAAGGCACTGTATGGTCACAAGCGCAAATCAATCGTGTTTAGAACAGAGGTCGGCAAAGAACCAGTCCGATGGTTCCATGCGGCTATCAAGAACCATTGATAGTAGTGTGCAGACTAGAGACTGAATGCAAACAAATCTGATTATCAAGGCCAATAAATATAGGGCTAAAGGTCATTTGAGGTTCAAGTCAGCGAGAAAGTTAGATTGAAGTTCCGCCTCTGGGAAGCGTAACCCAACCCAACGGACGCAAAAAAAAAAAAAAAAAAAAAGGGGAACCTTAATTTGTAAGATTTGTCAAATCTTCCCCAAGATCGAGCTAATAATTACCAGCTCGGATTACCATCAGGACTATACGTGATGCACAAATAGTTTGGTGCAAACAACTCGGAGAGCCACCCTTCATACCAAGGATTTATAACGCCATAGAAAGGCGTAATCCGTTTTGGGAATTGTGGAAAGCTAAACCCTCGTTACTTTAGATCCGTAGAAATTTACACAAGAATCGGGCCGGTAGCCTACTAACCCGAAAATTTCCCTAGAACTCAACTCTTTGCATAACGCGTTTCGCATATGAAACTCGAAGAATTGCCCTTCCAACGAAAACTCTCGCCATTCCAATGAAAGGAATCCAAAAATCGACAAAAGGTTTAAATTTTGTCAAGGAACCCGAACGAAATACTGAGTCAAGAAATCAAACGGCTTAAACGAAGCCGCATTCATATCGTAAAAACCCATTGAAAATCTCAAAGAGGTCCGGAATACACGTGAGAACGTGAAGACCAATCCAAGCGTAAAAACCCACGCCTTTTCTCTACTTTAGCAAATAATTCTAACTGAAAACCGAGGACGGTTTTCTCTTCTAAGGCGGGAAGGATGTGACACACGGTAAATTTTCACAAAATTTTAACTGATAATTAGTAATTTATTATTACTAAGCATAAGTCATAAAGCATGCATAAGCTTTGCCTGATCATTTGAACAGATAACTCGCATACAGTAGATAATTTCACCACTTTTGCATTCATATCATTTTATGAATATTTCATTTCATTTTGTCTTATGATTAAATTGTAAGACGAGAGGTTATCTCTTTACCCCAAATGACCAACACCGCACGTCTCGAACACTATGATAAGGACTTGATAAAACAAACGACAAAAGTCCGTGATATGGAATATTACAAAAATCAAAAATATTTCAGACACGTAAAAAAAATAGGATACTACGTTATAAAAGTTATCAAACAATGATACTTCGGTCACAATTTAATGTCGCGGGACACAAAATATTTAACACACTATCACTTAAATAAAACTTCTATAATACTCAAACCCAATTAAAATATAAGTGTAACACAAGTACATGTACATAAATAAATCCTAAGTATACATTACATATACATATACTTTTACTTACATTATTTTTCTTTTACATATATTACTGATGAGTGTGTAAATACTCATCATTTTTGGTTAAATCTGAACTGCAAAACATTTAAAATGCTCGAAATGCATCAAAATACTGAAAATATCTCAAAGTTGCATTTTATATGTTTCGGATGCAAAATGTTTAAAATCGATGAAAATGAGCTAAGTTTGCATAATTGGCGCTTTCAGGTCCCCAAGTTTCAAAAAGTTGTCAGAAATAGTCCCTGAGCACTTAATTTAAAAGAAAAGTCACCAAAGGTCCTTTTAAAATCATAACTTGTCAAAATTAGTCCATTGGTGAAAAATATCAAAAGTTTTGAGAAATTACAAGTTTGGTCCTCCAAGTTTCAAAATTGTCAAAAATAGTCCTTGGAAATTTGAAAATGTCTATTTTGGTCCTTGTACTATTGGAACTTGTCATTTTTGGTCCCTTGGAACAACTTTGTGAAATTGGCAGCCTTGGTCCTCCAACTTTCAGAAATTACAAAAAGGTCCTTGATTATTAAACCCTTTACACCCCTTGGACCCTATCAAAACCCCTTTGGACCCTGCCATTCCCCTAGACCCCCTCAATTTGACCCCCCTTCAATATATTAAGCCCAAGTCAAATATCTGGTCAAACAAACCCCCACCCCCCCTTTTTCTTTCTTCCTCACCAAATCTCTGCAACACTCCATCCTCCCATCCCCCCAGCTCACCTTCACACCTCCTTGTTCCCTCCATCTCAACAACCTATCAAGATGCATTTAATGCATCCCTCTCCATTTCACTCAACCCTCAACTGGCAAAATACATTTTGGCGCCAAAAATCAATCAAACGGCCAAGATCATCTCATGCCATCCAAAGGTCCAGATTATTGGTGGGATATGCTCAGAAGTCAAAAGGGAAGAGATTTTGCATATAAAAGAAGGAAGAGATAGAGAGAAGAAAGGAGTACTTAGTCTAAAATTTTTATGTATGTCTTTTTGTTATGATTATGTTTTAATTAAGCTCTAAAGTTGTAATCTTTTGTTTCAATGTATTAAACTCAAGTAACTTTATCAGTGTAATCTACTTTCTAGTACCAATTCAAGGTTTTAATATCAATTCATGTTTTCAAGTTCACTGTTGCACATTTCAGTTTCAAACTCTTATGTTCAATCTTCAAATAGCTTATTTCTAAGCTCAAATAAGCTTATATAAGCTACTTATAGCTTTTTGTAAGCTTACATTTAAGTTTCAAGCAAATTTGTAATTGGGTCAACAAAAGTCAACTGAATCATCATTTGGAAATGGAAATGGATATGGGTGTTGCGAGCATGGATTTGGGTTGATAATGAGCTAGGTTATGGTTTAGATTAGGCTAGTGGTTCTTGTGTTCTTTGGCAAGCCATAGTGGCTAGGACCAATTGTAAGTTCATTTTTTTTAAGCCACTGCATAATTTGTATCTGTGGTTAGAAATAGTTTAGACTTGTTTATTTAGTGGTAGTTAGGTTAACTAAACTCAGTTTAATCAATAATATAAGCTAATTCAGTAGGTATCTCAGTTTTAATTGCAAATCAGTTGTGAAAAGTGGTGTTTGGATCAGTTTGATTGTTTGAACTTAAGCTTTAGTTTGTGCTTTATATCTGTCTACTTAGTCTCAATGAGGTTCACTTGATTCATTTTAAGCATCACTTATCATCAAAACCGACTCAAAGTCAACATCATATGTAACTGCCTTATTTGCTTAATCGGTGAAATTTTGTAAAAGCAAAAGCTTGTTTTGTGTTTAAAATACATAGAGATAGCTGCAGACCTTCATTTCATCATTTAACATCAAGATCACCCACAAATTGGTCTCAAAGCTCATCAAAGTCAAAACATCAAAGCTGCTTTTAAAAGTCAAAATATTGAAAAAGTCGGTTTGAGCCCAAATGGGTGATTTTTCATAGCTTCGCTTTTGGGCCAAATCAAGTGAAACATGGGGTTTAAAAACTTCAACTGGTCTATTTTCTTAATATCATTTTAGTAGATTTTTGTAAATTTTTTAAAAAGCTCCAAATGAGCTTGTCATTTGGGTCTTATCTCCCCTGTGCACACACTCAGTGAAAACTGAGTGTGCACATGTGATTTGCAGGGTCTGTTAAGAGCTCAGTTTAGCTTCTCTTGGTCTGGTTTTTAGTTTATAAGTAGTTAGCCAGGTCTAGCTTAGGTTCCAACTTCTGGATTTAAGTTTAGCTTATTTGATAAACTTGTGCTTAAGCTGCAAAGTAGGTATAAAAACTGATTTTGGTACTTAAGCCAAATCATTCAAATCTGTTTAATAAGCACAATAGAGGTTAAGAGCAGTTGTAACTAGTTGCATTTGGGTAGTTTTAGCTTATTATAGCTTCTATAATCAGTTGGTGGTCTTTGGTGTTCATTTGCTTAATACAAGTGCTTATTTATAAGCACTTTGCATTGCAGTTCCATATTCTTGCACACAAGCCACTGTTTTTATATTTTTATTAGATTCATAATATCATTTTAGACTTTTCTTGAATTTTTCATATTTTTCTAGGTCAGTTTGCTATTTTTCTTCATTTAAAACAGTTTTTAAGTCATTTTAATTAGCTTTTAATACAATTAAATCAGAAAAGCTTCATAAAAATAAGTTTTCATTTTTCCTAGGTTAAGATAAATATAAAAAGTCAAAAAAATATTTTTCCAGATTTTTCATAGTTTAATTTGTAATTTTAAGCAATTTAAGTAGTTTTAAATAGTTTTTAATTCATAGAAAATACAAAAATAATCGGAAAAATATAAAATTAGTTTTGAAAATTCTATTTAGTTATTTTAGATTTTTATAAGTCATAATTTCATTTTTCTAGCTTTATTTCATATTTTCTTGTATTTTAGGTTATTATTAAATGAGTAAAAATAGTTTTTAATTAACAATAATTAGATAAATAGTTGTAAAAATAATTTTCTTTTTCTAAAAATTTTCTTTTATCATTAGGTTTGTAAAAATGTCATTTTTATATTTTTAGGATTAATATTGTTTAAATTTCACATTTTCTTTTGTACGTCACGTAGTTTTTAATTTAAGATTTATATAAAAAAAAGAAAAATCAAAAACATCATTTTGCAAATAGTGATAGCGTTTATTTAATATTTTTTATCTTTTTAATTCTCTTTAATTTGCATTTAAGCCCCTGTAGTTTATATACTTTTCTTTAGTTATAATCATTCAAACCTCTTTTCCGCTCAAATCCTCTCGATCACTATTCGTTTGGTGATTCATCGCACGACTCGTTGGGACATAACGACTGGGAAACACTATACTCTCGATCTTCATTGCATTGGTGTCTGAACTGTTTTAAGTTTCTTACGGTTAGTCATTCACAAGTGGCTATCTTGTGTGAGAAAACTTGACAGTTTGCCACCGATCAATTACCTTAAAAAAAAGAGCATTTTATAAAACTAGAGATATCATCTCTTTGTCTCCCTTCCCACTCACGACAAAACAAAAACCAAGAACCAGGAGAAAAAGATATCAAATCTCATCTTCAACCTCTACTCCTAGCTACCCACCTAGATCGAATCTTCCAAAGAGGGAAAGCCCAACATGTTATCCCATCATATCTTTCTCTATCTTACTTAAAACCATGTAAGTTTTTGGTCTCTCCAAATCCTCCCTTGATGCGCCTGTTGCAATTCGAACGAATCCAATGAGAATCAAGATAAAATCACACAAGGGAATCATATCTTCACTTCAATCTACCTTGGGCAAAATCCAAGATTTCCTAGGTTTTGGAAGTTAGCTCATTTTGGCTTCCCACCAAGACCCCATGAAGGAAAGTAGAGTCCAAGCACTCCAAAAACACCTCTCCAAATAGTGGTGAAGGTAGGAGGCGCCAATTCAGTTTCATCACCAATCTCACAAGAAAAACTAGGGTTTGAGGAAGTTGAAAACTTGAATACTGATTTTGTGTTTGTTGAAAAAAACATTTTTTATTATTCAAGTTTTCAACAAACACAAAAAAACCCAAAAAGATTTTCTTTCTTATTTTTACAAAATGTTTATTCAAAAAAATCCAAAAATATCCATCTTTACCCTCTCACATCTTTTGATTCTACATTTCTTACCCTCTAAAACCCTTTGATTCTTTCTATGTCTTATCCTCACCCTCTTGGTTGTCAATGGTGTGGTGGTCCTTATAATGGTGGCAATTGCCCCAGTTGTAGCATGGTGGAATCAGGAAACAGGTCCGTCTATAACCGGGATCCCTATTCCTACCATAACACAACCGATTTATTCCATCGCCTACCACACTTTGAGACTCAAGCGAGTTTCTTGTTGTGTAGTACCGTGGTGGTTCACACTACGCTTCGATTGTCAATCGGAAACACGCTTGTCTATGAGCGAGTTCCGGATAACAATTATGACTACAACACACATAACTCACACCACATCGCTTTCTTGTTGTGAGTCTTGTGGAGGTCCACACTTTAGCTCGATTGTCAAACAAGGAATCCATTTCCTTGTAACAATTACGACTCTTCGTATCATGACCAACCTCTACAGTACCAAAATCAAGCACCACCTCAGCCTGAGCCACTTCCTCAAAATCTTCTCCTTGATCTTTTGGATTTAGTGAAAGATTTGAAGGATTGTAAACATTCCCAAGATAATCCAAATCAAAAATCCATGGAAGTTTTGTTAGCCGAAGAGTGGACTGCTAAATTAAATTCCCAAATTGCCTTTGAACAATCTATTAGGGAATCAATTGCAAAAGAAAAAGCAGCCAAATGCTCTCAATTCCGTTTCATTCCTGATGACGATGATGATGAAGTTACCCTTGATATTCGTCAATTATGTACGTGTTCTTCAAGTTCATCGCTTGAAATTCCTTCCATGAAAAATCGGGGAGAAAAGACTATGATGGAATTACTAGCGTAAGAACAAATGGAAAGTATAAAACATATGTATGCTAGTCCTTCTCAACTCCTCGATCTGTTGTTATCACACCCGATATTCCCACTCACTCTCTAAACATGGGAATGAGCATCTTGACACTGTTCTCGAAAAGGAATCGGACGAATTCATAAAGTCTAGTGTTGAGAACCTTGTCCCAATCTCGAGAGAGTCACATGGAACTTCGATCATATGTGTGATTCTTTTCCCCTTTGAGTGTTCAAAAGATCATTTTGAAACTTTCTCCGATTTTAGCGATGATTGTAAATCTTATGGAGACATCGAGTATGTTGAGGCATCACTTCCACGCTTGATCCTCTTCTTGAGGAGTTCACCAATGAACTCACTCACATCACCCACTTTCATCGAAAGTGACGATGATCTCTTTGATTTCAAGCCGATCTTGAAGAAACTAAAATCTCCTATATAATGATCATCCACTCATTTCTTGTCCCATTTCCGACTCTTCCATTCCTTCTCTCACCCGGATGAGGAAGATGACAACTTTGGAAGGAGGTCAATGCTTTTCTTAGTGATGAGTCAATTCCAACAGGATTGACAATACTTACTTTGATTCGGAGGAGACATCCTCTTTCTTGAAAATCATTGATTGAAGAACCGCTTCCAGCTCTCCCTCCCGGAAATTTTGTTGCCAATCACCATACAAGCTTCAAGTCTAAGCTTAAAATCTAACAAATGGTGATTTGCTCCTCACCGATGAAGAATGGAATTGCATTGTGATGCACATCTTTATTCCATTTTCACGGATGGTGTGGTTTCGCCCCCTTTCTCCTTCGGGAATGAGGACACTTTTTGATCCCGGCATTTTCATTTATCATTTTTGAGCCGGTTCTATGTATATCTCATCGGTGTGGAACTTTCACGTGCTTCAAATGTTTGTCTAAACATCTTGAACGAAAGTCCGATGGAGATTGTTTCTTCCACATGTTACTTTCCCCATGAACCAAATTAATTCGGGGTCGAGTCAAGCTAGCGACTCGGTAATCAAAAACAGTAGTTAAACATGGGTTTTCACCCGTGTGTACCACCCTAGTGTGGGTATTTAGTGGTGGTAAGTCAAAAATCTTTATGTTAATCGCATATGAAGAATGGCGTTGCTAAGCCAAGACTCGACACTCTAAACTCTACATAACTGAAATAAATAAACATAAATTTAAAGCATAGATGTAGGATGGTAGTTTTTTTTTTTTTTTTTTTTTTTTTTTTTATCACTCTCTTTTTTTTTTTTTTCTCTTTTCTTTTTCTATTATTTTTTCGATTTTTTTTTTTTTTTTTTTTTTTTTTTTTTTTCATTCACTTTACTCTACCATCCTCTATGATAACATCAAAATACTAGGGATTTGAGGCACATCCCTACACTTGAGTTTTATTATTCTAACACTAATTTGACCCGATTTGACAAGATCAAAACACTTGGGGTACATTATTACGTAAACAAAGGGAATTTGAATTTAATGTTCCCTTCCGTCATTTCATAAACTTTAACTTTTCCCATGAATCCCAATCATCCCAAAGCTGTATACAAAGGATATGACTCGACTTAGCAACTTATGCAAGCAACTAGATAATTGAACTAAGGGTTTAGGGTGATAACAAACATTTGCACTAAAAGTGAGTGCATAAGGGTAGGCTAAGGCGATTTGGGTGTATATTTGGGGTGGGGTGTAAACAATGCTCTTCATTGATATTCGAAAACCGAAACATCACGAGAACCGCGAAAAGGATAGGCTCGAGGGTTAACTAGGGTATCGTGTACTAAAAATGAGTACCACCACAGTGTGGGAGAATTACTCAACCGATGTGGAAGAAGTAATTATATTACGTGTATTAAACAAGGGTTATCCTAATGCCTCTTATCATTTAGTTATTCCTAACTACACAAGTGTAGCCTCACTTGCGATCTCGGAATGCATCACAAAACAAGTTCTAGAATCTAATATACTACCGGTTCACACTCTAAGCATTAAAGATGAATGCTTTAATTCCTACTAATCTAAGGAGATCCTCACATTTTGGGTAGAATTTGGGTGGTAAGGGTTTTTGTGCTAGTCATATAACTTCCTATCCATGAGACGCTTTTGTTAAGACTAATGGCCCACCCTATATGTCATGAAAATTTTAAATTTGGTGCCAAAATTACCCTAACCGACATTTCTCATGGTTTATTACAAAATCACAATTGGACAAAGCAAATAGTCAAGGATAAGCATAGTTTCAAAGTTCCGCTTTATTTTCCTCCCTACACTTAAACCGAACATTGTCCCCAATGTTCCCGAAAGTATCAAAGTTATGATAAAAGAAGGTAATTAAAAACGAAAGAAACTAATACTCCTGATTAGCTCGGTAGATCCGTGTAAAGTGGTGGTTAAATTCTTTTCAAGAAGAATTATTGCGTGAAAGCTCCTTCCAATCTTATGTAACTTCTTCTTGACAAACTAAACTGCACACTGAAGAAAACAAACGAAACCTTCGTAAAATCGGCGGTAATAATATATATAAGACTCGATTTAAACTAGGATATAATGCTTGTGGAATGAATGTTTACAAATTTAAGAAAATTAAGACCCGAAAATTCCAAAAATTTATAAGTAGCTCGAAAACGAGAAAAGTAATCGATGTTTTACTCCTTCGACGCCGTCAGTTGCAATCGACGCCGCCGGGTTATCCTAACAAAAAGCCGGTCTGCGATTTTGGAAAAATTTGAAAATTTACATCTTTAGAATCTGGAAAATTTCGCAAAACATTCATTATGACTCGATACAAGCATTTGACTCGAACAAACAAACATATATATCTTTTAATTAATTGTTATTCTCATGTTTACGTTTCTTTTGAAAACGTGTAATCCTCCTACACTTATCCCTTATGTAAAATACCTTTATATGTAATTAAGACGGTTAAAAACAAAATAAAGCATTTTACAAATTTAAACATGAGGATAAACAATTAATAAAAGATATATGACACTAACAAGCACACAATTAAGCATGGGTTGCCTCACGAAGCGCTTTTCTTTATTTAAGAGTCTTGTAGCTAGACTCGTAGTCGTGCTCCTCGCTTTTTCACCACCGCCTCTTCTAAAACAATATCCTCATCGCTCACTATTTCAATATTATCCAATTGATAATGCTTCACCCATGCCCATTAACTGTGAATTCTCTTCCATCATGGTCTAAAAGTACTACCGCCCCATTGCTCATCCGGTTTTTTCTTGAAAAGGGTCCATACCACCTAGATTTGAGTTTTCCGGAATAATCTTAGTCTCGAATTATACAAGAGCACTTTATCCCTTCCAAAAACTCTTTAGGATTCTTTATTAGTTGATCGTGCCATCTTTTGCCCTTTCTTTGTAAGTGATTGACGATTCAGATGCTTCCACTTTAGCTCATCCAATTCTTGAAGTTGTAAGAACCGATTTGACCTCGCTCGAATAATCCATATTACAGCCTTAAGGGCCCAATATGCTTTCTGCTCAAGTTCGATAGGAGGTGGCAAGCCTTCCGTATACCGTGCGAAAAGGGTTGTCCCGATAGGTGTTTGAGATGCCCCACATGTTGTATAGAGATCTAAAAAATGAATGAAAATTGTAAATATTAAAACGAGAATAATTGTTGTGTTTCTACACTTAGCTAGTAATGTTATCTTTTACGTTCTAAGTTTCGGCATAACAGTGGTACTTTGAATATTGAGGACAATATTCATTTCTAAGTGTGGGGAAATTCGCTAATTTGATCATAAATGTACCCTTTAGTCCCTTTTTCCTCAAAATGGCCAAAATTTAATTTTTGTTTTAGTGGAAGTACTATGTACTAAACACAAAATGGTAATCATCCACCATGTATAACCCACATAAGGATGGCTAATCTAGAGCAAACGGCTCTTGGTAAAGATATCTCAAACCGTTTATGGCTTGCAATTTGCCCAAAATTGTATGGTGTTCATTTCACCATATCTTTAATTAGTGAAGAGTTGGCTAGCCCGCAAGGTTATGGCTTGTGGTAAAGGCGCTTGGAAATCCATAATTGGTAATCGACTCACCAAAGATAATATTGATAATTTATCTAAGAGTTGGCTAGTCCGTACAAACGGCTCGGTAAAGACAAATCAAAATCGTTGAAAGTTGGTGATTTGCTCAAAATCATTTGGTTATCATTGTGCCAAGGTTCTTACTTGAACTAAAACAATTGGCTACTCCGTAAGTAATGGCTTTTGGTAAAGAGATAAAATCCATTAACTTTTCATAAAAGATTGCTAGGGACTAGCAATATCTTAGTGTGGGGATTGATGAGTGTCTAAATACTCATCATTTTGTACCTTTTAGATCGCAAAAACATCCGAAACACTCGAAATGTATCAAATGATAAAATATCACAAATAAGTGTTTTATGTGTTTCTAATGCAAAACATCAAAATCGATGAAAACGATCAAGTTTGCATAATTGGCGCTTTAGTCCCCAAGTTTCAAAAGTTGTCAAAAACAGGTCCTGGTAAATCAAAATAAAGAAAAATATCATTTCAAGTCCCTAGGGTTCATAAGTTGTCAAAATAAACCCTTTAAAACTTAAAATTTCAAAATTACAACTTAGGTCCCTAAACTTTGAAAAATGACATAAATGGTCCTTGGATATTTAAAAATGGAAAATAATCAACTATGGTCCTTGTACTATTCATATTTGGCAGGAATGGTCCTTGTGAGAACTTTGGTATAGTGGCAGGTTTGGTCCTTCAATTTGGCAGAATTACAACTTTGGTCCTTGTGTTTATAAGCTACAACAAACGGACCCATTGTATTATTAAAACCCAAATCCAATCCCTTAACCCTATAATTTTTTTATAAAAAACTTGAAATCTTATTAACTTGGAATAATTACTTTTGTATTGTAATTATTCCAAGTTAATAAGATTTCAAGTTTTTTATGTTTCTTGGTAATTCGTATTAAATCATTTACACTAATTAGAAGTCACAAAAGCTCTTTTATCCTTCAAACAAGCTCAGATAAGCTTACTATAGCTTTTCATTATTCAAGTTTTCAACAAACACAAAATCAGTTTTTTTTTTAACTTCCTTGTTTTTCTTTATTATTCAAGTTTTCTAGAGGGTAATAATAAATTATTCAAGTCTTTCTAGAGGGTTTTATTATTCAAGTTTTTCTTTATGATGAGTGTCTAAATACTCATCATTTTTGTACCTTTTTAGACTGCAAAAACATCTGAAAACACTCAGAAATGTATCAAAATGATAAAAATATCACAAATAAGTGTTTTATGTGTTTCTAATGCAAAAACATCAAAATCTGATGAAAAACGTATCAAGTTTGCATAATTGGCAGTTTTAGTCCCCCAAGTTTCAAAAGTTGTCAAAAACAGTCCCTGGTAAATCAAAATAAAGAAAAATATCATTTCAAGTCCCTAGGGATTCATAAGTTGTCAAAATAAACCCTTTAAAACTTAAAATTGCAAAATTACAACTTAGGTCCCTAAACTTTGAAAAATGACATAAATGGTCCTTGGATATTTAAAAATGGAAAATAATCAACTATGGTCCTTGTACTATTCATATTTGGCAGGAATGGTCCTTGTGAGAACTTTGGTATAGTGGCAGGTTTGGTCCTTCAATTTGGCAGAATTACAACTTTGGTCCTTGTGTTTATAAGCTACAACAAACGGACCAATTGTATTATTAAAACCCAAATCCAATCCCTTAACCCATCTAGCCCAACATCAAGCCCAACCCCCGTTATTAGTATCACTCGGTCAAAAGGTCAAACGCGCGCCAAAATACCACCACCACTGTTCCTTCTCCTCTCCCACCACTGCAAACCAAAACCGCCTGGTTTCACCACCTCACCACCACTTTCTACCTTTCCACCTTATCCCCCAGCTGTATACCAACCCCCCTCCACCTCCACAATCTCCCAAGAAGCATTAAATGCTAAAAACCTGCTTTAAGACTTTTCCGCCAAAATTCCACATGGACGATTAAGATGATATCAAGCCTATCCAATGGTGGGATTTAATCAGAGGTCGACAAGGATTCTTTTTGGATATCTATAAAGAAGAAAGAAGGCAGAAGATATAGGTGTCGCATGTTTTAGACCACTTTTTAGTGTAAGATTTATTTAAATGTCTGTTTTAGTTTAAATTTAAGCTCTCAGTGTAATGCTAAGTTTATTTCAAGTTAAAAATCACTTTTGTATTGTAATTATTCCAAGTTAATAAGATTTCAAGTTTTTATGTTTCTTGGTAATTCATATTAAATCATTTACACTAATTAGAAGTCACAAAAGCTCTTTTATCCTTCAAACAAGCTCAGATAAGCTTACTATAGCTTTTCATGAGCCTGTATTAGATTCTAGGATTCTAATTTAGAAAAACCAAAAAAAAGTCAACAAAAGTCAAACTGCTCTTATTTTGAAGAATTAAGCTAGATTGCTGATATGGTTATGGAATAGGGGTGATACTGAGTTGGAATTTGGGTTGAGATCAGTTTAGGATAGGGATACTTTGATCTCAGTTGCAAGCCATAGTGGCTAGAACCACTTGTAAGTCCAAATTCTACTTTATACTTAAATCTGTAGTTAGATCAGTTAAATTTGCTTCTATTGTGTTTAATATAGTATAATTAGTCATATTATAGCTTGTTTGATCATTGTTTATACTAGTCTTAGCTTATTTCAACATCTGCATATTTTTCTAATTTGCATTAAATAAGTCTGTTAGAATTTAGTGGTAAATCATAGTTCAATTAGTTTTATCTAGGTATAATTTGGTTAACTAAATCTGGTTTGAGGATTAGTTAAGCTTGGATTTACATTGTGGTTTGAAAAATCAGTATATCAGCTTCATTAGTGGTGTTTGGTTCAGTTGGTGTAGCTAAAATATAGGATAGTATTGTGGTTTATAGTTGCATATATAGTCATACTTAAGTGCATTCAGGTCTTAGAAGCCATTTAATTTCACCTTAGATCAGTGATAGTCAAAATTGCATGTTATCTGCTTCAATTTCAGTTTTAGTTGGAATCAGTTGGTAAAACTTAGCATATAGGTGTAGAACCTTATAACTTAGCTTGCATCAGTGTTATTTTATCACAAGACATCATAATCAGTCAGCCATTTTGATTCAAATCTCACATTGGTCAAAGTTTCATATCATTCTCAAAAAGTCAAAAGATGAAAAAGCAGTTTTTCACCAAGGTTGGAGGAATTTTCATTGATTCATTATTGGATCAATTCAAGTGATATTTTGGATTTTACAAGTTCAGTTGGTCTAGTTTAGTAATCTCATTTTTGTTGAATTTTATCAAGCTTCTAAAAGCATTTAATCAGCTTGTCCTTTAGGCCATATTTGCCCTGTGCACATTCAGCATTAACTGAAGTAAGCACAGGCAACTTGCAGCCCTTGCATAAGCCTCATATCAGCTTCTCTAGGGATCAAGTTTGGTTTATTGGCTTTTTGGTTGGTGGTCTTGAGTTCTCCAATTCTAGTTTTCAGTTCAGCTCATTCAATAAGCTGTTCCATTAGCTTAAAGTAGACCCCAAGTAGATTGATTAGGTTTTTGCACTTTCATAAGCTCATTCTTAGTTAATGCATCTTTAGTGATCTATATTAGTGTTAATTAGTTTATTTAGTCTTAAAATAGTATAATTTAGCTTATTTGATCATTTGGCTGAATCCAGTAGCTTGTAGCTTTATCCATTTTAGCTTAATCAAGGCAGTTTCAAAGCATCTTGCTTATTCAGTGTTCACAAGTAGCTATCCTCATTTTTCCTAGACTTCTAATATTACTTTAGAATTTTCCTGAATTTTTCATATTTTTCCAGCACTGTTTGATATTTTTCCTCATTTAATCAGTTTTTAAGACTTTTTAATTAGCTTTTATTACAAATAAATCAGAAAAAGTTTAAAAAAATATGTTTTCAATTTTCCTAGATTAAGATAAATATAAAAAGCCAAAAGAATATTTTTCCATAATTTTCTTAGCTTAAATAGTAATTTCTAGCATTTTAATTAGTTTTAAATAGTTTTAAATTCATAATAAATACATAAAAAGTGTAATAAATATATTTTCAGTTTTAAAATAAGTTTTATAATATTTTAGATTGTTCTAAATCATAATTTCATTTTTTTAGCTTTATTTCATATTTTCTTATATTTTAGGTTATTATTAAATAGTTAAAATAGTTTTAATTAATAATAATTAAATAAATAGTCATAAAATAATTTTCTTTTTCCAATAATTTTATTTTATTATTAGGATTGTAAAATATCATTTTCATATTTGTAGGCCTTTTATTTCTTAAAACTCACGCTTTTATTTTGTACGCTTACGTAATTTTATTTAAACGACGTTTTAGGTTTTAAACGTTCATCGATTTTAAAAATAGTGATAGCGTTTATTTAATATAATTTAGCTTTTTAATTTTCTTTAATTTGCATTTAAGCCCCTGTAATTTACAAACTTTCTCTTTAGGTATAATTATTCCAAATTCACAAACCTTTTCCCATTCAATATCACCCGATCACAGATTCGTTGTACTACAGTGTTCACACCTCGTTGGGACTTAACGACCCGGGGATACACTAAACTCTCCTCTGATCTTTATTGCATTGGTTTCAGACTGTTTGGCTTTTATTACGGCTGACCATTCACAAGTGGTTAGCTTGTGTGATAAAACCTGACTGTCTGGAGCCAACCATTGGGGTTTTCTAAAATTGATTTGGGGCTTTTGAAATTCAAGGTCGGTATCCACTAATTCTAGTATCAATTCGCCTACATCAAAAAGAATTCGAGGTCAATCGACATCTTCTAGTTTGGCGTGTGTTCGACCTCCCTCCAAGAACTTGTAAGGGTAACATGTTTATTATGCCTTTAAAATCATTCTTGTTATGTGTTGAAAGTTTAGTTGTGTAAGACCCGTGTTGACTTTATTTCGAATCAAAAATCAATGATGATATGAAGTTATGTTTATTTTTGTAAATACGTAAGAAATATTTTGGTTGATAATCAAATACTTATTCGGTCATGCTAAGATTGTCCTAGTCGCTAGTGTGTTCACCTATTTCTGTCGAGTGGTAGACCCCAAGAAAACTAAAAGAGTTAAATGTTCTTGATGTTGTTATACTTGTGTTTTAGTAAACGATTACGTTCCCTTGGAACCTAAGTATGTCGTTTGCATTTTTGTTGGTTTGGTTTCCTGTCGAGAATAAGAGGTTAGAAAAGATGAGTCTTGTGAAATCTACTAATGTCTAATAGCCTTGAATCTAGAAATTTAAGTTGGTCGCGATGTTTTGAGTAGTACTCATCAGTCGACGCAAATGTTAATCATGTTGTGTTGATAAAAGTCACACATTAAAGAAACCATCACCTTGTGTAATAAGATGTTGTATAAGGAAAATGTGTCGTTATGGCGCAATAGAGCTACTCGAAACATAAAATGGTTACTGTCATAATAAGTAGCTCTATAATACATCACAAACTTGGTCATAACTTGAGAAAAATTTAAATTTTGATATGTCCACATCTGATGGCTTGAAATGGTTGCTATATGTTCATGATGTACTTGTTGTATTCGTCTAGGATAAGAGCCAAGTCGAGGGTGTCTAATGCTAAATAACTGTGATTAGTCTATATTTTGTCACGGTCCGAAATAGCATAATAGGTAGTCGAAATGGAGCCAATTTGAGTAGTACTCAACTAACATATGGTTTCGTCACTCCTTTGCTCGCATTTTCAGTAATGGGTTAGTCAAATCTCGTTTGAAACAAGTCTCGTTCGTAGTCACTTCCTTTTCGTTAATTCATTTCAATAGGTACAAACTTGTTATCAAAATAGAAACGTTTTGAAAATGTATAGTGAGTCGACAAACTCACTTTGGTAGTACCACAGTGACGAGGTTATTTATCTCCTGGTCGAGAAGTCTCGACTTCACTAAGTTTAAGACATACTATAGCCAAGTTGTATCTTGAAATCAAACCGTTTACGTTGAATCTCCGTGTAAAAGGCAACTACTCTAGGATTATATTTTTGTGAGTTGTTATATACCTATTTAGGACTTGATAGGATCTGTTCGAACAACCATGGTAACGCATGACTACTTCTCATTTTGTCAAAGCTAGATGCCCAGTACTAAAACATTTGAAAGGAAAATTTTGTAATACTAACAAAGTAACAATTGTGTTAAAAATGCTTCTGCTATACGTTGGGCCAAGGCCCATGTCTGGTAATTCATATTAGACATTGGGAAATCAATGGGCCAAAGCCCAAATCTGGTACACTATTCCTAGCGACACCGGGCCACAGTCCATGGTGGTTTGGAGTGTTCGTTGGAGTGGTTTAAACGAGACAACAAAATAGAACGTATAACGTAAGCCGGAGATCAACCATAAAACCAAACTCGTTTGTTATCTATTCGAAACCTTCTACCTCATATACACATATAAGATAACAAGTGTAAATATAAGACTACACAAAACAAATGCTTAAGACATAACTCATATTATAACGCATACATCAAAAGTTTAACGTCTAGCACCCACGGATAAATATACCCACGTCAAGAAACCTATTTGTCAAAGACGATGTATGTTACCAACAAAGTTGATAAATAAATAGAGACCACCATGTCATTTTTATCATTTAATAAACTTGAAGGTCTTCAAACTTTAATTCAAATGTTTTCTAAGTATAATTAGAAAACAAATAAACTAATATTGATTTTGACAATACTATTATGTGTCAACTTAAATAAGTGTATATACATTTATATACTTACTAATAGAATGTCGTACTTATTTAGTAAACCAGACTTTGGGTTTTAGTACCATTATGATATCAACATAAATGAGTATATATACAATCATATACTTACTAGTAAAATACTTCGAGTCAGATTCGGTTTTAATACCGTCATGAAAACAAGATTAAATTAATTATTTTAAGTAATACTTAAAACAATGAACTAAAACAATTGCCCTCCTTATCTAGGTCGCGTGTCAGTGCCGCTTCACAACAATCATTAATCCCACTTTTGGATTGCACACTTGCTAAGGTGAGTTTTCATAGCCTCTCTTTTACTTGATAAACTGTTTTAAATACTTTGGGGTGAGAAATATGCAAAACCTTTTTATGGACCAAAACTATTACATGTTTACTATTACGTGGTGTAGCCTAAGCCCTTAAGTCCCTAGAAAATGCCCTTTTTCATGAACCGTCAATTCCCCATTGGGAAACGCGAATGTTATAAATAGATCTATTGAGGGTGACTCCTCCGTTCGGTTGGCCATGCTTAGGCCAAGGCGAAACGTATATCATGTCGGAATCAAGTGTTGAGGGACAAAACACTTGCTATGGGCCCCTATATTGTATGACATCTTTTAGCATACAGAAACTGTCGTAGTATCGGTTGCATGAACTTAGAGCTAACGTAATAGACATTCATCCATATATCATTATATTCATTGTAATGATTATATGACTTTGCTTATGGTCCAAACTTACTGTTTTATCTTAAACCTATGAACTCACCAGCTTTTAGCTGACCTTTTTAGCATATTTTTCTCAGGTGCTTAATTTGTGATCATGGATGCAAGGCAAGAGGTGGTAAATGGTCGTAGAAATTCCTAACGAAGTGTTTTATACAAAAACGACGTTTTTATATTGGGACCACTAAAATTTTGGGATGTGCCCATCTATCCAAACAATGTTGTAAGATAATGTTTCAAAATATTTTATGAAATTAAACGGAGTATGTATTCCGTTCTGCATTACTTGTGTTATGATTCACCAATTCCGTAATGCTCCCAATAACACGAATGTTTCCGCTAAATCAAATTTGTGGGTGTTACAGTATGGGTCATGGAATTTGGGTTTTACCCAACTACATTCAATGTATCTAGTTAATGGGTCAAGTACTTAGATATTTACCCATTACACTATATACTAAGTATATAAGTATATGTAAACACTAGTTGTTATACCTATGCATTCCTATAACATGTAAACACTATTAGTTGTTTAGTGTTTTATATGAAAGTGTAAGTGTGTTAGTAAACTATTGGCTCAAACTAATTACGTATTTTATTTGTTTCGTTAAAATGATTTTACGTTTGTTATCGACAAAACATTAGAAGATCGTAAAATATAAATAAACATTTTTACGGCTTATTTGTATTAATAGATTCCATAAGTTGATGCAAAAAATTGTTGGATTTTATTATCAGGGTTATTTCAGTTGCTGATGATTCTTCAAACACTTTACCCCGATCTATATGTATCATATACGTTATTTCAACTTTATTATAATTTTTGCAGTAACCAAAACTATTAGCCTTGTCTCATGTGATTTTAAGAAATATGATATAGTTGCGTTTTGGAAGTAAGATTGTTATTGAAGAATGTTTAATAAGAAGTGATAGGGGGTTGTGAAAGAAGGGGTGTTTGTTTTGTTTTATTGAAAAAGGAATGTAAAAACACATAAAAAAAAGTAAAATACACATGGAGATGATGTGTATGGTAACTTGTTCCACGTAGATATCAGCAGGTTGGCAAGTCACCCAATACATGGAATAGAAGGAATTCAAAAGTAAGCTACACGGATTTGCGCAAAAAAAAAAAAAAAAACGCAGAACTGCAACTAGTGGCAAGTTAGATACATTTTCAGTAATTATCCGTATATTCAACTCAAAGTAACTCATGAGGCCGTGCCTTCATTTGGATATTTATATTCTTATTAATAATAATTTAAGCCGTATTTATTTTTTAAACTCGTGCGCGGGTTAAACTTTTTATAAAGAGGAATAACGTAAGTCGTTATTGAATGCGGATAGTTAAAAAACGAACTTTTTCGGATATCCTTACTTAATCTCATAAAGATAAATAACATGAGTCGTTCGTATATGCATAATCTCGTGTTCTCATTTACATGTCATAGTAACTCGTGTTTTCCTTTTTATATTCATACTTCCGTGCAAATACATTAACTTAATTTATACTGATATTAATATTTATAAATAACAACAACATATAATTTATACAGAACAGACGAAATTCAAAAGTAGGCTAACAGATTTGCCAAAAAAAAAAAAAAACAAAACAAAAAAAGCTACAGAGAACTGCAAAAAGTGGCAAGTTAGATACATTTTCGTTAATTATCCCTATATTCAACTCACAGTAACTCATGAGGCCGTGCCTTCATTTGGATATTTATATTCTTATTAATAATAATTTAAGCCATATTTATTTTTTAAACTCGTGCACGGGTTAAACTTATAAAGAGGAATAACGTAAGTCGTTATTGAATGCGGATAGTTAAAAAATGAACTTTTTCGGATATCCTTACTTAATCTCATAAAGATAAATAACATGAGTCGTTTGTATATGTATAATCTCGTGTATTCATTTACATGTCATAATAACTCGTGTTTTCCTTTTTATATTCATACTTTCGTGCAAATACATTAACTTAATTTATATTGATATTAATATTTATAAATAACAACAACATATAATTTATACAGAACATACAGAATTCAAAAGTAAGCTACACGGATTTCCAAAAAAAAAAAAAATACGACACCAAACTACAAAAAGTGGCAAGTTAGATACATTTTCAGTAATTATCCCTATATTCAACTCACAGTAACTCATGAGGCCGTGCCTTCATTTGGATATTTATATTCTTATTAATAATAATTTAAGCCGTATTAATTTTTAAACTCGTGCGTAGGTTAAACTTATAAAGAGGAATAACGTAAGTCGTTATTGAATGCGGATAGTTAAAAAACGAACTTTTTCGGATATCCTTACTTAATCTCATAAAGACAAATAACATGTCGTTCGTATATGTATAATCTCGTGTATTCATTTACATGTCATAGTAACTCGTGTTTTCCTTTTTATATTCATACTTCCGTGCAAATACATTAACTTAATTTATACTGATAATAATATTTATAAATAACAACAACATAAAATTTATATTTTTTATAAAATATAAAGTATAGGTTGCATAACGTCTAGGATTTATTAAATTCATAAAGTTATTAATAAATATATAAACTGATAGGTATATTTAAGTCCATATAATTTATTTAAACATTAACAACTAAAGTTTATTAATTACCCTCTCATACTTAATTTTTTAATTATTTTTTTTTATAAAATTAACACATAAAGTTCAATACAGAACAATAAAAACCAAAGAACAAATCACCCCATCCTGACCGTTGATCTCAGTTTGATCTGACCATTAGATCTCTTTTTCATTTGTCCCATTTAATTGAATATAAGGGTAGATTTGTCAGACCTCTCATGCTCATCCACACACTCTCTCACTCACTCACTCACTTTCTCTCTCTCATCAAAAACTAAAGAAAGATCCATACTTTTTTTGTTTTATGCAACTCAAACTCCATTGACCTTATATGATTCAACAAGAATCTCGTCTTTCTCTTCAGGGATTCTCGAAGATTTGCTTGAAAGCTCTACCACCAAGGCTTCTAACTGTTTCAGTTTCTCCTCAAAAGACTGCAAAGTGTCCTCTTTTTTAGGACTCGAATCACGATTGTGTGACGATTTGTTTATATTTTGTGTTGAGGATCTGGGAAGATGATTATGTTATGAGTTGCTCGTATGCGTGGTCAGTGGTGGGTGTTCGGTACTCAAGTAATTCAATGTAATTTTCATTCGTTTGGGTTGTTGTTTTTAGAGGTATTTTCATTCGTTTGGGATTAATAGTCGTTTGGGTTGATTAGATTTTAGAGGTATTTTCTTTCGTTTGGGTGGTCAGTGGTAGATGATTCAATGTAATTTTCATTCGTAAGATTTTAAAGGATTGTCATGTTGTTTTTCATAAAAACAATACCTTTTCCATTTCACCCCATCATTTCCATCTACAAAGGTTGGTAAGATATTAGTGGCAGCTTTAAGTGACCTGAGAATGGTCCAAGAAAGTTGTTTGGATAATACTGGGAGTAAATCATGTGGCAAGATTGGTATCTCAATATCAATATTATTATGTTTTTCAAAAAAAAAAAAAAAAAAGTACAACATTAATTTTTGTAGAAAGTTGATGTGTAAAGTCAATGACAAAAAATGTCTGACCCCTACCTATTCTATGAGCAGAGCAAAGTGGCTTTACAAAGCAGGTTAAAGAATAAAGATTCCTTAATATCCTTGGTAAATGTAACTTTTATTAATTCATTTTTGTAAGAATTTAACTTTTTTCAATGTGACCCATCAAATAATCACATGTGATTTTATAAAATAAATTCCTGAAATAAATGTGACCCATCAAAGAATCACATGAGATTTTGTGCAAATCACATGTGATTTTACCTTAAATCACATGTGATTTACCACAAATCACATGTGATTTACCGCAAATCATATGTGATTTTATCTTAAATTATTTTTTGAAAGTGAATCACATTGATTTACTCATTTTTTGATTAAAACTGAATCTCACGTAATTTATATTTTTTCATAACATAGCAAAAAAATAAATAACAGAATCACATGTGATTTCATGAATTTGTTTATTACTCTAAAGATCGAATGTAACTTGTAAAATCACATGTGATTTTTTTTTGTATACTGTATTTCTGACTCGACATTGCGAGCGGCTAAAATCACATGTGATTTTGTGATTTATAAAATCGCACATGATTTTTAAAATAACAAATCACAAGTGATTCTACAAATCACATGTGATTTATACACGAATCACAACAAAAAACAGAATCATGTGTAATTTACTCATTTTTTACAAATCACTTGTGATTTTTTAAAAATAACGAATCACATGTGATTTTTAAGTGATGCTATGGTGAGGGTGATGCATTGATGAGTTGTACGGTACATTTTTTTTGTTGAGAGAGAGAGAGAAGTATGTATTGTAATAAGAAGAAACTTTTTATTTTTTAGATTTGGATTTCAGCTGTATTGTAATAAAAAGAAACTTTTTATTTTTTAGATTTGGATTTCAGCTTTGAGTTTAAAAGCAACTTTTCAGATTGTTTTATTTACGATTTTGATATCAATGAGTTGATTTTATGTATTTTTGAAAAAAAAAATATATTATAAATGAAAACAGACGAGTTCAAGTCATAAACATTCTTTATTGCTTTGCTTGTTGTATTTTTACGCAGGTTGATATGCTAATCACATGTGATTTTATCTGTCATTACATGTGATTTTACCTCAAATTATTATTTTTTTAAGTGAATCACATGTGATTTACACACGAATCACATGTGATTTACCGCAAATCACATGTGATTATACCGTAAATTATTTTTTGAAAGTGAATCACATGTGATTTACTCATTTTTAGATTAAAAATGAATCAAATGTTTCACATTATAACATCAAAGACTAAATCGCACGTAATTTACATTTTTCATAACAAAGAAAAAAATAATAACAAAATCACACATGATTCACTCATTTTTAGATTAAAACAGAATCACATGTGATTTACGCACGAATCACCACAAAAACCAGAATCACATGTGATTTTTTTACGAATCACGTGTGATTGATCTGGACGGAAATTTTGAAAAAAAAAATCGTCGAAAGTATATAAAAGTGCATATATATAGAAAGATGATTTTTTTCTTGTCGCGATGGTATATTTTTTGTAGCTTGAAGATTTACCGTTTGCAAGATATGTTGTTTTTAAAAAAAGGGTGGAAAGTGGGTTTTTTATTAAATGAGTTAGATTGACTATTTTGCCCTTCCTTTGTTATTTTTGGTTTTATCTCTACCGTTAGATGAAATTAAAATGAAAAGCTAGGATTTGATTATTTGTTCTTTTTATTTTCATTGTTTGTAATTGATCTCACCTCTTTTATACATATTTATTTCGTTTGATGGAATTTAGATAAATTTGAGTAAATAAAAGCCACTTTTTACTTTTATTGGCCAATAGGGATTCTCGATATTGCCAGATAAGCATAATGGTGCACTCTTATTGATCCAATGGATTTTTTTTCAACTTTCTTTTTCCACTTTTTGGTAATCTCTTATTATATGAGAGATAAGAGAGCAAGAAAAAATATTACGGATAAATTGTACTACTCCATCTGTCCCAAAATAATAGTCCACGTTTACTTTTCAGGATGTTTCAATTTAATTGTCAATTACTAAAAAAACATAGGGAAGTTAGATCGAGTTTAACATATTACTCTTGATTGAAATTATTATTATAAATTTACAGAAGACATCAATTAATTAGTTAACGGTAAAATTGTCATTATGCTAAAAGTGGTAATAATTATGTTTTTTTTAAACTGTGTGATCATTTTTTTGGATGACAATTATTTTAAGACGGTGAAAGTAGTATATTGTATCCAACTTTTTGCTCTATTTGTCTGTAAATTGTGAAATTTTGTAAAATCATTTTACAAATATAGTCGAGTACACGCGCATTTGTTGCGGCAGTTTATAGTTGCAAATAGTCAGTGAAATTCTGGTTAAGTTTTCTGTGACGTTTATATTGTTATGTCCAGCCTCAAATTAGAAGTGTGAAATGGACAAGGTCCACTGCTGCAATAGTGGGCAATCTCTGCTCCAATGGTGGGCAATCTCAGTCAAGCATGATATTGGCATTAAATGCTTTAAGCCTTTCACACACTGTAGGGAGACTAACACCATCCAAGTCTGTAACTATTTCACCTATAAATAGAGCTTCAATATTCAGGTTCCATGTATCACAAACAAAAGAGAAATCAGTGAGATAAACACTTGAGAGTATTTGTAATAGGTTCGGTTTTTTGTAGTCGAGTGAGCTTGACTCCTCCTGTAATTCTGTTCTTTGTTATGAATAGAAGAATTTTCCGAGCCTAACAAGTGGTATCAAAGCTTGGTTATTCATCCGGACCATTCTTTGATTTGGTCAGGTCCATTGGTCTAAATCGCCGGTTCACCCTCTTTTTAACTGGTTCTTGAAGCAGACCGGTTTATACAGTTTTGAGCGTTCTAGATTCATCAGTGAGTCATCTTTAGCTAATTTTGCTTCCACAGGTCAGTACCAACAAATTAGGTTTACTTTATCATGGAGAAATCATCATCGGATACCATGATTCCGCTCACGTCTACAAATTACAACATGTGGAAACCTCGTATGGAGGATTTGCTAAATTTGAAGGATTTAGCCGAGCCCCTCGACAATAAAGGGGCCAAACCTGATAAGAAGACTGATGATGAGTGGGCCAAAATGAACAAGAAAACAGTTGCACAAATTCGACAATGGATCGAACACAGTGTGTTCCATCATGTTGCACAAGAGACAAGTGCATACAAGCTATGGGAAAAGCTCGAATCCATGTATCAGGCGAAGACGGCCCGAAACAAAACCTTACTAATGAGACGGCTGGTAAACCACAAGTTACGTGGTGGTGCTTCTGTAACTGAACACACGAGTCAGTTCCAGGATCTCGTGAACCAGCTAAGTGCATCCGGATGGGTTCTCAAAGATGAGGAACAAGCCATATTGCTCCAGAGTTCTCTACCTGATAGTTGGGAGACCCTTGTTGTCACTCTTAGTAATTCCGCCCCAAGTGGCACCGTGACTATGCAAATGGTCACAGATGCCTTGATGAATGAGGAAGCTAGAAGAAAAGAAGTTGGGTCCGATCAATCACATGCCCTTGTTTCAGAAAACGATGGGCGAGGGGGAGGTAGGAGCGGTGGTAGAGGACGAGGTTGAGGTAGAGGAAAAGGTCTTGGTCAAATTAGAGGAAGATCTCAAGTTCGAGGTAGATCACGAGAACGGGGAAAGTCTATCGATACCAATAGTTGGTTTGATGGCCATTGCAACTATTGTGATCGTTATGGTCATAGGAAGCGGGACTGTCGAAAGTTTCTATGGGAACAACCGCAAACAAGCGAGAGTTCGAGCAAAGAAGATGGAGAGGCCATGGTTACAATGTCACCGGACATTTTACTTGTTACATGTGGAGAAGAATCATGCCTACACGTTGGTACTCATGATATCGAGTGGGTGATTAATACCGCTGCATCATTTCACACCACTCCTAATAGGGATCTATTCACGACTTACAGATCCGGAGACCACGGTTCTGTGAAGATGGGAAACACGAGTTTCTTAAGTATTGTAGGTGTTGGTAATGTGCACGTAAGAACCAGTGTTGGATGTACACTTGTGTTGAAAGATGTTCGACATGTTTCGGATCTAAGATTGAATCTAATTTCAGAAGTAGCTCTGGATCATGAGGGCTATGAAAATAGATTCAAAGAAGGTACGTGGAAGTTATTTAAAGGTTCTATGGTTATTGCTAGAGGACATATTTGTGGTACTCTTTATAAAACCCATGTAAAGTTGTATCGTCCAAGTCTCAATGCTCTTGAAAAAGAGACTTCTCCAAACCTGTGGCACAGGAGGTTGGGCCACATGAGCGAGAAGGGATTAGCAACTCTTGCAAAGAAGGAAGCTATCCCATTTGATAAAGAAGTACCTTTGGATCCTTGCCAACATTGTCTATTCGGGAAACAACACCGAGTTTCCTTCAGTTCGAGCAGAAAGAATCGCTCTGAGTTGTTGAGTCTAATCCACACAGATGTTTGTGGTCCCATTGATGAAGAATCTCTTGGCGGAAACAGGTATTTTTTGACATTTATCGATGATGCATCACGAAAGGTATGGGCTTATTGTCTTAGCAGGAAAGATCAATTGCTCAATCGCTGCAAAGTATTTCATGCCATGGTAGAAAAGAGACAGGAAAGAAGCTGAAATGCCTTCGATCAGACAATGGAGGCGAGTACACTTCCTGGGAGTTTTCAGCATATTGTGCTGAACATGGGATCAGACACGAGAAGTCGGTGCCACGGACCCCACAACATAATGGCATAACTGAAAGAATGAATAGCACTATTGTGGAAAAAGCTCGATGCATGCTCAGTATGGCTAAATTGCCAAAGTCATTTTGGAGAGAAGCTGTTGCGACAACTTGTTATCTTATCAACAGGTCACCATCAGTTCCGTTGAACTTTGAAGTTCCAGAAAAGGTTTGGTCTGGAAAGGATATTGCCTACTCCCACTTGAAAGTATTTGGGTGCAAGGCATTTGCACATGTTTCTAAGGAACTGAGGAAGAAGCTTGATCACAGATCAACTTCGTGCATCTTCATCGGTTATGGTGATCAAGAGTTTGGGTACAGGTTATGGGATCTTGAAAGCAAGAAAGTCATTCGTAGCAGAGATGTGGTGTTCCATGAAAATCAATTTCACGAGTTTGCTCCAGCAGCCAGCAAACTACAAAGTTCTCATACTCCAGAAGACGTTCCCAAATCACCACATATTTCTCTCGACAACGAGGAATTGCCGGATATTGTTCATGGTGAACAAGATGATACAGTAGATGTTGGTGATGATCAAGAAGAGGAGATTCCTGAGCGGGGGGAGCGTTTACCCCAAGGTGCTGCTGAAAATGCTCAAGTTAGACGTTCCGAGCGAGGTTTAGTTCCACAAAAGCAATACTCGCCAACTGAATGGATCCTTCTTACCAGCGAGGGGGAGCCAGAGAGCTTTCGAGAAGCTCAATCTCATAAAGACAAATCCCATTGGTGGAAGGCCATGGAGGAAGAAATGAACTCATTGAACAAGAATCAAACGTACGAGCTGGTGAAAGTTCCTGATGGAAAGAAAGCCTTGAAAAACAAATGGGTTTTCAAACTGAAGAAAGATGGCAAAGGAAAAATTGTGAAGTACAAGGCGAGACTCGTCGTCAAAGGCTTCCAACAAGAGCAAGGAATTGACTTTGATGAGATTTTTTCGCCGGTTGTGAAGATGATGTCAATTCGAGTTGTACTTGGGTTGGTTGCGAGTCTAAATCTTGAACTTGAGCATATGGATGTGAAAACGGCATTTCTCCACGGTGATTTGGAGGAAGAAATATACATGGAGCAGCCTGATGGTTTCAAGGTTCGAAAGAAAGATCATCTCGTTTGCAAGTTAAAGAAGAGTCTCTACGGTCTCAAGCAGGCCCCAAGGCAATGGTACAAAAAGTTTGATTCGTTCATGGTAGAACATCAATACAAGAGAACAGTTGCAGACCATTGTGTGTACCTGAAGAAGTTTCTAGATGGTAAATTTATCATCCTTTTGCTTTATGTCGATGATATGCTAATAGTAGGTCAAGATGCAACCATGATCAAGAACTTGAAGCAGGATTTGTCTAAGTTTTTCGATATGAAAGACTTAGGCCCAGCGCAACAAATTTTGGGCATGAAAATTGTTCGTAATTGGAAGGCAAGGAAATTGTTCTTGTCACAAGAGGAGTATGTTGAACGCGTGATCAAAAGATTCAACATGGAAAGTGCCAAACCTGTTAGCACTCCGCTAGCAAACCACTTCAAGTTGAGTAAGCAAAATTTTCCTTCTTCCGAGAAAGAAAAGAAGATGATGAAAGGAGTGCCCTACTCTTCAGCGGTAGGAAGTTTGATGTATGCAATGGTATGTACGAGGCTTGATATTGCTCACGCTGTAGGTGTTGTAAGCAGATATTTATCAAATCTAGGAAGAAAACATTGGGAAGCTGTCAAATGGATACTACGGTATCAAAAAGGTACATCCAATTATGTTTGTGTTACGGGGGAGTGAAACCAATCTTGAAGGGTTACACAGATGCATATTTGGCAGGAGATCTCGATAGCAGAAAATCTACTTCGAGTTACATATTTACATTAGCTAGGGGAGCCGTATCTTGGGAATCCAAATTGCAGAAATGTGTAGCGCTATCTACAACAGAAGCCGAGTACATTGCCGCAGTTGAAGCCGGAAAGGAACTTACGTGGCTAAAACATTTCCTTCAGGAATTGGGTTTTCGGCAAGAAGAGTACATGATTCATTGCGACAGTCAGAGTGCCTTGGATCTTAGCAAGAACTCGATGTATCATTCCCGCACAAAACATATTGACGTGCGATATCATTGGCCTAGAGAAGCAGTTGAGCAACAAGATTTGAAGCTCTCAAAAATCGACACAAACGATAATCCTACAGACATGCTAACAAAAGTTGTGCCATACAAAAACACAAGTTGTGCTCCGACATAGTTGGATTGAGCAGTATTCAACAGAGTCTGGAGGGGGAGATTTGTTGTGTCCAGCCTCAAATTAGAAGTGTGAAATGGACAAGGTCAACTGCTGCAATAGTGGGCAATCTCTGCTCCAATGGTGGGTAATCTCAGTCAAGCATGATATTGGCATTAAATGCTTTAAGCCTTTCACACACTGTAGGGAGACTAACACCATCCAAGTCTGTAACTATTTCACCTATAAATAGAGCTTCAATATTCAGTTTCTATGTATCACAAACAAGAGAGAAATCAGTGAGATAAACACTTGAGAGTATTTGTAATAGGTTCGGTTTTTTGTAGTCGAGTGAGCTTGACTCCTCCTGTAATTCTGTTCTTTGTTATGAATAAAAGAATTTCCCGAGCCTAACATATATAACAGAATTGGAATTGAAGGAAGGATAGGAATTAGGATTGAAATGAATATGTACCGTCAAAAAAACATAGGAAGCTATTAGCTATGGTTAAAACTTAAAACACTATAAGCAGCATATTACAATCAATATAATGATGATTCATCTTAACCTCATCTTGGCTATTAGCTTGTTTAATAATGACATCGACATCACTTGTAAGGCCGAGCATACCAGACCAAAAACCAAATTGAACTGAAATTCGAGTCGAACCGGATCGAACCAAACTGAACCGACTATATTCGATTCGGTTTCAGTTCTATATACTAATGATTTTCAGTTTCGGTTTGGCCCAAAACCGAGAAAAACACACATAAACCATATAAACTGAACTGAACTAACTATATTCGTTTCGGTTTGTTTCGGTTCTATATGCTAATGGTTTTCGGTTTCAGTTTGGGTTTGGTTCGATTTTAGACCGACGCTCAGCCTTAAATTATTCGGTTGTAGCACTCAATTTCTATAAAGGCAAGAAAGAAAATGGTGACAATTTGGATATGTTACGTAGTAGAGATTGTCATGTATGCAAGATAATAAATTTGTATAATTAGTAAATACAAAGAATTAGTTGTGTATATATTAAGTTTTGAAGGTCGAAAAAAGTTTATAAAGCATTAAAATAAAATTAGTTTTAAAATGTAAACACAAAGTATTAGCGAAACTGTCATGAAATAGTCAATTTGTTTAATGGCTTCAAAATTTGAAAAATTAATAAATTAATGAACAGTTATATTTGTTAGTACTAGTGTTAGATCTTCGTGCATGCACGAGGCTTTGAGTTTACTTTTTGTTAAATTAAGCTTTTGCATTAAAGGAAATTACTAAAATTAATATATAAATAAATTTAAAAAAAATATATATATATATATATATATATATATATATATATATATATATATATATATATATATTTAGTTAAGCCCAATGGCGGGCATGAATTATAATTATTTGTTTGTTGTTTTTTGTTAACTGAAATACATTTTTTAAAATTGTCAAACAATATTATAAAACAATTGTTTCTTTGGTTTTTAGTTGTTGGTTTTATTTTTTTTTTCTTGTTAAGAATTATAAATAATTGTATGGTTTGCGTGGATGGTTAATAACACAACATAAATAATTTTTACAACATTATGAAATTTATGTATGTTTGTAATTATTTACCCTTTCAGAGATTAAAATGAGCAGCCTAAGGTTAATGGAAAATCAATGAATTTAGAAACACCTAAAAGTTCTTTGTGTTTGTTTTATGAACTCACTATATGTTAAGCTTATTGATCAACATTCATTCAGGTCATGAAGGCATGTGTAACAAAGGAAAGAGAAAGTGAGTTAGGCTTATTTTGTTGGCTTCATTAATATCCAACATGCATTGCATATTGTTAGATTTGGCTTCTGCATCATCACCATTGCAATCCTATTTGGTAGCCTTCAATAGTTCATTCAACAATGAGTATATTACTTTCGCTGGTTTCATTTTACAAAAAATGAGAAAAAACATGAAACTGTGATGGAATGGGAGCTTTATCTTACAGTTACCTCATATAGTTCATCGGATATATTTGCCATGCGATAAACATATTCAAGTCTAGAATTTATATCCCCGTTTTTGTCCGTCAATGGGTTTCCTACCATATATCCCTGCCATTTCATTCGTCAAAAATGTCAATATGGGAATCTATGTTTTATTTTACTAAAATAATGAGTGTCAAAGCACTGATAATTGAGGTTTCAAACATATTTAGTCAATATTTTTGGACCTGCTAACTCGTCCACTTCCCTGTCAGTGACGACTCCACCACCACCATTGTAGTTTTCAAATAAAATGAAAGACAAGCATTTCCTAGCAGAAGTTTTCCTCTCTATATCTATGACTGACATATTCCTCTGTCTTGGTGCACTTTGTGGTTGAATTCTTGTTATAGCCGACACTATGACAGACATATAACTTGGCTTTCGATGCAAAGTTTGCGTTGCACTCCCACCCAGTGAGAATCTTCTTTCTTGCTCGGAAAGCCATCACGGTAACCATGTCCATGAGAAAAACCACCGGTTTTATCTTGACTGTTGCTACCGGCTGGTAAAAAAATATGCCATGAACTATTAGAAGTTCATCAGTTAGTGTTTGGATGTTACCTAAGCATGTGTTTCTTGAGTTTTGAGGTGATGAGCAGAAATAAAAGTTACCCAATGGTGTAGCACCAACATGCAGCCCTGGTGCAAAAGGAGGTCGGTAACCATGATAGATAAAAGTATGGTCACGGCCCGCAGTTGCATAAACCAAGACCACGACACCTTCCTAACAAATTAGACGCACCTCGATTGCATTTCCAAGAATCTCAGCCACCATTTGCATAAATGTTCTACCATCTGACTGGCGCATATTAATGCCTTTCGTTTAGCCAAGCTACAAACTCAAGGCCATCCACCCAACTTTGATGATAGAGAACAAAAGCGAAAGTTAGTAGATAGTCAACTACTTTACTAAAACTGTTACTAAGTGGTTTCAAAAAAACTAACTCACCATAACCAACAGGCAGATGGTTGATCACAACTAACAATATTTTCCAAATTGGAGAACAATTTATGTGAATGAATATAACTAAATGAGAATTAACAATGGTAGCCTGAGATAGCTTTTACATCTATGGTGATTCTCTGTTTCTCTAAGGTGAAAATAGACGGACAATAGAGTTTACAAACAAATAGAAGACTAACCTTTAACAGTTTCATATAAGGATTCCAGGCTAATGATGCCACCTTTTCTCGTACTTGCATGCAAAATTAGGCATGAAGGCATAGGATACCAAAAGAGAAATTATTTATGCAGCTTGTATAAGCGAGAATATACGGAGTATTAGTTTATGGTTATCAGGATTGGGTTGGTCTGCAAACACTCTCTTTTATAAAATTATGATTTTTTTATTATACTGATATAATTTAGATGGTCTGAGCATTGGGCAAAATTTAACACCTTTCAGCTGTTACATTTTTAGACGCCCGATTTGTGACCTTCTCCTTCATAGAAGCAGAATCAAGGGTGTGTTGTATCTAAATCAAATAGTTTAGAATATAGAACTTCTTGGTACGTGAAACAATTTTTTAATTAGTAAATAACATATTGTTGTTTGAAATAAGTAGAGTAGTTCAATTTCATAGCACAGCTTATAAAAGCTATTTTTAAACTTCAAAATCTTATAACTACATTAGAAAAAATAGCAACCGAAATGATTTATTAGATGAAACAAAATGAATAAATAAACTGAAATTTACATGCACAGTAAACCTCAAACCAAAGAAGAATCTTGAAGCGGCAACTTTAGCATCATCGAGCCCATTATCTCCTATTTGTCATACAAATCGAATGTTTCTCCAAAGATCACCGCAACTTCATTTATATTTTTTCCTTGGGAACTTCCAAGAATGATGCAACCTCTTGTCTTCTAGCTTGATAATCTTTAATTTAAACCTCGATTTCTCTGTCCGCATATAGTTTTTTTGAATCTTCATAAACACTTTCCAAATGCACATCCAAACACCCCCTACTGCACCTGAGTGTAACTCCTAAAAAAATGGAATATGAGAGAACATGTTATTGGTGCGACTGGGAAGGAAAACTTACCTGTACATAGTTCAATTCTTGATAAACTCTTCTCGCGAATTCGTCGATTAAAGCAACAACATCACTTGTACTTACATCTACGTATTTATTTATAGCGATACCTTGACCTCTTATAAGGTAAAAATCTAGACCAATTGCGTCCTCAATACCAGGTCTTTGCACCTTCACAAATGGGCGGGCATAACTAATAATTATTTGTTTGTTGTTTTTTTGTTAACTGAAATACATTTTTTAGAATTATGAAACAATATTATAAAACAATTGTTTTTTTTTTTTTTTTTTTTTTTTTTTTTTTTGGTTAAAATTATAAATAATTGTATGGTTTGCGTGGATGGTTAATAACACAACATATATAATTTTTACAACATTATGAATTTTATGTATGTTTGTAAAGTTGTAGATTATGAAATTGTATTAAAGAGATATAACATAGCTACAATAACTACAATAAACCGAAATTGACACAATGGAAGAATGACATAACTACGATAAACTGAATTTTTCTCTAGTGTTCCCTCACTCCATTGTTAGCTATTATCACTTTCTTCCAAGTAGTTGGTAGTTACAGCTCAAGTTTCAGTCACAAATTCGTGTACTGAACCGCATTATAAAGTCAATAATGAATCTAATGAATGAACAACAACTTCAAACAGATTTATGGTCCAAAAATTGTGTCTCTTGCTTCTGTCATTCAAATAATATCTCTCCAACTAAATTTCTTTTTAACTTTCCATTCCTAAATTACAACATGTTCTAACCATTAATTAGTAAAATGTAATATTTCACAATGAAAGTGTTTGTAGGTACCCAAGATGACCTGTTACCCGACTCACACCCTCTTGCCACCATTGGTATATAATCAGTTGCAATTTAATATGGTTTCATTTGGACATAGCTAGGCAAATACCTGCATGGCATTCATAGCGCTGAAAGAGAAAATGCCTTATAAGCATCACCTGAACCTAAAAATGAAGAAAAACGCAATAACATACCGCTTGTAAGAACTATTAAGGAAATCTTGGTTTCATTATGTGTTTAAAATTAGATTTTACATTGTTAATTTACATATGAGAAGATACTCAAATAGCCATAGTCACAAAACTACAATGTTAATTACTAACACCTTACAAACAACCTATAAACTAAATAGACAAACAATAGGTATCAGGTTTGTAGTAACTAACAAATCAAAGTTTATAGCGTCTGTGATATTAGTTGTTATTTGTCAAAGGTGCCAACTTAACCAATTGATACTCAATGGCATAATTTACTATTATGTATACTCATCATTAATGTTATAAACTATTTTCTCAATATAAACCTCTAACAACAAAACCGGCAATTAAGAATTGGAGTAATATCATAGGGACATACATGGACAAGAAGAGCAATAATATTATTTCAGTCTCCATCTAATACGGTCTTTAGTGCCGCAAAAGCCTGTTCCACATTAGCTTAAACGGTAAGGAAAGTTTGTATTGAAAAGACCACAATGGCCTAAACATAGAGTTATAAAAAAAAAAGAGTTCCTGCTAATGTAGTAATCAACGATTGGAACCTGTAATTATTTTACAATTTGATCTTAAATTAATTCAGTATTAGATTATAAAATGGGTTATAATACTTATAATGATGATTTTCTCACAAGTCTTGCTTTCAGCTCGTTTGCTACAACATCAATAAATTATTATGTGTTCAAATAGTGCTCCCTACAAAGCCTAAAAAGAAGTCTTAATAGAATTTGTGAATACCACACAAAATGATACCCTAAAGAAGCAATAATATTCGATTATTAAAAAGTACCTAAGATGTCATGTTAGCAGTTAAAAAAGTTCTGTTAAAACTAATTTCAAGTCAAGAAACTTACTTGGATCCATGAAGAATGAGCTCGACTGCGCGAGATCCTTGGTCATCTTCCCGGATTCAACAGTGCCAATAGATGCTACTTCTTCTCGATGGGAGGGCTTGTTTTGTGAATATTGTTTACAAAAAATTAAGTAAGCATGCTCTTGCCAGTAATTCTATTTTTTGCTTTTTTTCAAGATCCGAATGTGCATTGAATTGTTGTGTTTCTTGGCCTTTAGAAGAACAGTGACACTAAATCAACTCATATTCATTGATCACTTCTTCTATATCTAAAACATTTAATGGCATTTTAGGCATTAATCACCATCTTCCAATCTTTCAATTTCAGTGGTGGACTTGATACCAATTCTGTGACTAAGGTTTAAAAGTTGGAGAGGTTTTGTTATTTAAGGATTACAAAATGTATAAGAAATGGCAGCAATCAACACAAGCCTAATGCTTGAACTTCTGATTGCTTCAGAATGATGTATCTACACTTCCTAAGTTAGCAATCAACACAACAATTAGCAACCAAATTATTTCACTTTTAGAACATATTAAATTAATAATGCAAATCTGGATCAACTAATATGAAATTAAGATTTCTAGATTAATCTGTATAGTGATAATAGTGAGGTTTCCATTGATCTTAGTGATTTTTCGAACCACCTTCATTTAGGTCCTACTCTTTCTTGAATATCTAGATACGCACCTTTTCTTTTATTAAATTTACAACAGGTCCTGGTCATAGTAGTTAAAGGCAAAAGCCACAACTACGCGATCATCGCTGCATCGCACCTTAGGCAAGAGACAGGAAAAGGTGAGGGCCTATGTGAAGTAAGCCGCTATAAAGTACCACATCTTGCCTCACACCCAGAGCGCCACCAAGATTAGGGCCACACCTCATTAAATTATACAATATGGAAATCTAATTTTTGCGTGTTTCCATTATCATTTTCTGTAATGGTGCGACTCTGAGCTATATTTCTGAATCTGCCACTTTATGGCTTTTGAGCAGCGGTGGCAATTCGTGTTGGGTTCTGAACCATGGGTTGGTAGAATCTTTTAGAACGAAAATGATCCATTTGGTTAGTTGTGTTGATGAGACTATCCCTAACCTGGGCATGCTTAACCCATGTAACTTGTTTAAGATCGCATAATTTACAACAAATAAAACTATGACCTTTTTTAACAGATTAAGCAGTTTCTGATTATCGAGTCACCCATTTGGAGGTGTTATGATTAGCTCAAGTTATATCAAATGAATAACACAAGGCTTCTAAAAATAATACAAACAATCAAATTAGATCCAATTACCTCAAGATGGTATTTCTTCTATAACATTTTTCTCACACTTTCAGTGTACACACCACACATCCACTAACTCAACAACAGCCCTTCACAGAGGAGAGATTGTGTCCCTAGGGTGATAAATCCATGTAATGTCATTTGTTGTCGCAGCAAGTACCAAACATCCTCGATGAAAATTGCATGAAGAACACATGGAGTGGTTGCGAAGCATAGTCATCTCTCACGACGATAATTGCGCCAAAGCAACGCATGGACAAAAAATTGATATGTAATACCTATCATCATCTCACCTAAGTAATAATCAATGGAACAGCCAATCAGCATCGAGTGAGATTCCAAATTCTTATGGTCTGCCCACTGTGGATGTCCGCTATCACACCCTTTTACCTACATCAAACAACCGGGTAGGTGTAGGTGGCGTTGATCAACCCTCCATGCCATCTATTATGCCCCGAAGACCAGCAAGGACTAATCCCGATATGCCAAGATCAGGTGGCTCATATGTTCATCCATTTGTTACTTCAGCAACAAACTTAAGCAGACACTTTGTTTCGATTAACATAACATGCACATATGAGGAATGCAAACCTGATTTGTTAACGTACCTTTCTTTCCAACGGTGATGAAATATTATCACTTAAAACTCTAATATAATTATTTATATTCAAATTATGCACCCACCTTGAACGATAATTATAGTAGTATTATACCATGGAAAGGTATAATACTACTATATTGTTTTCTCCTCCACACAAGGAAATACAAATCAAGTCACTCATCCCTTTCACATCTTGATACATAAACTTCTTAAGAATCAAGTCACTCATCCCTTTGAATTTATTTTCCGCACCCAAGGAAATACAAATCCAAATGTTGATAATGATACAATGTAGTACGGGTACAGGTGGACAGATGTGGGGGGGGGGATGGGTAACAGCTCAGGTATGGTTGGTGACACAAGCATGAACATGAGTATAGCCATGTACAATAAGGGAAAAGCCAATCCATTGTAGCTACCACCTAGAAACCGATATATGAAGTTGAATGTTAGTGAGATGATTATTTAAAATATTGATTAGATATATGATATGGTAGGAACAAAAAATTACCGCCATTGAAGACAAAGTGGTGGAGAGTGGTGTGGCTGAGAGCGTGTTCACATTGTGGTAGAGACCCTTCCTGAAACGCTTATGCGAAATGGTCACTGGTGCTTGCCTCTTGTGAACACCCCGTTATGTCTTTGTTGGGAGACTACCCATCGCATCTCTCCACTTTTAAACACAATCCATTTGAGTAGATTTTTCTATGTTATAGGTCATTTGGGCCTCTCTAAAATGTTGAGTCAATATGAGTATCAAACCAATAACATCACATTCGGATGTAATATGCGCTTGGTGTTTACAAAGGAAGCTCACAAAATTCATAATATGCAACGTTTGGAACACCACGGCTCCAAGTCAACATTGAACCGCCCACAGTGAAATCAACTCTTAACTGATAGATGTGACTCATTATTCACAAACTTTAGGTTAAACTACTTGAGATAAACAACATTAAACTCTAGGTTAAACTACTTGCAATGGTAAAGGAGTCCATATTACCAAACTTTATCTAGAATATATAGATTGAAACAGTGTCAAAGGATACTAAATACCAGGCAATAAGAAGTGCGTTAATTCTTTTTTGGATGATAATTCACAGACTTGAGATTTTCTTAATTCTATATCATGAGGATTTAGATTAACTGAGTCCAAGACATCAAATTTCGATTTTCTTAATTCTATATCATCCGCACTACAAATGGGCCAAATGGGGTCTCATGGAATAAGTTAAGTCAAAAGAACATAGAAGAATGCCTTTCTTTTCGGTTCTCTTCTATTAAGATCTTTTCGCATTTTCTTGCTCTTTATCCTTGGCATCTCTCAAATGAAGAATATTGCTAAATTTATTGAAAATAAATTAAGAGAATAGTTTACTATCTCGAAAAAGTTTTTGCCTGATTGAAGCAACTTCCTCTCTCAAATTTATTGAAAAAGTTCATCGGTTCTCCTACACCATACTGTTTGACACAGAAATATGTCAAACATGAAACATGAATTTGTTTTACCATTTCCTACTTTCTGATTACATCATCAGCAAATCCAATTCATTTATCATAAGACATCAAATAAGTGGAAGAGTATCTAGGAGTGCAAAAGTTCAAGTTGTAATTTCAACTTCAATATTCGTAGAATTTAAAAGGAAAAAAAAATGCTGTAAATTTCACAAGTAGTATTTCATGACCCGTAATAGAAGTAAGATTGAATTATATGTTGACTGTTTAACGCACCCATATACATTTTGTATATCGAAAGTATAACAGCAGAACTCAAAGGTCAAAGATTCTAAAGGAAGAGTTAGGCCAGGTTTGATCTTTCAAGCCCAAAAGTCAAAAGTTGAATCAAAGAGGTTGTAGCGTGTTACTGTTAACTACTAATTAGTGGAGTACTGGAGTAGTATTATGTCACAATTATACTTAAAGTTGACTAATAAAGTAGCAATTATCTTGATAATGACTAAAAAATAATATAAAAAATGATCACATGTAACTAACTAAATACCTACCTAGCATTACAATTAAACATTAAACCAGAAAAAGTTATCTACTACACCAATCTCCTTTCTTGATTCGCTAATGGAGTAGCATGATCGAGACTCACAAATACCAAGTTACTACCACCAAAGACCAGATAATTTTAAGTTGATAATGTTCAGATTGCATAAACTACAAAAACAAAATTATGCGTAAATCACAAGAATCAAACTAATAGTTCATCATAATACGCTAACAAAATATATGAAGATCCTCACCAGAATCGCCCATATGGCTTTTCGCCTTCGGTGTCATTAGCAATGTTCCCGCAAATAAGGATTAAAATAACTTCATAAGATGAATATAAAAAATTCAAGTGGTTGCTCTTAAACTAAAAAGAATCAAACTCTGTGCAAGATTTAGAAATGATTCAAATTCTTTTGCAAGATTCATGTAAATAAAAAAAGACTAACCAACCTAAATAAAATGTCTTTGCATATTCTCGCACAAACTTCACCACATCTATCATAAGCTTCACTCAATAAACCAAGCGCCCAGAAGCACAATAGCGGTTTCACTTCCATATCTTCTTCTTCTTTATCTCTCATCTGCTTCTTAACCAAAGTCGCTTGCTTTAAAACCACATCATAAACCAATTGCTCGACGAAATAGCCAATTCACCGCTTGGATTAGCCACCACCTCGAAACATCAAATTGCGATTTTCTCCCATTTTTAAACCCGAATTACCAAACTTCAAATCAGATTAACATAAGATGACTTGAACTTGTGCTTGTACTTCTTACCAACATTCTTGATTCGCTAGACTTAAAACGCTTCTCGGTTTTGATGCATCAACTAACTTTGTTGTATCCAAGAATCCCAACCCATTACTAAGCTCGTAGTAGTGAAACAACCCATATCAAAGCAATGACATGGTATCCGCTGAATGTAAAAAGATGGAATCTGATATAACTTCTTTCAACATCCAAATTTTTTTGACTGGTTTGCGTTAGTTTTATGTATTCTCATATGAAAGTGAATATATGTCTTTAATCTATCTGCATATGCATGGAAAAAGGCATAAATAGAATTGCATGTCTATATATTTAAAGCTTAGACTCCTTTACCACCCCTGTCAATTTTATAAATTTTTCAATAGCATATCTCACATGGGCTATGATTCTGAACTTGGACAACTTCCGACATACTTTTCCATTTTGACCCATTTTCCCTTCTAAAAAGGTAGTAATTTGACCTGTTTGAAAAGGTCAGAGCAAGGGCAGAAGACTGACCTTTTTGTTAGTGGTCAGGTTCACTTTGACATCACCTTTAGAGTCTGGTTCACCAATTACAACATGGTTCTTTGAATTTCAAATTCACCACCAGAGCGAACGTCATACCTGCTTTACAATCATGATTAGGTCTCGCTTACACATCAAATTTTGAAACTCAAAATAGTTGTAATGCCCTTGAGTATATCTATTTGTACCAACAAAATAAATTTCATTAATGAAGCCAGTGGATGGAGAGTTTTCTGCAAGTCAAAAGAGAATTCTAACCTATTTAGAACCATCTCTGAAGTATTTTTGAATCAGCTTACTTCCTCCAACACTACTTACCTTAATAATAGTCTTTTGAAACATAATGAATAGAATTAGAGATCACAGTTATCATGTTATTATTGTTTGGTTTCTTTTACTTAGAAAACATCATTTATAAAAATGCACCTCAGGTCAAATACATCGTAAGCAGACTCCACAATTGAATGCCATTTACTTAGTTGCTAATCGCTGTTCCACAATACGACTTTAACCTCATGATAAATTACTAAGTATTGAAATTTGTTTTTGTACCGATGCATCCTTGAAGGAACCTTTACAGCAACACAATGTAGTTAAGCCTTAAAAGGCATGCAACCATAGTCCCTCCTCAGGCTAGGCCGGAAAACCGTGTCGACTTTAACCCCAATACAACCCGTTTACCTGACCAACTTGTTTATATGACAACTAACTCCCAACCCATTGGGCCGGCTTAGTTAAACAAAATAGCGTTAGTTGTGGGGTTTGATACCATCAGATTCTTCAGGTTCTATACATGTGTAACGGCCTAATATGGCAATAGTCAAAGTAGAACATACCATTTTTGACACATGTAAACCTGCATTGTTAATATCTATGTCTTACCTGAATTTTATATACAAGTTGTTGCTTTCAATGTCTAAGTCTAAAGTCTATTCCATAACAAACATAATATTTATATCAGAACTGAGAGAAGAAGCTGTTCACAATTGTTTTCTTCACAAAATTAAACTTTTTGGTTATCCTACTCTTATCAAATATACCAACTTCATCATGCTAATGAAGGACAAGCTTTTTGTTTTAACTATTAACATTAAAAAGGATTAACAGGACTTACGATCGTAAGTTTGGCTACTCCTTTGTTGAGCTTGTTAAAGCCTCTTCTCACCGTCGCAGCTCAAAGTCACCTATAAATCACAACATGAGGTAAAACTTGTAATTGAGTTTATACTATATAATACAACACATCAACAAAGTTATATGGTGAAGAATTCAAGAACTAAAACCAACAACACGGTACTAAAACTTTTACAAACTCAATACCTTGGATGACATGCGTTTGAGCTCTTAAGCCTTTTATCTAACCAAACGTCCACATCAAAAAGTCATTCATTAGGAAGATGAAAGAAGAAGAATTAGGGTTTTGTATGATAATTATATAAAATACCAGATATTTTGAAAATATATTTAAGGAAAAGATATGTATAATAAGTTTTAAAAAAGATAATTACTTAATATAATTTTTGTAGATAAATTATAGCCATTTATATATTATAGTATATGCAACATAATTATCAAAATAACTTGTTGCCTAAGTGGTAAACACACAAGTTATTTATACTAATCCTACGAACAACCCAAGTTCGAATCTCACCATGCATATTTTTTACAAAAAACGAATTTTATAAATGATACCTTTAAAAATCCGAAAATTCATAAATTAAATCAGAAAATTAAATATTAATAATTAGATGGATAAAAACATTGCTTAGTTGGACAAAAATGCTTATGTGGCATTGAGGTGGCATTGACATGGCATTGAGGTGGCATTAATGCCAAATGCCTCCTGTTATATATAATATATATATAGAGTTCGGTTCAAGAGAAAAGTATAATTAGATAGAAAAGTGAGAAAAAAAGTTATAGGGTAGAATTTGATAAAAGTCGAAAGTTCAGGGTAAAAATTAAAAACAAATAAACAAAATAGGAGGGATATCAATCAGATCGTATTTTTAGTTTATTCACAATCATGGAGATCAGCTACTCCATCTGCACCGTCACCACCGCCACCGTCGCCACCATCTACACCGTCACCACCACCACCACTGTCTCCATCATTATTCCCAAACATAGAGATTAAGCTATTCCATCTGCACCGTAACCACCACCACCATCGCCACCGTCTTCCGTTGTGCAACCACCGCGTCAATCTTCACTTCACTACCGTCACACAGCTGCCGTCAATCTTCTTCAGGTTAATTTATTTTTAATTATCTAATTAATATAATTTATTTATTTATTTTAATGTTTAGGTAGAGGTAATGAGCCTGTTGTTTTATATTGAATGATATGACATCTTAGGGCATCTGTGTGCATATTTGCGGCATGAGATTACAAGTTAGGGCATCAGATTTTATTAGTGCATTTGTGTTTGTGGTTGATGTTTTCCGTTAAATGTTTGTATATTTAGTGCATCGTTGAACATATCAGAGCATCAATGAGCGTGATTAGGGCATCCATTTGAAAGTTTAGTGCATCGTTGGAAAAACTTGCTCATCGCGAGATAGATTAAGGCATCTGTTTGTTTGATAAGGCATCAGCAAGCAATTAATTTTGTGGTATCCTTTAGAATGATTAAAGCATCATGTTACAAAATTAAGGCATCGAGAGTGTATGGTTAACGCATCAAGTGACAAATTTAGGGCATAAAATGTGTGTGATTAGAGAATGAAATGAAAAATAAAGGCATCGAAGGTTTATGATTAGAGCATATCATCAAACGTTAGTGGTTCAAGTGTGTATGATTAAAGCATTGTGTGATACATTACAACATCTATAGAGTATGATTAGAGCATTTGTTTGTTTGATTAGTGCATCAAGGTTTCATGAAATAGTATTCATTTGTATGTTTAGTGCATCATTGTGAAAATTATGTTTAATGCATCAAAAATATGTTTAGTGCATCCTCGAACATATTAGAGCATCAGTGAGTATGGTTAGTGCATCAATGATTATGATTAATGCATTCTTAGACATATTAAGGCATCAGTTTATGTGTTTAGTGTAGCTGTATGTATGTTTAGTGTATCCGTTTGTATTTTAGGGCATCAATGTGAGTATGATTAGTATTGACCTGCTAAGTTTCTACAATGAATACAATAGGGCATCAGTGTGTTGCCATAGCGAGAAAAAACATTTTTAGTTCCCTTTAGCAACCACATCAGTGAAAGGCGTATACTTTATTTTGTACTTTCACTTCTAGCTTTTAAACATGTTAAATTATTTAACTCACAAAGTTTTGTTTTCTTAACAGCTAAACTTGTTATCGTAGGATTTAGTATCGGTGTTGCATGTGCACTTTAATCTGCATTAAACTTGTTATCGTAGGATTTAGTATGGGTGTTGCATGTGCACTTTAATCTGCAGCTTGTTTCGCTCAAGGAATAATTAGAAATGGGAGCCCATACTCGATAAACTTGAGGGCTGTAGTTGGATTGAGCGGATGGCTTACTTCGCTCAAGTAGGGATAAAAAGATTTCCAAAAACATGTTTGTTGTCCACCAGATCCGCATATCGCTCATCGTGCATGTGGTTTTAATCTAAAAACTTTACGAGCTCATACTAATTTTTGATTGCTATGCTATATGCATATCACTTTTGGAAGTTCTTTAATCAGTAAATTACACACATAAGCAGCTTGGTCTTTGGATCAAGTGCTTTTGATTTTATTATCCGTTATTTAGGTGTCAAAAATCGGTTCTATACCAACTGCCACAAATATGGTTATTTAGGCGTCAAATAATCACCTACTTTTCTACCCAATTTTTATGACTTTTGACTCACATTTTATAGTTGAAAACACTTATATTGAGTTCATGATCTAACCTTTCTACGTGTTTGCTATGGTTATAATTTTTAAATGCAAGTTCATTGCTAAAAAATTAGTGAAAAAAGCAGTTCTAATTTGTCTTGATGCAATTTTAGGTTAACCTTGAATACCTGGGCCGTGTTGTTTCAACACTGATTGAGTGCTCTATCCCGATAGTGTTGTGGGAACTGATTCCCACACTACTATGATTGATGGATTAGGTGTAACTGGTTGGGGTGTTGGAGGTATTGAAGCCGAGGCGGCATGCTTGGGCAGGTACAAAATTCGGAAATAACAATTAACTTGTCATATTTCCTATGGAATATTTTTGATATTGTAGATACGTTAATGGTGTTGGTATGGTTGTTTGATCTACTGAAATGAGTTGAATGTATAACAACCGCAAAATTTCAGGTCATTACTCAACCTTAAGCTCGAATAATTAATCTTCTAAGTATACATGTTTACGTTAATGCACGATTTCAAAGTTAGACTCACACGTCACGTTCCGGCACAACCAAAATCTAAAAAACATTTTATTAAGGCTTCTTTGAAATTTCGTGGAATACTAGTCGAGTTTACACTTATTTTTCGTGGAAAAACTATTTTAAACGTAATGGTTCTAATTCCGAGTCCGAGAGCGGTCGTGATCGAGCCCGAATGGGTCCCACTCCATAATATTACAAAAGATTATTAACTTTTCAAATATTACCCTTCCTTTTATTTTCTCATTCGCCCCCTTCCTTACCTTGTTGGCAAATATGGTCCCTCCTAGCATATAAAAGAAATTTTTTAGGGTTTTATCCCATATGATACTACACCTCACCGGAATCCATTTTTCCGGCGCCGCTACACTTTTTCCGACGATTTTCCGGCGACCCATATTATTTCCGTACGAATTAGATCAAGACACAAGGAGGATTTCTGGGTAAATTTGGAGTCTCAAAGGGCACGTTTGGGGTCGTCTCTGTCATATACCACCGTTCACCATCATCACTTTCTTTTTTTTTTGTACTCTCGTTTGGTAAGCACGAAACATTGTCCCTATTATCATCTTCATTATTTATTTTTGTTGATTTTTTTAAAACCCTGATCGGATGTTTGTTAACCCTAACGTTTTTATATAAAAATTTAACAAAACCTTATGTTTTAAATACGAACTCGTGTGGATCTAAAACTTTGGCTCGTAACTCGTGTAACTCAGTTCTGAGTCACTCGGCTCGTCCGAGTCAACTCACGAGTTGAGTTGACTCGTGACTATGTTTTATATATTTCATGTTTATTTAGTCATTTGAGCGTATATTCGTCCGTGTATAGTTATCCTTGTTGTTTGATTCTTGTTGCTTACTTTTGATAGTAAGCTAGTTGTTATTTGACGTGTATGGGTGCAAGTCGTGACTCAAGGGAGTCACGACCTTGATGTAAACTGTTGTCCGAGTCATCATTTGGACTCGTCCTACTGTTGGTCAGTTATGTTTGCGTCTGGTATGTGGAATTGACCTGTTTTGTTTATTGCTTCGTGTTTATGAGTTTAGAATTGTTGTCCTGGACTTTGTTGTTTACGTTTATGTTGTCGTGTATGCGTAGACCCGTATGGGTGAATCGTGACTCATTATGAGTCATGACATAGCAAGTAACCAATTTATGTTTGTGTATGACTATACTATTGAATTCGGGGGTATTCACTTAGTGTCATTATTTTTGTTATAATTGTGAAATTTGAGTTACAGTTTTGTTTAATGCGTGTGGCTTGGTCAAGACCCTCGTAAAGGGTTGGTTCGGTTCAATGCATAGCGTAATATGGCTACAAGTGTGGTCTCGGTTTTTGTGGGTTAATACAACACACCAAGGCGGTGTGCTCGTGATGTGTACCACGACACACGAAGTGTCGTGGGGACTTGATCGTAACATATAGTTTAGTCCTATACCATTTGGATCATTAACGAGGTTAAGTAAACCTTGAAATAGTCCTGGTCGCGGATGTCAAAACAAGTGTGTAGTATTTTGTGTTGGTATGGTTTTTGGGTTGGGCTCGGTGTTGCCAAATGGGCTAAGGAAGGCCATAAGGTTAAAATTGGTTAAACTTGGGATCGTAAGCCCAAGATAGTGTGTTGAGTTAAAGTATCCAGATTGGGCCCAAAAGCCCAATAGCGTGTGTTTATATGGTTATACTTGTCGCAGTATTTCATTTATCGTTCGTTACTAACGTAATTTATATTCTTGGTTTTGTCGATGATGTTTCGGATGCTTTTCGGGAACTTGGGATATGATATGGTCTTGGATACGGATATTGTAACAAAAACCTATGCTTGGATAATATGGATGTTCGTTATTGGATTTACGGTATTAGCCGAAGGACTTATGGACGATTTTGGACACAAAATAGTCTATAAACCCGACACTAATATATACGCGAATGATAACGACGAATTAATAATGAAACTTGTAAAAAAATAATAAAACTTGTAAAAATTAAATAAAACTTGTATAAATTGTATCAAATTAGTGAAAAGTAATAATTAGAACTTTTTATTTAAAAGTCGTAATGACTTGAAATGTTTTATAAACGGACGCATCATGTCCAAATTTTTATAAAACCATTTTACAACTTAAACCATTACAATTTGTAAATGTTATAAACTTTTATAGTTTTTCAATTATTAACATGATACACCTTTCATTAAATGTATAATTCTTTCTAAAACCTCAATGTTTCACAAAATATTTGGGTTATGGGGTAAAACACTGAAACATGTTATCGACGGGTCCTTTCGTTGTCTTTTATTCTTTCCTATTCGTTATTCCTTCTTGTCGTCTTTTCGTTACTCCTTCAGTTCATTATTTTGGTGCGAGTTATTTTGCGTCTATTTGTTTTCGTAAAAACCACACGAGCTTCGATACTAGACTTTTTACAAATAACTATTCGAGTCATCTACGAAAACTAAAATACGTTAGTTTTGAAAACTATTGTACATTACACTATTTTGAGTTATATTCTGAGATAATCAATGGTTATTAGGTTGTGCCATTCGTGTATCGCTGTGCCTTGCTTCTTGACACTGTTTACATTGCCTAAGTTACTATTCATTGCTATCTACTGAGGTGAGTTTTCGTAGCCCCTTTTTCACTATATTTTCCTTGGGGGAAAATGGTACTCAATGGTTTTCAAATATTTTTATGTTGTGACTTACTTTTACATGATTTTTGGACATATATGTGTGATGATGCGATTATGTGCTATGAAACATTTTGCTTTGTTGACTTCTTGACTGCGCGACTGTTAACTCTCTGCGGAGGGCCCACTTGATGATAGATCAATCGGGATAGCTCCCCACACATATTGGTTACATGTATGATACGCACTATAGGTTCAGTTGGCGCGATACTATTACTGTTTTCATCTCCATGCTTGTAATTTGTTATCATTCACACTATTGTCCTACTTTACATTATTCACGACAACGGTATACTTTCAAACCTACGAGCTCACCAACTTTATATTGACATTTTCGAGTATCCATTTTCAAAAGCTAAAATCGAAGTTTCTTAGAAGGTTGAGTATTGGCCTAGCTTAGCGAGACTTAGACAAGACCCTCCCGGGTTGTATCCCGTGGAGTTGCTTATGTGACTTTTCCTTATGAATGTAGTTTGACTTAAGACCTATATTTGGATTTCTGGTTTATGTACTTATCCCGGTTGTGGGAGTTTGCGACTATGATTTATCGTATGTTATGCACTTTTAGTATTTCTCTATGTAGACGCCTTGTGTTCTTGATCATGAAGTCATGCCCTGTAAATGCCTTTCCGCTGCGCCATTTTTGGGGTGTGACAGATTGGTATCAGAGCCTCGGTTATAGAGAATTAGGTGGTTTAACCTAGACTATAACCTAGGAACCTTTATATAGCTTTCATAATAGGATCTAAGTGTGCGGTTACGTGTTTATTCGCCTAGTATGTATTAGTGCCTAGTATTAGACCTTAGGAAACCCTCCCTCCTGAATTGCGTCAAATTGTTTTCAAATCCCTTAAGTTCTTAAATGATTTGCACCTAAAATTTCAAAACTGTTCTTGTTTGATTGGGTTGCGAAGTTTATTAAGGGCGCAAATTGTTAATTGACTTAATGGATTTGAGGGATTGACTCAAGGATGAGATATAGGCTAGATGGCGTGAAGTGATGATGATAGGAAAATGTGGCATGATGCTATTCTAAAAACGCCTGGCCAACGTTTTTACAATAGCATGATGCGACATGGACTTATCAAATTCATGAATTTCCAAATAGGTCGTTAGCTTAGAATCATGACGTGTTTTCCAACCCAAATCACCTATCTCCTATTTAACGTTTATCAATGTCCTTCCATGTATAATCATGCCTCCAAGAAGATCAGCACGGGTTAACCGAGGTGTTCCAGCCTCGAGGGGTGGAAGGACTGGTGGACGGGGAGGTAGGGGAGGAGGTTGTGGATCTGGGAACGACAACAACTACGCAAACCCCGACTTTTCCACCATCATCGCTCAACAGCTACAAAACTTACTTCCCACTATCATTGCTCAAGTAGGTGACCACATCAGCAACCCCGGAAATAACGGTAGTATGAACGACAATGTGGAGAATGATAACACCAATGACAACGGCAGAAATGGAAATAACAACAACAACATCAGAGGGTGCTCGTACAAGGAATTTTCGGCTTGTAAACCAGTGGACTTCAATGGTAATGGAGGGGTGTTGGGTTACACCCGATGGGTCGAGAAGATGGAGTCAGTGATTGACATAAGTGAGTGCGCAAACCATCAGAAAGTGAAGTATGCTACATGTTCATTGTCTGGAAAGGCATTGACCTGGTGGAACACTCAAATTCAAGCCAGGGGTAGGGAAGCTTCCATAGGTATGACTTGGGATGATTTTAAGGCATTACTGAAGGAAGAATACTGCCCAGACAATGAAATGCAGAAGATAGAGCATGAGTTCTACAATCATGCTATGGTAGGAACTGGTCACGCGACATATACAGATCGATTCCATGAACTTGCTAAATTGGTACCTCATATGGTCACCCCTGAATCCAAGAGAATTGAGAGGTACATCTATGGGTTGGTTCCCGAGATCCGCGGGATAGTGAAAGCAACTGAGCCTACAACTATTCAAAGCGCGATACTGAAATCTGCAGCATTAATAGATGAAATGATTAGGAATGGAACCTCGTCTAAGACTGGTGATAAGAGAAAGGCTGTGAATGAGCCAAGTAAACAAGGAGGTGAAAAGGGTGACAACAAGAAGGCAAAATGGGGAAAGGGATTTGTGGCTACCAGTACCGTTAAGAGGGAGTATCAAGGTCCTCACCCTATGTGTGCCAAATGCAACTATCATCACCCGGAGACTAAGCCATGCCAGGCTGTGTGCTTTAACTGCAAGCGACCTGGTCATAGGGCTAAAGATTGTAGGGTAGTAGCTAAACAAGTGACACCTGTGAATGTTGTGAACCCAAGGGCTTGTTATGAATGTGGGAACCCAAATCATCTTCGGAATGCGTGCCCTAGGTTGGGTAGGACACGGGCGCCAGTGCAGAACAACCAGAATCAGACTTTGGCAATTGGTGGGAACAACGCAAACCATGGAAACAATGATAACCCAGCTCGTGGCCGAGTATTCGTGATGAACGCAGAAGAGGGACGCAAAGACCCAAACATCGTGATGGGTACGTTCTCTTTAAACGACCACTATGCTACTGTGCTATTTGACTCTGGTGCCGATTATAGCTTTGTTTCCACTAAATTTATGCCTCTATTGAATATGGAACCCGGTAGACTAGGCTTTAGTTATGAAATTGAAATTGCAAGTGGTCAAAGGGTAGAAATCAATAAGATCGTTCGCGGATGCAAACTAGAATTAGAAGGCTATACTTTTGACATCGACTTGATGCCATTTGGGCACGGAAGCTTCGACGTGATTGTGGGAATGGACTGGTTGGCAAAGCATAAGGCTGTAATAGTATGCCATGAGAAGATGGTCCGAGTGCCACTACCAAATGGTGAAATCCTTAAGGTTTATGGAGAGCGATTCGAGAAAAGGTGAAGCACCTCATGAGCATGCAGGTAGACGAGTAGAAGCTAGAAGATATCTCAGTCGTCCGAAATTTTCCTGAGGTTTTTCCCGACGATTTGTCCGGATCACCTCCTTTGCGAGAAGTCATTTTTCGCATAGACTTAATTCCTAGAGCGATGCCGGTTGCAAAGTCTCCTTATCATTTGGCACCTACTGAGATGGAGGAGTTGTCTAATCAACTCAAGGAACTCCAACACAAAGGTTTCATTCGACCTAGTTCCTCGCCATGGGGAGCACCGGTATTATTCGTCAAGAAAAAGGATGGTTCCTTTAGGATGTGCATCGACTACCGTGAATTGAACAAGCTAACAATTAAGAACCGTTATCCCCTTCCGAGAATTGATGACTTATTCGACCAACTGCAAGGTTCACGATACTTTTCCAAGATAGATCTTCGTTCCGGCTACCATCAACTACGAGTGCACGAGGAAGACATTCCGAAAACCGCGTTCAGAACTCGATACGGTCATTTTGAGTTTACGGTTATGCCTTTTGGACTGACAAATGCGCCTGCAGTTTTCATGGACTTGATGAACCGGTATGTAGGCCATACTTAGATAAATTTGTTATCGTGTTTATCGATGACATTTTGATCTACTCCAAGACTAAAGAAGAACATAAGTTGCATTTAAAGTTAATCCTAGAGTTGCTCAAGAAGGAGAGTTGTACGCCAAATTCTCAAGTGTGAATTGGTGGAAGAAGTCCAATTCCTTGGACATGTGGTTAACAAAGATGGCATTCATGTGGACCCCAAAGAAGATTGAAGCGAGAAGAATTGGGAAGCTCCTAAGTCTCCAATGTCCCGCTCATTTCTAGGATGGCGGTTACTACCGACGGTTTATCGCGAACTTCTCCAAGATTGCCAAACCTCTCACCTCGATTGCTCAAAAGAACAAGAAATACGTCTGGGGTGAAGAACAAGAAGAGTCCTTTCGGACATTGAAGGATAATCTGTGTAACGCACCAATTTTAGCTCTTCCCGCTAGACCAGAAGATTTTGTAGTATATTGTGATGCTTCATGTCAAGGTTTTGGGTGTGTATTGATGCAAAGAGGTAAAGTGATTGCATATGCTTCTTGACAATTGAAAGTCCACGAGAAGAATTACACCACCCACGATCTGGAACTGGGCGCTGTAGTATTCGCTCTCAAGATATGGAGACATTACTTGTATGGGACGAAAAGTATTATCTATATCGACCACAAGAGTCTTGACATATCTTCACCGTAAAGAGTTGAATATGCGCCGGAGGAGATGGATTGAACTCTTCACGACTACGATTGCGAGATTCGTTACCACCCGTAAGGCAAACGTGGTGGTGATGCTTTAAGTAGGAAAGAAAGGCTCAAGCCAAGAAAGGTAAAAGCTATGAGCATAACCATACGGTCGAGTATCAAGGATAAGATACTAGCAGCAGAGTGTGAAGTGTCTAAGGACACAGATATATTGGCAGAGAATATGCGGGGACTAGATAGCCAGCTGGAGAAGAAAAATGATGGCGGACTGTATTTTATAGATCGGATTTGGGTGCCATTGAAAGGTGGCGTGAGAACCCTAATCATGAACGAAGCCCACACGACGAGATATTCTATCCATCCAGGAGCGGATAAGATGTACTACGACCTTAGAGAATTGTATTGGTGGCCTGGGATGAAGAAAGACATAGCTATTTATGTTAGCAAATGCCTGACTTGCTCAAAGGTGAAAGCCGAACATCAGAAACCATCTGGGTTACTACAACAACCGGAGATTCCCGAGTGGAAGTGGGAAAGGATAACCATGGATTTCATCACAAAGTTTCCAAGAACTAGTAGTGGACATGATTTGATATGGGTTATCGTAGATAGGTTGACCAAGTCTGCACATTTCATACCAATTCGGGAGGATTATAAGATGGAAAGGTTGGCTAGGATCTACATCAATGAGATAGTGGCGAGGCATGGTGTGCCTATATCAATTATATCTGATCGCGATGGCCGTTTCACCTCAAACTTCTGGCAAGCGCTGCAAAAGTCACTGGGATCACACCTAGACATGAGTACGGCTTACCACCCTCAAACCGATGGTCAGAGTGAGCGTACCATACAGACCTTAGAAGACATGCTCAGAGCGTGTGCCATAGACTTCGGTGGTAATTGGGATACTCATCTCCCATTGTGCGAGTTCTCCTACAACAACAGTTATCATACCAGTGTAGATATGGCACCATTCAAAGCACTTTATGGGTGGAAGTGTCGTTCACCTATTGCATGGGCAGAGGCTGGAGAAAGCCAAATGATTGGACCTGAGATAGTGATGGAGACCACTGAGAAGATCATTCAAATCAAGGATAGACTTAAAGCCGCACGCGACCGTCAGAAGAGTTATGCTGACAACCGGCGAAGACCCTTAGAATTATGTGTTGGTGATCATGTGTTACTCAAGGTGTCGCCTTGGAAAGGTGTTGTACGATTTGGAAAGAAGGGCAAGTTAGCACCACGATACGTAGGACCTTTTGAAATCACTGAAAGAATCGGACCGGTAGCTTACCGACTACGACTACCCCAAGAGCTAAGTGGCGTTCATGATACGTTCCACGTGTCGAATCTCAAAAAGTGTCTTGCTGATCAAACCTTACACGTACCTTTAGAAGAGATCCAGATACATCCTAAATTACACTTTGTAGAGAAACCGGTTGAAATCGTAGAGCGCGAGATCAAGAAGCTGAAGCGTAGCAAGATACCATTAGTTAAGGTCCGTTGGGACTCAAAACGTGGACCTGAGTTTACTTGGGAACGAGAGGATCAGATGAGACTTAAGTACCGACACTTGTTTGATGATAGTACTAGCTGAATTTTGAGGACAAAATTCAAATTAACGGGGGTAGACTATAACAACCGCAAAATTTCAGGTCATTACTCAACCTTAAGCTCGAATAATTAATCTTCTAAGTATACATGTTTACGTTAATGCACGATTTCAAAGTTAGACTCACACGTCACGCTCCCAAGACAACCAAAATCTAATAAACGCTTTATTAAGGCTTCTTTGAAATTTCGTGGAATACTAGTCGAGTTTACACTTATTTTTCGTGGAAAAACTATTTTAAACGTAATGGTTCTAATTCCGAGTCCGAGAGCGGTCGTGATCGAGCCCGAATGGGTCCCACTCCATAATATTACAAAAGATTATTAACTTTTCAAATATTACCCTTCCTTTTATTTTCTCATTCGCCCCCTTCCTTACCTTGTTGGCAAATATGGTCCCTCCTAGCATATAAAAGAAATTTTTTAGGGTTTTATCCCATATGATACTACACCTCACCGGAATCCATTTTTCCGGCGCCGCTACACTTTTTTCGACGATTTTCCGGCGACCCATATTATTTCCGTACGAATTAGATCAAGACACAAGGAGGATTTCTGGGTAAATTTGGAGTCTCAAAGGGCACGTTTGGGGTCGTCTCTGTCATATACCACCGTTCACCATCATCACTTTCTTTTTTTTGTACTCTCGTTTGGTAAGCACGAAACATCGTCCCTATTATCATCTTCTATATTTATTTTTGTTGATTTTTTAAAAACCCTGATCGGATGTTTGTTAACCCTAACGTTTTTATATAAAAATTTAACAAAACCTTATGTTTTAAATACGAACTCGTGTGGATCTAAAACTTTGGCTCGTAACTCGTGTAACTCAGTTCTGAGTCACTCGACTCGTCCGAGTCAACTCACGAGTTGAGTTGACTCGTGACTATGTTTTATATATTTCATGTTTATTTAGTCATTTGAGCGTATATTCTTCCGTGTATAGTTATCCTTGTTGTTTGATTCTTGTTGCTTACTTTTGATAGTAAGCTAGTTGTTATTTGACGTGTATGGGTGCAAGTTGTGACTCAAGGGAGTCACGACCTTGATGTAAGCTGTTGTCCGAGTCATCATTTGGACTCGTCCTACTGTTGGTCAGTTATGTTTGCGTCTGGTATGTGGAATTGACCTGTTTTGTTTATTGCTTCGTGTTTATGAGTTTAGAATTGTTGTCCTGGACTTTGTTGTTTACGTTTATGGTGTCGTGTATGCGTAGACCCGTATGGGTGAATCGTGACTCATTATGAGTCATGACATAGCAAGTAACCAATTTATGTTTGTGTATGACTATACTATTGAATCTGGGGGTATTCACTTAGTGTCATTATTTTTGTGATAATTGTGAAATTTGAGTTTCAGTTTTGTTTAATGTGTGTGGCTTGGTCAAGACCCTCGTAAAGGGTTGGTTCGGTTCAATGCATAGCGTAATATGGCTACAAGTGTGGTCTCGGTTTTTGTGGGTTAATACAACACACCAAGGCGGTGTGCTCGTGATGTGTACCACGACACACGAAGTGTCGTGGGGACTTGATCGTAACATATAGTTTAGTCGTATACCATTTGGATCATTAACGAGGTTAAGTAAACCTTGAAATATTCCTGGTCGCGGATGTCAAAACAAGTGTGTAGTATTTTGTGTTGGTATGGTTTTTGGGTTGGGCTCGGTGTTGCCAAATGGGCTAAGGAAGGCCATAAGGTTAAAATTGGTTAAACTTGGGATCGTAAGCCCAAGATAGTGTGTTGAGTTAAAGTATCCAGATTGGGCCCGAAAGCCCAATAGCGTGTGTTTATATGGTTATACTTGTCGCAGTATTTCATTTATCGTTCGTTACTAACGTAATTTATATTCTTGGTTTTGTCGATGATGTTTGGATGCTTTTCGAACTTGGGATATGATATGGTCTTGGATACGGATATTGTAACAAAAACCTATGCTTGGATAATATGGATGTTCGTTATTGGATTTACGGTATTAGCCGAAGGACTTATGGACGATTTTGCACACAAAATAGTCTATAAACCCGACACTAATATATACGCGAATGATAACGACGAATTAATAATGAAACTTGTAAAAAAATAATAAAACTTGTAAAAGTTAAATAAAACTTGTATAAATTGTATCAAATTAGTGAAAAGTAATAATTAGAACTTTTTATTTAAAAGTCGTAATGACTTGGAAATGTTTTATAAACGGACGCATCATGTCCAAATTTTTATAAAAACCATTTTTACAACTTAAACCATTACAATTTGTAAATGTTATAAACTTTTATAGTTTTTCAATTATTAACATGATACACCTTTCATTAAATGTATAATTCTTTCTAAAACCTCAATGTTTCACAAACTATTTGGGTTATGGGGTAAAACACCGAAACATGTTATTGACGGGTCCTTTCGTTGTCTTTTATTCTTTCCTATTCGTTATTCCTTCTTGTCGTATTTTCGTTACTCCTTGAGTTCATTATTTTGGTGCGAGTTATTTTGCGTCTATTTGTTTTCGTAAAAACCACACGAGCTTCGATACTAGACTTTTTACAAATAACTATTCGAGTCATCCACGAAAACTAAAATATGTTAGTTTTGAAAACTATTGTACATTACACTATTTTGAGTTATATTCTGAGATAATCAATGGTTATTAGGTTGTGCCGTTCGTGTATCGTTGTGCCTTGCTTCTTGACACTGTTTACATTGCCTAAGTTACTATTCATTGCTATCTACTGAGGTGAGTTTTCGTAGCCCCTTTTTCACTATATTTTCCTTGGGGGAAAATGGTACTCAATGCTTTTCAAATATTTTTATGTTGTGACTTACTTTTACATGATTTTTGGACACATATGTGTGATGATGCGATTATGTGCTATGAAACATTTTGCTTTGTTGACTTCTTGACTGCGCGACTGTTAACTCTCTGCGGAGGGCCCACTTGATGATAGATCAATCGGGATAGCTCCCCACACATATTGGTTACATGTATGATACGCACTATAGGTTCAGTTGGCGCGATACTATTACTGTTTTCATATCCATGCTTGTAATTTGTTATCATTCACACTATTGTCCTACTTTACATTATTCACAGCTTAACGGTATACTTTCAAACCTACGAGCTCACCAACTTTATGTTGACATTTTCGAGTATCCATTTTCAGGTGCTAAAATCGAAGTTGCTTAGAAGGTTGAGTATTGGCCTAGCTTAGCGAGACTTAGACAAGACCCTCTCGGGTTGTATCCCGTGGAGTTGCTTATGTGACTTTTCCTTATGAATATAGTTTGACTTAAGACCTATATTTGGATTTCTGGTTTATGTACTTATCCCAGTTGTGGGAGTTTGCGACTATGATTTATCGTATGTTATGCACTTTTAGTATTTCTCTATGTAGACGCCTTGTGTTCTTGATCATGAAGTCATGCCCTGTAAATGCCTTTCCGCTGCGCCATTTTTGGGGTGTGACAGAATGCATGTTGTGTGTGTGCACTGTGCAGGTACGAGTTAACTTTTATCCGGCTGGAAAGAGGATTGTATGATTAACCATAGACTTTGGAAGTGTCAATTTTGACGCATACATTTTCTTACGGGTCATTTTAGCCACTCGAGATATAGTAAGATCCACTCGTAAGGATGGAATTCTCATGGCTGTATCAACAAAAGAGAATGGGATTAAGATTTTGAGTTCATCGAACCATAACCAACAAACACGAATCATGACTGATTATTTGTAGGGTGCTTTGGTACAAGAAAAGTTATGGGACTTGTTTATCAACGAACCTGGAATGATAATGGAAGAAGGCTTCCCTAATCCAACTGGAAAAGAACAATCAATAAAAGGTTTTCATGTTTCTTGGATGCAACTATGTGTGTTTTCACTGCTTCTCATCTCCGCTTACGATGTAGAATCAATCCTTCTGTTTATCTTTTCCTGTCCGTGCTCAGGTTAGTTTTACTTCTAAAAACTTTAACCCTTTTTAACTATTTTCCACAAACAGTTTACAAATCTTATACATTACTTGCAGCAACTTTAACTACACCCAATGGTTATAGCGGATCACCCACAAGAACTGAACCAATTTTCATTAGGCCATTAGGCCTTTTAGATGGTCATGTTCATGTTTTCAAGCCACTTGAATTAAAATGCAAATGGGGTATCTCATTACCACCAACTGACAACGGGTCAACAAGCAATCTAGGAGCCACTTCACCTACCCAAGGGTCAGGATCAGAACAAGGGCAAGACGACCATTTTTTTTTACATTTTTATGGTTAATTAGTCATTTTTTCTAATCATGGGGCTCAAAACTAGTTACTGAATCTATTCATGCTTTTGTTTCAATCCCGGTTAATTATCCTTCCTCGTAAGTATTTTAGTGCATCTGTTTGTATTTTACTGAATTTGTTCATGCTTCGTTTCTTGTTTAGAATGGAGATACACAATGCCATTTCTCGAGCAGGCTGGCTTTGAGACCTGGGCAATTGATATTCTAAGATGGGGTTTCTCTAATTTGGAGTTGAAGATTCTTATTTTGGATGTCCAAACACCAATTTTGATTCGCTCCCAGGTAATGTGTTGCTGTTTCAATTCGTTTTCACTTGTGAACTCATAGATTTAGGTTATGTTTAATCTTTAATGGGTGAAATTGGTAAATCAATAAGTTTATTAGTGCCTACAACCTCCTCAACCACTTTTTCAAATAAATTGAGTCATTGAAGTAGGATGGCAAAGATGCATATTAAGGGTGTTTGGGAAACCATGTATATACAGTTTATACTTATCTATAAAAACAACTTATTTGTTGTGCAACGTCAAAATACGATGCAAAAGATACCATTTGTATTAACTTTTCAGCTTATATTTAATAAGTTGATCCAAAGCATCTTCAATAAGCTGACAAGCCTAATCTATTTTGCTCTTATCAAACACGCTAAACTGTTTATATTAGCGCATCTATGAGTATATTTAGTGCATCGAAAAGGTAGATATTAGGGCATCTATGAGTATGATTAGTGCATCAAAAAGCTAGATATTAGTGCATCGAAAAGATAGATGTTTACATGGTCATACCTTACGTGGGCTTTGGTCCGAGTATATATCATATGATTTTTCTTCGATCATTCGTTCCCGGGTCAATTTTAGACATGATGTATGGCAATGATTGAAATATTAAATATCTTGTCGCTAAATGGTATTAGGAAGTTTCCTGTAAACAATAAACTGGTTTACTTGAGAAGCCCAGGAAGATCAATTGGAATGAGGATAAAACGAAGATGATTGCCAACATCCCGTTTTATATTCTAGATGGACAAGAAGGTAATGTTCTTTACTACCAAAATCCCTGATTTTCATTTGGAAATTTGACCTTATTTGAGTAATGGATTTTAAGGGTTACTTGCGTAAATTGCCATCACACTTTCTCATTTGTGCTTTTTTAAGTCATACCAATGTTGTACACCTTAGTCGTTAAAGATGGTTGTGTCCTGGTTGGGTTATTTTATAGCAAAAAAAAATTGACTGTTAAAAATTATACTTTTAATAAGATATCCTAAACTGATGTATAAAACTATTAAGACATGTATAACATACTGTTTTGTTTTCTAGATGGTTTTTGGTATGGTGAAGCAAGTTTGGTTAGTTGGACCATATTGATTATACTCTTAATAAGACATGATATTGTAGTGCCTAAATAGTACATTTAACTTCTTTAAGATTGGAAAACATGAAGTTGTGTCTACCAGGGATTAGTTTTTCTTTGTAGGGTTGTGGCTTGTGGGTAATGCAATAATAATTTAGGCGTCAATATCACGTTTTTACCGTTATTATTGAAGATTGATAATGTATTAAGCTTCCCATTTGGTCCGTGTTATCCATCTCGAGTTCATAATGTTGTATCAGTTATAACATGTGGACTAGCTATTGAGGCTCTGGATCTGCTTCGTGAAAGAAAAGGCATTTTTAACATTGTAATTAGTGATTATAAGATGCCTGATATGTATGGTTTCAAGCTTCTTGAGCATGTTGGACTCGAGATGGATCTTCCCGTCATAAGTCAGTATTTCTCTATTTTCGGCTTTATATATGTATATACTACGGGGAATCCTAGTACTAATTTCAGATCGTGTTTAATAAATTTAATGCAGTGATGTTTGTTGACTGAGGACAGGGCTTGTGACTATCTTGTGAAGCCGACTCGAATGAAGAAACTAAGAAACATATGGCAGCATGTTTACAGGAAGAAGATACACGAGATGGAGATACTGAAAATCTCATAGATCTTGAAGAGATTTTGATGATGAGAAATGTAACTGAACACTCTGATGATGTTAATTACTTTCTTTGTGGAGGTGACATCACACCGGGCAAGAAAAGAAAAGATGTTGAACATAAGTACGATTGAGAAAGACTTTTCTAAGAATTCGTCGGTCAAGAAAGCAAGAGTAGTTTGGACTGTCGATGTGCAACAAAAAACTGTTCAAAAGGATGTTTAAATACTTAAATCTCGACTTCAGAGTATGTGTTTTTTTGTTAATTGTACTTTTTTTGTATTTGAACCATGAATAGTAACATTATTACGTATGTAGTTTGATGAATAAATATATTTTCAATTATAAACTTAGTATGTTCAAAAAAAAATAAACGTAGCACTTGACTGAGAATTGTTTTGTTTAAATGTTTAAAAAGTGTAAAACAGCCCTCAAGAAATAAAGAAAGTAACAAAGAAGCCACCTTATAAAACACAAGAAGTTACAATGATGCCCCTGTGGTTGGGAAAAAAAAGGAGGGGAAATGGGAGAGGGTGATTTGTACACTTTTCTCTAAAGATGGACTTTTTAAATGATCCAATATATATATATATATATATATATATATATAGTTTGTTTATATATATTTTCGTTAGATTTGTTTTTGCATATTTTTACATATTAATCTTTGGTGTTTTTTTTTATTGGTAATTGGAATAAGACTTTGTTTACATGAATTTTAATGGTTTTTGATGAAAAATGAGGCTTGTTGATGGGTTTCTTGCTGGGTCTTTTTAATGAGCATATTTGATAGGTCATTCTGATAAACATTTTTTATAGGTCTTTCTCATGACTAAATATGCATTTCTAATAAGTCTTTTTTATTAGCATTATTTATAATATGCATTTTTGATAGGTCTTTCTGATGAGCATTATTTATTGGTCTTTCTCATGACCAAATTTGTTTCATTTGAGTCTTTTTAAACACAAATTCATACTTACCCATTATGTTTACTTTGACCAAATTGCATAATCAACCTGTTCAAATAAAAAACATTTTAGTAAAAAAATACATGTTGGATTGGTTTTTACATATTAAACGTTTGAATTTAAGATATATATGACCTTAAAAGAATAATTAGAGCCTAATAGCTAGATGTAGCTAGTAATAACTTTGGAACCAACATGCCTTTGGAACCAGGTTAGCATAAAGACCAAAAGAGAAGATAATTAATGTAGCCTAACTGGTATAAAGCTTATTTAATAATCATATGAGGAACTAAATATAGCTTAAAAATATTTAAAATGAAGAAATCTATATTAACTCAATAACTCCCTATAATTGGCTACAAAAACATATATGTTATAATCAAAGACCTTACTTCCTTCATTTTAGATGTCCTAATGAGACACAATAGGTAGTCAATGCCTGCAATTAAAGCTGAAATAAAAAGAAAATCCTTCAAACTAATCCAAATGAAACAACTTTATAGAGGAATTTATCTTTAGTATACCATGTACCTTGTACCACTTTGTATGAATCCAAATGAAACAGCCTACACAAAGTACATGAGCAGTTTAAGCGATTGTTAATGAAATCAAAGTACACTCATATAAGACTATCTTTATCAACAATCTATCACAACCCAATCTTTTAATAAAATATTATTTTCTCTTTCCTCCACTTACGTAACCAATACATATAACCCATCTATATTTTTTTTACCATTTATCAACAACCCAATTCAACCAATACATACAACCAATCAATTCATTTATAAAATAATAAGTATTTAAAGAAAAAAAAACAAAAAAGCAAATAGCCATTAAAACATTGACATGTGGCAGATTGTAGGTTGAGAACTTGGGTTGCTTGATGATTTAGATTGGAAGGAAAGAGTGGATGGTAAGATTAAAAAAATATTATTTTGTACTTTTATATTCTATGAATTGGGTTGGCAACCCAACTGATAAACATAGTCTAATAAGTAAACATATGAAAGCATATCACGTGAATAAACATGGGCTATAATGTTTATTTTTACTTTTGGTAAAATAAATGATAACAGTTCTTTGAGTTGAGTAACAATTGTGTTAATACTTGATACCCAAACCCAAAATAATAAAGCTAAACATTGAATGTACTACATACCATCTCATATAAGATGAATGTCGCTAAATTCAGATTTGACATAAAAAAAACTTGGTTCCAAGTTCCAACTTTACATACACCAATACAGCAATACTATTTGATTGTGTCAAGCATGATGTGAAAATTTTAACAATTATCTAGTTTGCTAGATAAAATGATTTACACGTGGGGCTAATTTTGACACGTTTTTTATTAGAATAATTTTCAAATATTGCTTGTGTAACACCTCTAAAACGGCATAGGGGAAGCACACAACAATTGGGGTGCTACTAAATTGATATCACAACATAAGCATAGAACAACTGATTTTCATAAAGGAACTTTTATTTGGAAAACTAGAAGGGGGGTTGATTAGTTTTACCGATTAAAACTATTTAGATCGACTTATGTCAATCAATTTGGTATGCGTGTTGGATAATGATAGATAATCATATAAGTAGGTAATGCAAAGATAAAGAGTAAGGAAACACAAAACCATGACACGAGTATTTATAGTTGTTCGGCTACAAGGACACCTTCCTTGCCCTACTCCACTCCCCGAGTACCCCACTCGAGAGTTCGTAAGCACTACACAACACAAGCTCTTTAATGTGGTGGAGAAGCCTTCACAACGTCACCAACTCTTTATCCAGTACTAGGCTAGACACCGAGTTCTTCCACGAGGTAGAATTACACCTATCACAACGTCGCCTACACTTTATCCGGTACAAGGCTAGATAAGAGTTCTATTACAAAGGAGGAACTACTACCCAACACTAAACCACAACACGACTACCCCAAAGGAGACACACTCCTTATTACGACACCATGATAAGGATTTAAAATGTACACTTTTGAGAGGTCATTTAAGCCCTTAATCGACCACTTTTATATCCGTTACTGCTTAATTTCGTTCCTTTTCACTTTTTAGGTCTCTTGAAGGCAAAATGCTGGAATGATGCTTATTTGGACGAAAAGGCGTGAATATGTGAAGAAAATGGCTAAAGTCAAGATCAAGACACTCAAGCTGCTGGAAATGCACCCGACGACGTCACAGACAAAGGGCGACGCCGTCCCTCTATTTGCGACGGCTCATAAGTGAAATTGCTATTTTGTATCTGACGGCGTCACGCTTTGAAGAGTAGGGCCTCAAGACTCAGACGGCCTAGATCCAGATTCAGACGATGTTAGAAGTTGAAGCTGACGGCGTCACAACCACAACGTAACGCCGTCCCAAAGTTGACTTGGCCAAGACGAAACCCTAATAGCGGCGATCCGACGGCGTCACAATTAAAAAGTGACGCAGTCGCAGTTGTAACTCTATATATAGAATTCGATTTTCAGACTTTTAGAGAGGTAAATTTGTGGAGTAAAAACCTAAAACGATTTTGGTTTGTCTTGGGCAGTATCTTAGGGTTCTCATACCCTATTTTACAACAAGATAAGTAATTTACTTCATTGATTTCATTATGTCTTCGATTGTATGTGTGTATGCTTGCATGTTCACCATGTCCGGCTAATTTACTTGTGTGTTTGCTTAGATCTATGAAACCTAGTTATTGAATATTGATTGGTTGGCTCTTATCTTAATTGTAATTGGCTTAGGATTGCAATAGGCCATCGTTGTGTTTTTTAAGCTTGAGTAATCTTTGTGAACATTAGTTTATAATCGCCTAGAGTTATTGTAGGATAAAAATCCAAAGGTAACCTTAGAGTTAGTTTATGAATCCTAGAGATTTTGTAGGCAATAACCTTAAGGTATTCTCAAAGAGTTAGGGAGAAAAGATACCCTACGACCTTAGAAGACACAACGCGTTAAGAATAAGGACGTGACAATTCAACCATCAATAAAAGATAACTAGGGAGTAATAGTATCTAAGTAGACACATTTTTAATCATCATACGAGCACATATCAATAGACATAGACTACCCCTTAGCTTAGTTAATTAGATAATTAGATTGTAGATTAATAGGTAGAAGTACCACCCCCCCAAATCCAATACCCCGAGATCGTACCTTTCAATTTTCTAAAAAATTATAAAAAAGATAAAAAAATAATCTTCCTCAACCCCAACCTTAGCGTAGTAATTTCTCACTAGCATTCCTATTCCCCTATAGAACGATATCAATCTCGAGGCTTACCCTAATACTACACTACAACAGTTAGGTTCACTGCCTAGGTGGTTGCAAAACTTGCTCGAAGAAAAGGAAGTTTCCTTTGACCCCGAACGCGCGTTGTACGCGTATCAAGTTTTTGGCGCTGCTGCCGGGGAATAGAATAGCTAGTTAGATTTCCACCTCGTTTAGGTTTCCTTGCTTGATTCCTATCAAGTAAGCTTTTTTCTCATTTTTTAGCTTCCTCGTAGTCTATCCTCCCTTCTTCGTGAATTTGTTAGTAACCCTATCACTTTTCATCATGGAATGTGATAATCAACCACCCCTCATCAACCCACCACCAAATGACCCGCCTAGAGGCCGCACTCTTGGTGAATACTCAAGACCAAGCCACCTAGGCTATAGGAACACCATTGAGCTTCCCAATCAAGCCCAAACTACGGCCCTGCAATCCGACACCATCCGGTTGGTGCAAAACGGATGTGCATTCCATGGACTTCGTTCCGAAGATCCTAATCAGCATCTTAAGGATTTCCTTAAAATCGTCGATTCCATCGACCTTGATGCTACTACTCGGGAGACCACATGCTTGCGTCTCTTCCAATTCTCTCTACGGGACTAAGCTAGTAATTGGCTTGAGCGACTTCCCGCCGGCTCCATCTCAAGTTGGGATGATCTCACTACTCGTTTCCTTGCCCAATTTTTCCCATCGGGGAGAACTACTAAGCTTAAGAATGAAATCTTGATGTTCCAACAACGTCAAGGTGAATCTCTCTACGAAGCATGATATCATTTCAAGGACTTGCTCCATAAAGTCCCTCATCATGGCATTGATCTTTGTCTTCAAGTCCAAATCTTTTATGATCATGTCAACTTCTCAACTAAGTAATACATCGACCAAGCGGCCGGTGGTAAACTTAGTGATCTCACCGCGGAAGAATCGTGGGGTATAATAGAGGACCTTGCTATCTATGACAATGAAAGTTGGAATGACCCCCGTGAGTTGCCCAAAACCATCAAGGCAATCTCCTTGCCTCCCATTAAATTATAAACTTCCGATCGTATAATGCTCGAACTTGAAGATCAAGTCAAATTCCTAATGAGCTCCTACGAAAATCCTAAGTGTTCACGCCATGTGAACAAAGTCTCTTCCTTGTGTGAGCTATGTAGTGGTCCTCATGACACTCGTACTTGCACAAGACTCCCCGAACAAGCTTCCGTTGACTACGCATCCTCACCTACCAATGGAATGGGAGGAAGATTCCCTACAACACCCAGACCTAGGACTTTCAATGATGCCCGAGAAGCATGGAAGGGCAAACCCGACTTCTATTGGGGACAAACCAAAGAATTCACCTCTAATGATTTCTCATGGCCCCCCTCTCACGTCCCTAGCCAACAAAACATAGAAGGGATGTTACAACATCTAGTTACATCCCAAGAAGCTCAAATAACCAAGCTTTCGAACCGCTTTAACCAACAACAAGCCGAGATGGATAGGAAGATAGATAACCTTTTGAAAGCTATGACCAATAGTGATAGGAAGACCACCGAAAAGGTTAATGCCATCTCTACTCATTCTCCCGAAGCTTCCGGTGTGAAAATTAAGGACCCAAGTAAGTTAGCCAAGCACGTCCAATTCGTCAATACCATCACCTTAGTGAAACCTAATAGGACTTATGACGAAGCGAACCATGAGACGGTACTTAAGTTTAGTGAGACTCCTAAGAATGAATCGACCGATGAAGTAGATGAAGTAGGCGATGTGTTGGAATCACTCCTAAACTATATTTCAAGTGTTTGTAATCAATATGTAATAGGTTACTTAATTAGGATTTTAAGTTAGTATTAATGGCAAGGCTTATGTAGAAAGCCCATAAGCCTTGGCCCAAGCCCATAAGGAAGGAAGGGAACTTGTAGTGTTGCCCTAGTCCCTTCCCCTATAAATAATGTTGTAAACCTTCATTTGAAGGTGGGTTGTTCATTTCACTCATATATCCTACGCATAACTTTCTCTAGTATCTACACGTGTGTGTGTGTGTTTTGTTCAACCGATCATCTTTATCTATATTTCTTACATATTGATGCTTGTGTTACAATATGGTGACCTAACAGTGGTATCATTCGCCATCTAGTTAGGTGAAACATATTTGTTTTTGAAGTATTTTGTTATACGCGTGAGTTTTTATGTTCTAAATCTCTCATACGCTTAAAGCTTCAATTTTTACACTTCAAAACTCAAGATTCTTATACTTTAAGGTTTATTTAGTGTTAAAGTTTAAGTTTTTAGCATTAAGTTTGAAACTTTACGTGTGTAGCATTGTTTTCGAGCTTGATTTCATTCGTATAGTACTTTCTACTCGTAAGGTGAAAAAGTGTTTTGGATCATCAAGTTTCATACTTTAGTGTTAGTTTGGTGATATTGAAGTTTTTTCATCATAAAAATCAGGTTTCTAAACACTTTTGGGCATAAAATCAGTTTTTGGTGAAACTTGGTATTTTCTACCCGTAAGAAAACCCTAGTTTTACTCATAAGCTTCAAAGTCTACGCCTAAGCAGTTCTTAGGCATAAGCTTCTCTTTATTTGATCTTCAGTGCTGCTGGTTTACTCAGTGTTTTCTTGCTTGGATAAGCCTGATAACACTTCGACTTTGGATATCTTTTACACTGGTATAAGTGTAAAGGATTTTTAGGCAAAACCCTAGTTTTACGCCTAAGCTAAAAACTTACGCGTAGAATTCTCTTTGCCTAAGCATTTTGTTACGCATAAGCCTGTCTTATGCATAAGCAAATATTACACATAAGGATTCTACTTCTAAGTCTTTAGTTTACGCCTAAGCTAAGTTTTCATCAAGTCTACGCGTAAGCTATTCCTACGCGTAAGCTATCGTCTACGCGTAAGTTGTTTTTTACGCATAAGGTACTTTCTACGCCTAAGCTGGTTTCTATGCATAAGGTTACTTCATCAACATTGTTTCATTCGACTACAAAGATCCATCATCAACACAAGTTTCAAGATGTCTCAACCACCATACTCTAGCTACTTTCCTCATATGTATCCTCAACAACAACAACAACAACAATTCTATCAACAATATCCTCCACCATCGCCACAACAAGTGCAACAATTTCCACAACAAGGAGCAATTCCTCTTCCACCACAAATGGTTCCTCCAAACCCTAGTCAACAAGTACAACATTACACATACTTTCAAAATCAGTATCCAGCCAAGTATGCTATGAATGTTACAACTCCGAAGGAACCATCTTGGTTTGCAAAGATGTGTGAAGCTTTAAGTAGCCAACAATCCATTCATGAAGTTGGATCCCTTGACAGACCTCCAATGCTCACTCTCAGAAACTATGATCAATGGGTGATGAGGTTCTTTAGGTTTTGTGATCTAAAGAAGCCACATGGAAAGTTCTTGAAGAAGGTTATCCTTGAAGGTCCATTTCAGATGCCTACAATCACTGTACCCGGAGATCCGAATGCTGTTGCACCAAGAGATGATATTACCAACGTTGTCGGTCTTGATCAACTTACTACTGACCAACTTATACACTTAGAAGCTAATGAACTTGCAATGCAATATATCCTTTTGGGATTACCCAATCCGATACTTCGTAGTGTTGATGCTCGTAAGATCGCTAAAGCAATGTGGAGCATATTCATCTTCTCATGGAAGGCACATAACTCAATCAAGAGGATATGGAATCAAAAATCTACTTAGCATATGAACACTTCATGATTGAACCGGGGAGACATTAGAGTCATATCATCATCGGTTTTCGACATCATCAATGACTTGGAAAAACATAATATCATTATGCCAAGAATTGCGATCAACACAAAGTTCTGGAGGTCTTGGTCCTGATTGGGAAAAGTATGTTATTTTCATCCGTCAAGCGAAGAATCTTCATCATGCTACATACGGACTGTTGTATGACTATTTGAAGCCCCACCAAAAGGAAGTTGACAGAGAAAGGATCATCACTAAAGTCCCTGCTTCACCTTCACTTCCGGATAATCAAACACTTCCTTTGTGGGCTCAAGCATGTTATCCTCAATTCCTGACCTTACAAACTGTCTTCACAAATCCTCCACAACCAACTGCTCAAATTACACCATATGATCCATCACAACAACAATCCCAAGAAACTCAATTGGTTCCATACAACAACAACAATGATCAAGCACTTCACAGTGAATCTAATGAGGATGCAAAAGTTTTTGATGCGTTACAACAAGGATTTGTCATGATTGCTAGAGCCTTGGTCGATACTCTAACAAATCCAACAATCGCATTCGTACCTTATCAAAGACAAGGAATCAAGTTGTTGTTAACAATGGACGTGTTGAAGTTCGTAATCGTGGTAATGTTCGCCGATGGGTAGTGGTCAAGGGTTTAATGCTAATGGAAGAAATAACATGGGTGCTCCACAACAACGAGCTCAAGTGGTTGATCGAAAATGCTCGGTGGGATTAATGGTCTTCGTTGTTATAAGCAGTAATGAGAAGGGTCATCCGCTAATGCATGTCCAAACCGAGGACAAGAGGCAACGCTTATCACAAAGAGGCTTTACTCTTGGCTCTCAAGGATGAAGTGGTGGAACTCTTACCAACAAGGAATAGAGCTTCATGGAAAATGCAGATTCGATGATGACATGGAGGACTTGCGAGCTAATGCAGCGATGATGTTAATGGCAAACATGCACGAACTCCACATGAGTGACACAGCCCAGTGTATGACATCGACGGCTTGTCTCGCACCGGATCAAACTATATTCATTTCGATCCGATATCTCCGCCAACATCTGCATCCGACAAGGATCAGAGTGTTCAACATGAGTTGTCTACATCTCATTCCGATGATAATCAAATAGATCCCGTAGTTATATTTGACGATCAAGATGACCTTTTGGTTAATATTTATAATCAAGTTGACTCAATGGTTATATTTGAGGATCTAAATAATGATCATGTTGAGACTCACGTTGAACAAGCTGAACCTGTGTCTAATCCAGATCTTGAGCTAATGACCAATTTAATTCAGACCCAAAAATCACGAATGGAAAAGTGCCAAGAAATCAATAAGAAATTACACGAGAAAATTGCAATGTTGACTAAGTATAATGAATGCTTAAAGTTCCAACTCAACATTTTTCAAACAAAAGAGACACGTGAAAAAGGTTTTGAAGTCGCATTTGCTAAATCATACCAAAATGAAAAATCTTTGGAAAAACATATATGTGATCTAGTTGCATCCAATAATGCTTTGTTGTCTTAGATAGAACAAGCGAAATACGATCATAAACAACAACTTAACGCCTCACTGGAAACTCAAAAGCCAAGTCCGAGTTGTTAACTTGTCAAAACAGTTTTGTAAATAGAAAAAGCATTCAAGGAAACAAATAGATGACTATCTTGAAGAAATTGTCGACTTACAAAACAAAATCAAAGAGTTTCGAAATGTTGTTTACAAACATGGTGAGTCAATCACAACTATTCAAAAGTTTACTTTTAAACCAAATCCAAATGGATATGGACCGAATCTTGCTGATTACAAACCAAAGTTTTCACATAGAGCATTCAAACCAAATCCTCAAGTTTACAGTGCAAAACACAGAATTAATGATTCCATTATGAGTGTTGTTGAATATAATCGTATGGAGGAATTAGATGCAGATGACGAGAGTCGGTCAAAAATGGAAAATGTTGTTTATAACAAACCATTTAACTATTCAAAAGCCATAACTTTCGTCACACAACAGGATAATTCTAACACACCTTGGGTTATCACGCCTACTTCTAAGTCTTCTAATGTTGGTCCCCAACCCGATACTGCACAAATTAATGGTCCTTTACCTTCACTCAATGAAGTAAAAACATTACCCGAACGTTGTCAAATTCTTAAATATTTTGAAACATTCATATCGGACATCAAACTTTTGGAACGTGAAATTGAAATCAATTCTGAAATAAAAGTTGAACATTTTCAATCACCTCATACGCGACAACAAAGAGATATTTTTCAGAAAAGAATTTTACCTCATGTCCGAAATTTGAAAATGTGTGCAATATATTGGGAAAGGATTTTCACAAGGAGCTTGGACTTATGAAAACAGTTTTGAGAAAATAGAAACATCTATTTCAAATACTAAACATAAAAGAAAATGTTAAGAAAAGATGTTGATCGACTCTTGGAAGATGTTATCTGTCTTGATACCATAAATGTTGTGTTACTACATCTTGTTGCATATGCATTTGATTATATCATTGATTCTCTGATTACATTGAAAATGTTGAGAATACCGATAATGTGTCACAAATCAAGTCTTTAAAAGTTGAAAATGAGAGATTGTTAAACGAGCTTTCAAATGCAAAACGTCGTCTTCATCAACATTGTTTCATTCGACTACAAAGATCCATCATCAACACAAGTTTCAAGATGTCTCAACCACCATACTCTAGCTACTTTCCTCATATGTATCCTCAACAACAACAACAACAATTCTATCAACAATATCCTCCACCATCGCCACAAAAAGTGCAACAATTTCCACAACAAGGAGCAATTCCTCTTCCACCACAAATGGTTCCTCCAAACCCTAGTCAACAAGTACAACATTACACATACTTTCAAAATCAGTATCCAGCCAAGTATGCTATGAATGTTACAACTCCGAAGGAACCATCTTGGTTTGCAAAGATGTGTGAAGCTTTAAGTAGCCAACAATCCATTCATGAAGTTGGATCCCTTGACAGACCTCCAATGCTCACTCTCAGAAACTATGATCAATGGGTGATAAGGTTCTTAAGGTTTTGTGATCTAAAGAAGCCACATGGAAAGTTCTTGAAGAAGGTTATCCTTGAAGGTCCATTTCAGATGCCTACAATCACTGTACCCGGAGATCCGAATGCTGTTCCACCAAGAGATGATATTACCAACGTTGTCGGTCTTGATCAACTTACTACTGACCAACTTATACACTTAGAAGCTAATGAACTTGCAATGAAATATATCCTTTTGGGATTACCCAATCCGATACTTCAGTAGTGTTGATGCTCGAAGATCGCTAAAGCAATGTGGGAGCATATTCATCTTCTCATGGAAGGCACATAACTCAATCAAGAGGATATGGAATCAAAAATCTACTTAGCATATGAACACTTCATGATTGAACCAGGGGAGACATTAGAGTCATATCATCATCGGTTTTCAGACATCATCAATGACTTGGAAAAACATAATATCATTATGCCAAGAATTGCAGTCAACACAAAGTTCCTGAGCAGTCTTGGTCCTGATTGGGAAAAGTATGTTATTTTCATCCGTCAAGCGAAGAATCTTCATCATGCTACATACGGACTGTTGTATGACTATTTGAAGCCCCACCAAAAGGAAGTTGACAGAGAAAGGATCATCACTAGAGTCCCTGCTTCACCTTCACTTCCGGATAATCAAACACTTCCTTTGTGGGCTCAAGCATGTTATCCTCAATTCCTGACCTTACAAACTGTCTTCACAAATCCTCCACAACCAACTGCTCAAATTACACCATATGATCCATCACAGCAACAATCCCAAGAAACTCAATTGGTTCCATACAACAACAACAATGATCAAGCACTTCACGGTGAATCTAATGAGGATGCAAAGTTTTGATGCGTTACAACAAGGATTTGTCATGATTGCTAGAGCCTTGGTCGATACTCTAACAAATCCAACAATCGCATTCGTACCTTATCAAAGACAAGGAATCAAGTTGTTGTTAACAATGGACGTGTTGAAGTTCGTAATCGTGGTAATGTTCGTCGGATGGGTAGTGGTCAAGGGTTTAATGCTAATGGAAGAAATAACATGGGTGCTCCACAACAACGAGCTCAAGTGGTTGATCGTGAAATGCTCGATCGGGATTAATGGTCTTCGTTGTTATAATCGTAATGAGAAGGGTCATCGGCTAATGCATGTCCAAATCCGAGGACAAGAGGCAACGCTTATCACAAAGAGGCTTTACTCTTGGCTCTCAAGGATGAAGTCGGTGGAACTCTTACCAACAAGGAATAGAGCTTCATGGAAAATGCAGATTCGATGATGACATGGAGGACTTGCGAAGCTAATGCAAAGCGATGATGTTAATGGCAAACATGCACGAACTCCACATGAGTGACACAGGCCCAGTGTATGACACTGACGGCTTGTCTCGGGTACCGGATCAAACTATATTCATTTCTGATCTGATATCTCCGCCAACATCTGCATCCGACGAGGATCAGAGTGTTCAACATGAGTTGTCTACATCTCATTCCGATGATAATCAAATAGATCCCGTAGTTATATTTGACGATCAAGATGACCTTTTGGTTAATATTTATAATCAAGTTGACTCAGTGGTTATATTTGAGGATCTAAATAATGATCATGTTGAGACTCACGTTGAACAAGCTGAACCTGTGTCTAATCCAGATCTTGAGCTAATGACCAATTTAATTCAGACCCAAAAATCACGAATGGAAAAGTGCCAAGAAATCAATAAGAAATTACACGAGAAAATTGCAATGTTGACTAAGTATAATGAATGCTTAAAGTTCCAACTCAACATTTTTCAAACAAAAGAGACACGTGAAAAAGGTTTTGAAGTCGCATTTGCTAAATCATACCAAAATGAAAAATCTTTGGAAAAACATATATGTGATCTAGTTGCATCCAATAATGCTTTGTTGTCTTAGATAGAACAACTGAAATACGATCATAAACAACAACTTAACGCTCACTTCGAAACTCAAAAGCCAAGTCCGAGTTGTTAACTTGTCAAAACAGTTTGTAAATAGAAAAAGCATTCAAGGAAACAAATAGATGACTATCTTGAAGAAATTGTCGACTTACAAAACAAAATCAAAGAGTTTCGAAATGTTGTTTACAAACATGGTGAGTCAATCACAACTATTCAAAAGTTTACTTTTAAACCAAATCCAAATGGATATGGACCGAATCTTGCTAATTACAAACCAAAGTTTTCACATAGAGCATTCAAACCAAATCCTCAAGTTTACAGTGCAAAACACAGAATTAATGATTCCATTATGAGTGTTGTTGAATATAATTGTATGGAGGAATTAGATGCAGATGACGAGAGTCGGTCAAAAATGGAAAATGTTGTTTATAACAAACCATTTAACTATTCAAAAGCCATAACTTTCGTCACACAAGAGGATAATTCTAACACACCTTGGGTTATCACGCCTACTTCTAAGTCTTCTAATGTTGGTCCCCAACCCGATACTGCACAAATTAATGGTCCTTTACCTTCACTCAATGAAGTAAAAACATTACCCGAACGTTGTCAAATTCTTAAATATTTTGAAACATTCATATCGGACATCAAACTTTTGGAACGTGAAATTGAAATCAATTCTGAAATAAAAGTTGAACATTTTCAATCACCTCATACGCGACAACAAAGAGATATTTTTCAGAAAAGAATTTTACCTCATGTCCGAAATTTGAAAATGTGTGCAATATATTGGGAAAGGGATTTTCACAAGGAGCTTGGACTAATGAAAACAGTTTTCGAGAAAATAGAAACATCGATTTCAAATACTAAACATAAAAAGAAAATGTTAAGAAAAGATGTTGATCGACTCTTGGAAGATGTTATCATCTTGATACCATAAATTTTGTGTTACTACATCTTGTTGCATATGCATTTGATTATATCATTGTTGATTACTGATTACATTGAAAATGTTGAGAATACCGATAATGTGTCACAAATCAAGTCTTTAAAAGTTGAAAATGAGAGATTGTTAAACAAGCTTTCAAATGCAAAACGTCATCTTCATCAACATTGTTTCATTCGACTACAAAGATCCATCATCAACACAAGTTTCAAGATGTCTCAACCACCATACTCTAGCTACTTTCCTCATATGTATCCTCAACAACAACAACAACAATTCTATCAACAATATCCTCCACCATCGCCACAACAAGTGCAACAATTTCCACAACAAGGAGCAATTCCTCTTCCACCACAAATGGTTCCTCCAAACCCTAGTAAACAAGTACAAAATTACACATACTTTCAAAATCAGTATCCAGCCAAGTATGCTATGAATGTTACAACTCAAGGAACCATCTTGGTTTGCAAAGATGTGAAGCTTTAAGTAGCCAACAATCCATTCATGAAGTTGGATCCCTTGATGCACCTCCAATGCTCACTCGTAAACTATGATCAATGGGTGATAAGGTTCTTTAGGTTTTGTGATCTAAAGAAGCCACATGGAAAGTTCTTGAAGAAGGTTATCCTTGAAGGTCCATTTCGATGCCTACAATCACCGCATTCGAGATCCGAATGTCGTTCCACCAAGAGATGATATTACCAACGTTGTCGGTCTTGATCAACTTACTACCGACCAACTTATACACTTAGAAGCTAATGAACTTGCAATGCAATATATCCTTTTGGGATTACCCAATCCGATGCCGTAGTGTTGATGCTCAAGATCGCTAAAGCAATGTGGGAGCATATTCATCTTCTTATGGAAGGCACATAACTCAATCAAGAGGATATGGAATCAAAATCTACTTAGCATATGAACACTTCATGATTGAACCAGGGAGACATTAGAGTCATATCATCATCGGTTTTCGACATCATCAATGACTTGGAAAAACATAATATCATTATGCCAAGAATTGCAGTCAACACAAAGTTCCTGAGCAGTCTTGGTCCTGATTGGGAAAAGTATGTTATTTTCATCCGTCAAGCGAAGAATCTTCATCATGCTACATACGGACTGTTGTATGACTATTTGAAGCCCCACCAAAAGGAAGTTGACAGAGAAAGGATCATCACTAGAGTCCCTGCTTCACCTTCACTTCCGGATAATCAAACACTTCCTTTGTGGCCTCAAGCATGTTATCCTCAATTCCCGACCTTACAAACTGTCTTCACAAATCCTCCACAACCAACTGCTCAAATTACACCATATGATCCATCACAGCAACAATCCCAAGAAACTCAATTGGTTCCATACAACAACAACAATGATCAAGCATTTCACAGTGAATCTAATGAGGATGCAAAAGTTTTTGATGCGTTACAACAAGGATTTGTCATGATTGCTAGAGCCTTCGGTCGATACTCTAACAAATCCAACAATCGCATTCGTACCTTATCAAAGACAAGGAATCAAGTTGTTGTTAACAATGGACGTGTTGAAGTTCGTAATCGTGGTAATGTTCGCCGATGGGTAGTGGTCAAGGGTTTAATGCTAATGGAAGAAATAACATGGGTGCTCCACAACAACGAGCTCAAGTGGTTGATCGTGAAATGCTCGACCGGGATTAATGGTCTTCGTTGTTATAAGCGTAATGAGAAGGGTCATCCGCTAATGCATGTCCAAACCGAGGACAAGAGGCAACGCTTATCACAAAGAGGCTTTACTCTTGGCTCTCAAGGATGAAGTCAGGAACTCTTACCAACAAGGAATAGAGCTTCATGGAAAATGCAGATTCGATGATGACATGGAGGACTTGCGCTAATGCAAAGATGATGTTAATGGCAAGCATGCACGAACTCCACATGAGTGACACAGCCCAGTGTATGACATCGACGGCTTGTCTCTCGCACCGGATCAAACTATATTCATTTCGATCCGATATCTCCGCCAACATCTGCATCCGACGAGGATCAAAGTGTTCAACATGAGTTGTCTACATCTCATTCCGATGATAATCAAATAGATCCCGTAGTTATATTTGACGATCAAGATGACCTTTTGGTTAATATTTATAATCAAGTTGACTCAGTGGTTATATTTGAGGATCTAAATAATGATCATGTTGAGACTCACGTTGAACAAGCTGAACCTGTGTCTAATCCAGATCTTGAGCTAATGACCAATTTAATTCAGACCCAAAAATCACGAATGGAAAAGTGCCAAGAAATCAATAAGAAATTACACGAGAAAATTGCAATGTTGACTAAGTATAATGAATGCTTAAAGTTTCAACTCAACATTTTTCAAACAAAAGAGACACGTGAAAAGGTTTTGAAGTCGCATTTGCTAAATCATACCAAAATGAAAATCTTTGGAAAAACATATATGTGATCTAGTTGCATCCAATAATGCTTTGTTGTCTTAGATAGAACAACTGAAATACGATCATAAACAACAACTTAACGCCTCACTGAAACTCAAAAGCCAAGTCCGAGTTGTTAACTTGTCAAAAGCAGCTTTGTAAATAGAAAAAGCATTCAAGGAAACAAATAGATGACTATCTTGAAGAAATTGTCGACTTACAAAACAAAATCAAAGAGTTTCAAATGTTGTTTACAAACATGGTGAGTCAATCACAACTATTCAAAAGTTTACTTTTAAACCAAATCCAAATGGATATGGACCGAATCTTGCGATTACAAACCAAAGTTTTCACATAGAGCATTCAAACCAAATCCTCAAGTTTACAAAGCAAAACACGTAATTAATGATTCCATTATGAGTGTTGTTGAATATAATCGTATGGAGGAATTAGATGCGATGACGAGAGTCGGTCAAAATGGAAAATGTTGTTTATAACAAACCATTTAACTATTCAAAAGCCATAACTTTCGTCACACAACAGATAATTCTAACACGCCTTGGGTTATCACGCCTACTTAAGTCTTCTAATGTTGGTCCCCAACCCGACATCGCACAAATTAATGGTCCTTTACCTTCACTCAATGAAGTAAAACATTACCCGAACGTTGTCAAATTCTTAAATATTTTGAAACATTCATATCGGACATCAAACTTTTGGAACGTGAAATTGAAATCAATTACGAAATAAAAGTTGAACATTTTCAATCACCTCATCGCGACAACAAAGAGATATTTTTCGAAAAGAATTTTACCTCATGTCCGAAATTTGAAAATGTGTGCAATATATTGGGAAAGGGATTTTCACAAGGAGCTTGGACTTATGAAAACAGTTTTGAGAAAATAAAAACATCTATTTCAAACACTAAACATAAAAAGAAAATGTTAAGAAAAGATGTTGATCGACTCTTGGAAGATGTTATCTGTGCTGATACCATAAATGTTGTGTTACTACATACTGTTGCATATGCATTTGATTATATCGCTGTTGATTCTGTTGATTCTGTTGAAAATGTTGAGAATACCGATAATGTGTCACAAATCAAGTCTTTAAAAGTTGAAAATGAGAGATTGTTAAACGAGCTTTCAAATGCAAAACGTCGTCTTCATCAACATTGTTTCATTCGACTACAAAGATCCATCATCAACACAAGTTTCAAGATGTCTCAACCACCATACTCTAGCTACTTTCCTCATATGTATCCTCAACAACAACAACAATTCTATCAACAATATCCTCCACCATCGCCACAACAAGTGCAACAATTTCCACAACAAGGAGCAATTCCTCTTCCACCACAAATGGTTCCTCCAAACCCTAGTAAACAAGTACAAAATTACACATACTTTCAAAATCAGTATCCAGCCAAGTATGCTATGAATGTTACAACTCAAAGGAACCATCTTGGTTTGCAAAGATGTGTGAAGCTTTAAGTAGCCAACAATCCATTCATGAAGTTGGATCCTTGTGCACCTCCAATGCTCACTCTCGTAAACTATGATCAATGGGTGATAAGGTTCTTTAGGTTTTGTGATCTAAAGAAGCCACATGGAAAGTTCTTGAAGAAGGTTATCCTTGAAGGTCCATTTCAGATGCCTACAATCACCGCATTCGGAGATCCGAATGTTGTTCCACCAAGAGATGATATTACCAACGTTGTCGGTCTTGATCAACTTACTACCACCAACTTATACACTTAGAAGCTAATGAACTTGCAATGCAATATATCCTTTTGGGATTACCCAATCCGATACTTCGTAGTGTTGATGCTCGAAGATCGCTAAAGCAATGTGGAGCATATTCATCTTCTTATGGAAGGCACATAACTCAATCAAGAGGATATGGAATCAAAAATCTACTTAGCATATGAACACTTCATGATTGAACCGGGGAGACATTAGAGTCATATCATCATCGGTTTTCGACATCATCAATGACTTGGAAAAACATAATATCATTATGCCAAGAATTGCAATCAACACAAAGTTCTGAGCGCCTTGGTCCCGATTGGGAAAAGTATGTTATTTTCATCCGTCAGCGAAGAATCTTCATCATGCTACATACGGATCTTTGTATGACTATTTGAAGCCCCACCAAAAGGAAGTTGACAGAGAAAGGATCATCACTAGAGTCCTCGCTTCACCTTCACTTCCGGATAATCAAACACTTCCTTTGTGGCCTCAAGCATGTTATCCTCAATTCCCGACCTTACAAACTGTCTTCACAAATCCTCCACAACCAATCGCTCAAATTACACCATATGATCCATCACAAGAACAATCCCAAGAAACTCAATTGGTTCCATACAACAACAACAATGATCAAGCATTTCACGGTGAATCTAATGAGGATGCAAAGTTTTGATGCGTTACAACAAGGATTTGTCATGATTGCTAGAGCCTTGGTCGATACTCTAACAAATCCAACAATCGCATTCGTACCTTATCAAAGACAAGGAATCAAGTTGTTGTTAACAATGGACGTGTTGAAGTTCGTAATCGTGGTAATGTTCGCCGATGGGTAGTGGTCAAGGGTTTAATGCTAATGGAAGAAATAACATGGGTGCTCCACAACAACGAGCTCAAGTGGTTGATCGTGAAATGCTCGATCGGGATTAATGGTCTTCGTTGTTATAATCAGAATGAGAAGGGTCATCCGCTAATGCATGTCCAAATTCGAGGACAAGAGGCAACGCTTATCACAAAGAGGCTTTACTCTTGGCTCTCAAGGATGAAGTCGGTGGAACTCTTACCAACAAGGAATAGAGCTTCATGGAAAATGCAGATTCGATGATGACATGGAGGACTTGCGAGCTAATGCAGCGATGATGTTAATGGCAAGCATGCACGAACTCCACATGAGTGACACAGCCCAGTGTATGACATCGCGGCTTGTCTCGGTACCGGATCAAACTATATTCATTTCGATCCGATATCTCCGCCAACATCCGCATCCGACGAGGATCGAGTGTTCAACATGAGTTGTCTACATCTCATTCGATGATAATCAAATAGATCCCGTAGTTATATTTGACGATCAAGATGACCTTTTGGTTAATATTTATAATCAAGTTGACTCGGTGGTTATATTTGAGGATCTAAATAATGATCATGTTGAGACTCACGTTGAACAAGTCGAACACGTGTCTAATCCGGATCTTGAGCTAATGACCAATTTAATTCGCACCCAAAATCACGAATGGAAAAGTGCCAAGAAATCAATAAGAAATTACACGAGAAAATTGCAATGTTGACTAAGTATAATGAATGCTTAAAGTTTCAACTCAACATTTTTCAAACAAAAGAGACACGTGAAAAGGTTTTGAAGTCGCATTTGCTAAATCATACCAAAATGAAAAATCTTTGGAAAAACATATATGTGATCTAGTTGCATCCAATAATGCTTTGTTGTCTTAGATAGAACAAGCGAAATACGATCATAAACAACAACTTAACGCTCTCACTTCGGAAGCTCAAAAGCCAAGTCTGAGTTGTTAACTTGTCAAAAACAGTTTTGTAAATAGAAAAAGCATTCAAGGAAACAAATAGATGACTATCTTGAAGAAATTGTCGACTTACAAAACAAAATCAAAGAGTTTCGAAATGTTGTTTACAAACATGGTGAGTCAATCACAACTATTCAAAAGTTTACTTTTAAACCAAATCCAAATGGATATGGACCGAATCTTGCTGATTACAAACCAAAGTTTTCACATAGAGCATTCAAACCAAATCCTCAAGTTTACAAATGCAAAACACGTAATTAATGATTCCATTATGAGTGTTGTTGAATATAATCGTATGGAGGAATTAGATGCGATGACGAGAGTCGGTCAAAATGGAAAATATTGTTTATAACAAACCATTTAACTATTCAAAAGCCATAACTTTCGTCACACAACAGATAATTCTAACACACCTTGGGTTATCACGCCTACTTAAGTCTTCTAATGTTGGTCCCCAACCCGACATCGCACAAATTAATGGTCCTTTACCTTCACTCAATGAAGTAAAACATTACCCGAACGTTGTCAAATTCTTAAATATTTTGAAACATTCATATCGGACATCAAACTTTTGGAACGTGAAATTGAAATCAATTCTGAAATAAAAGTTGAACATTTTCAATCACCTCATACGCGACAACAAAGAGATATTTTTCGAAAAGAATTTTACCTCATGTCCGAAATTTGAAAATGTGTGCAATATATTGGGAAAGGATTTTCACAAGGAGCTTGGACTTATGAAAACAGTTTTAGAAAATAGAAACATCGATTTCAAATACTAAACATAAAAGAAAATGTTAAGAAAAGATGTTGATCGACTCTTGGAAGATGTTATCTGTGCTGATACCATAAATGGTGTGTTACTACATACTGTTGCATATGGATTTGATTATATCGCTGTTGATTCTGTTGATTCTGTTGAAAATGTTGAGAATACCGATAATGTGTCACAAATCAAGTCTTTAAAAGTTGAAAATGAGAGATTGTTAAACAAGCTTTCAAATGCAAAACGTCGTCTTCATCAACATTGTTGCATTCGACTACAAAGATCCATCATCAACACAAGTTTCAAGATGTCTCAACCACCATACTCTAGCTACTTTCCTCATATGTATCCTCAACAACAACAACAACAACAATTCTATCAACAATATCCTCTACCATCGCCACAACAAGTGCAACAATTTCCACAACAAGGAGCAATTCCTCTTCCACCACAAATGGTTCCTCCAAACCCTAGTAAACAAGTACAACATTACACATACTTTCAAAATCAGTATCCAGCCAAGTATGCTATGAATGTTACAACTCCGAAGGAACCATCTTGGTTTGCAAAGATGTGAGAAGCTTTAAGTAGCCAACAATCCATTCATGAAGTTGGATCCCTTGACAGACCTCCAATGCTCACTCTCAGAAACTATGAGGGTGATAAGGTTCTTTAGGTTTTGTGATCTAAAGAAGCCACATGGAAAGTTCTTGAAGAAGGTTATCCTTGAAGGTCCATTTCAGATGCCTACAATCACTGTACCCGGAGATCCGAATGCTGTTCCACCAAGAGATGATATTACCAACGTTGTCGGTCTTGATCAACTTACTACTGACCAACTTATACACTTAGAAGCTAATGAACTTGCAATGCAATATATCCTTTTGGGATTACCCAATCCGATACTTCGTAGTGTTGATGCTCAGAAGACTGCTAAAGCAATGTGGGAGCATATTCATCTTCTCATGGAAGGCACATAACTCAATCAAGAGGATATGGAATCAAAAATCTACTTAGCATATGAACACTTCATGATTGAACCAGGGGAGACATTAGAGTCATATCATCATCGGTTTTCAGACATCATCAATGACTTGGAAAAACATAATATCATTATGCCAAGAATTGCGATCAACACAAAGTTCTGGCGGTCTTGGTCCCGATTGGGAAAAGTATGTTATTTTCATCCGTCAATCAAGAATCTTCATCATGCTACATACGGATTGTTGTATGACTATTTAAAGCCCCACCAAAAGGAAGTTGATAGAGAAAGGATCATCACTAGAGTCCCTGCTTGACCTTCACTTCCGGATAATCAAACACTTCCTTTGTGGGCTCAAGCATGTTATCCTCAATTCCTGACCTTACAAACTGTCTTCACAAATCCTCCACAACCAACTGCTCAAATTACACCATATGATCCATCACAGCAACAATCCCAAGAAACTCAATTGGTTCCATACAACAACAACAATGATCAAGCACTTCACAGTGAATCTAATGAGGATGCAAAAGTTTTTGATGCGTTACAACAAGGATTTGTCATGATTGCTAGAGCCTTCGGTCGATACTCTAACAAATCCAACAATCGCATTCGTACCTTATCAAAGACAAGGAATCAAGTTGTTGTTAACAATGGACGTGTTGAAGTTCAGAATCGTGGTAATGTTCGTCAGATGGGTAGTGGTCAAGGGTTTAATGCTAATGGAAGAAATAACATGGGTGCTCCACAACAACGAGCTCAAGTGGTTGATCGTGAAATGCTCGGTCGGGATTAATGGTCTTCGTTGTTATAATCGTAATGAGAAGGGTCATCCGCTAATGCATGTCCAAACCGAGGACAAGAGGCAACGCTTATCACAAAGAGGCTTTACTCTTGGCTCTCAAGGATGAAGTGGTGGAACTCTTACCAACAAGGAATAGAGCTTCATGGAAAATGCGATTCGATGATGACATGGAGGACTTGCGAGTTAATGCAGCGATGATGTTAATGGCAAACATGCACGAACTCCACATGAGTGACACAGCCCAGTGTATGACATCAAGGCTTGTCTCGCATGCGGATCAAACTATATTCATTTCGATCCGATATCTCCGCCAACATCGCATCCGACGAGGATCGAGTGTTCAACATGAGTTGTCTACATCTCATTCGATGATAATCAAATAGATCCGTAGTTATATTTGACGATCAAGATGACCTTTTGGTTAATATTTATAATCAAGTTGACTCGGTGGTTATATTTGAGGATCTAAATAATGATCATGTTGAGACTCACGTTGAACAAGTCAACTCGTGTCTAATCCGGATCTTGAGCTAATGACCAATTTAATTCGCACCCAAAATCACGAATGGAAAAGTGCCAAGAAATCAATAAGAAATTACACGAAAAATTGCAATGTTGACTAAGTATAATGAATGCTTAAAGTTCCAACTCAACATTTTCAAACAAAAGAGACACGTGAAAAGGTTTTGAAGTCGCATTTGCTAAATCATACCAAAATGAAAATCTTTGGAAAAACATATATGTGATCTAGTTGCATCCAATAATGCTTTGTTGTCTTAGATAGAACAACTGAAATACGATCATAAACAACAACTTAACGCTCTCACTTCGGAAACTCAAAAAGCCAAGTCTGAGTTGTTAACTTGTCAAAAACAGTTTTGTAAATAGAAAAAGCATTCAAGGAAACAAATAGATGACTATCTTGAAGAAATTGTTGACTTACAAAACAAAATCAAAGAGTTTCGAAATGTTGTTTACAAACATGGTGAGTCAATCACAACTATTCAAAAGTTTACTTTTAAACCAAATCCAAATGGATATGGACCGAATCTTGCTGATTACAAACCAAAGTTTTCACATAGAGCATTCAAACCAAATCCTCAAGTTTACAAAGATGCAAAACACGTAATTAATGATTCCATTATGAGTGTTGTTGAATATAATCGTATGGAGGAATTAGATGCGATGACGAGTCGGTCAAAATGGAAAATGTTGTTTATAACAAACCATTTAACTATTCAAAAGCCATAACTTTCGTCACACAAAGGATAATTCTAACACACCTTGGGTTATCACGCCTACTTAAGTCTTCTAATGTTGGTCCCCAACCCGACATCGCACAAATTAATGGTCCTTTACCTTCACTCAATGAAGTAAAACATTACCCGAACGTTGTCAAATTCTTAAATATTTTGAAACATTCATATCGGACATCAAACTTTTGGAACGTGAAATTGAAATCAATTACGAAATAAAAGTTGAACATTTTCAATCACCTCATACGCGACAACAAAGAGATATTTTTCGAAAAGAATTTTACCTCATGTCCGAAATTTGAAAATGTGTGCAATATATTGGGAAAGGATTTTCACAAGGAGCTTGGACTTATGAAAACAGTTTTAGAGAAAATAGAAACATCGATTTCAAATACTAAACATAAAAAGAAAATGTTAAGAAAAGATGTTGATCGACTCTTGGAAGATGTTATCTGTCTTGATACCATAAATGTTGTGTTACTACATCTTGTTGCATATGCATTTGATTATATCGCTGTTGATTCTGTTGATTCTGTTGAAAATGTTGAGAATACCGATAATGTGTCACAAATCAAGTCTTTAAAAGTTGAAAATGAGAGATTGTTAAACGAGCTTTCAAATGCAAAACGTCGTCTTTAATGGTGTCAAAAATATTGTCAAAATCGAGAAGTCGCTTTGCAAAACAAAATCAACCAGTTGCATACCAAAACTCTTAATCCAAAACTTGAGCAACTGGATGATGAAAACGTGTCTTTAAAGTGTCAAATTTCATAATATGAACAAGAAATTTCAAAAGTTAAAACGGAATATGGTGTTATATTTGATTTACTAAAAAAGACTCGTGCTCAAGCGTCAAAAGATGTTGAAGATCATCTTGCATATACCAAAGATGTTTTACGACAAAATGGAAACACTCGCTCGAAAATCAAGATTTGTTACACACTATCCATGATCTAAAAGCGAGTTGTCAAACTTAAGCAACATAGGAATAGTAACACAAACGTAATTGCACCAGAATTCTTAGATCGCCTAATGACACATCACAAGAAACTAATGTGCTTCCTCTCTCGAAACAACAATAGTTGCCTCTTTTCCCAACGCTAGCAATTCACGACTTAAGAGCACCACAAGGAAGAATAGGAAGTTGCGACGTGAAAAGAACAATAAAGACCTCTCAAGTAGAAGAACACCTTAGAACTTTGAATAAAACTCATGTTACTCCCACTTTAGATATTGCGTCTGACAAATGTAATGGAAAAAGTGATGTAACGAATGCTGAACCTTTAAGTACTTTCAATGTTATGTTTGAAGCTTCTTGTGTTGGTTGTCGTAAAAGCATGTTCTATGGTTGTCATGATAAATGTGTTTCTAATGCTATCTTATCTCGTAAGCGGAATAATAGAAAATGGAATACCTCTAGGCCCACTAATACTTCTAAGTCTGTGCTAGGTAAACCACCCTCTAGTGTTCCTGCTACATTGATGTACCCATAGAAACCCCTTCACCTCCTAGGAAGAACTTATCACCTAGTGCATTCACTAAGACTAAAGCTAAGACTAGTTGGAGATGGCAGAAATGGTTACATAATACACTTGGCTTTAAATAGATACCTAAAATCATAAACATGTGTGTTTCAACTATAACTGCATCGGAACCCTCTAACTCTTCGGGTTCCACATCTAATTCTATTCCGTCTGTGTGTAATGCATGTGATACAGATCATCCTCTGGGTTGTTGATAGCGGATGTTCCCGACACATGACGAGCAATCTTAAATCGTTATCAAACTTTGTTTCAAAGTTCATTGGCACTGTCGATTCGGAATGATCACTTATGCTATCATGGGCTTCGGATATTACATCAATGGAAACATCAAAATTAGCAGAGTTTATTATGTGGAAGGTCTCGGTCACAATCTCTTTTCAGTCGGTCAATTTTGTGATGGAGATTTGGAAGTTGCTTTTAGGGAGAAAACTTGTTTCATTCGTGATCTACAAGGAAACGATCTTATGTCTGGTCAACGCACATCAAGTCTTTACACAATCTCAATGCAAGACATGATTGCTTCATCTCCCATATGTCTAATTTTTAAGGCAACATCTACAAAATCCTGGCTATGGCACCGTCGTCTCTCACATCTAAACTTTCAAACCATAACCAACCTTGCACGTTTCAAACTTGTTGAAGGTCTCCCACGATTTCGGTATTCTAAAGATCATCTATGCTCACCATGAACAAGGAAAATCACTCGTGCTCACTTTCCTTCAAAGGTGGAACATAGCTCTCGAAGATGTGCTTCATCTTCTTCACATGGATTTGTGTGGTCCGATGCGTGTGCACGATTAATGGCAAACGCTACATTTTGGTAATTGTTGATGACTACTCAAGATGGACTTGGGTTTATTTTCTTGAAGTAAAGATCAAGCTCCACATATGATCATCACCTTTCTCACGAAAATTCAAGTTCACTCCGAACACGGTCGAGACAAATCGAGCAGCACAAAGGAACCGAATTTGTGAATCAAACTCTACGTCGTATTATGAGAAAGTGGGAATTGAGCATCAAACATCCATTTCATGAACACCAGAACAAAACGGAGTTGTTGAAAGACGAAATCGTACGTTAGTGGAAGCTGCAAGAACAATGTTGATAAATGCAAAACTTCCAGATTACTTGTGGGCTGAAGCTATATCTACTGCATGCTACACTCAGAACCGTTCATTGATTACTAAATGCCACAACAAAACACCTTACGAGCTTATCCATAACCACAAACCGAATCTCAAACACTTTCATGTATTTGGATCCCTTTGCTATCTAAATAATGATCGTGATGACTTTGGAAAGCTCAAGGCTAAAGCTGACATTGGAGTCTTTGTTGGATACTGTGAAAATTCTAAAGGATACCGGATCTGGAATCGTCTTACAAGGGAGATTATGGAAATGATTCATGCCAATTTCGATGAGCTTACTGAAATGGCTTTTGAGAAAAACAGCTTATAACCCGGACATAACCGTCTAAACTTCCCCCAAACCTGATAATATTATTGATCAACGTGCTCCATATGTATCAAATGTTTCCGCTGCTCAACCTGATAATAATCCAATACCTGATACACCTGAAACAACAACAACTATTGAAGAAGCACCTCAATTGATTCTACAACAACAAATTAACAAACCGCATCCAATGAACCGGTGATGATTTTCTCAACCAAGAAGTACCTACACCGCAGATTATGATCCAAATGCATTCTTCAATCCTTTTGCTAATGAAACGCCACTCGATGTTGCGGAATCATCCACAAGTCATTTGAATCCTCCTAATCTGCACAATGTATATCAACATCAACCTCCACACATCGTTGGACTAAAGACCATCATATTGTGAACATTATTGGAAACCCGAATCAACCAACAGAATTAGACAACGCCTTCGACAGACGGTGAACATTGCGTTTATGCACTTACCGTCGCCAAGTCGAACCCAAAAATATTAAGGAAGCAATGACATATGACAACCGGATCGAATCCATGTAAGATGAACTTAATCGCTTTAAACGTCTTGAAGTATGGGAATTGGTTGCAAAACCATCGAGTCTATGTTATAGATTTGTCTGAAATGGATTTGGAAAAACAAATTGGATGCTGAAGGTACGGTTATCAGAAATAAGTCACGTCTGGTGGCTAAGGGTTATAGACAAGAAGAGGGGTGTACGATTTTTCTGGCACCAGTTGCTAGACTTGAGCCTGTACGGATTTTTCTGGCATTCGCGGATCACATGAACATCACGGTCTTTCAGATGGATGTCAAAACCGCATTTCTGAATAGTAAATTGAAGGAAACAGTCTATGTTAGTCAGCCAGAAGGATTTGTTGATCCAGAGTTCCCTAATCATGTCTACAAACTGAACAAGGCTCTCTACGGTCTCAAACAAGCCCCTCGGGCGTGGTATGATAAGTTATCATCCTTTCTCATCTCTTATAATTTTGTCAAAGGATCGGTCGACCCAACACTTTTCATACAATATCACGGGGAACACATTTTAATCATTCAAATTTATGTCGATGACATCATTTTTGGGTCAACACATCTAAAGTATTCAAACGCTTTTTCAAAACATATGAAAAACATTTGAAATGTCCATGATGGGTGAACTCACGTTCTTTCTAGGACCGCAAGTTCATCAATCACCCCATGGTATTTTCCCGAGTCACCCAAATATGCTCTTGAGATTTTAAACAAACATGGAATGCAAAAGCGTGATACCTATGCCACACCAATGGCACATACCAAGAAACCGGACGCGATTTTCATGGGAAATTGGTTGACCCTACCAAATACCAAGTATTATTGGGTCTCTCATGTATCTAACACCCAAGAGACCGACATTGTCTTTGTCAGATATCTTAGCTCCCATTATCGATCGAGACCAACCGAAACTCACCTCTCAAAGGCTAAAAGAATCCTCCGATACATCAAGGGAACCATTAATTTGGGAATATGGTATCCGAAGGATTCGGTTTTGAACTAATAGCTTTTTAGACGCCGATCACGCAGTTGCTTAGACTCTCGAAAAGTACTTGGTGCTCTACAATTTCTTGGTGATAAACCGGTGTCATGGCAATCGAAGAAGCGAGGATTGTACATCATCATCAACCAAGCGTAATATGTAGCCATGTCGGTGTGTTGTGCTCAAGTCATTTGGATGAGAACACAACTCAAAGACTATGGTTACGTGTTTGATGTAATCCCGATGTATCGCGACAATCAAAGTGCTATTGCGATCTCATGCAACTCGTCCAACATTCAAGTCTAAGCACATCGATCTTCGATATCATTTCATCAAGGAGCATGTGGAAAAGGGTACCGTTGAATTATATTTTGTGGTATCGAATATCAATCGCACCTTCTCACCAAAGCCTTAGCTCCCGCTAGGTTTCTTGAGTTGGTCCACCGGATTGGTATGAGGTGTTTGACTCCAGAGGAACTGGATGAATTTTTGACACATTCTTAAAATCAATCAAACACCAAAACCTCTTTTGTAAATATTTATTAAAAACAAAACACAAAAATATAAAATTTATAAAATTCAAAAACATTCTTCTATCTAAATTTCTTTCAACATCGCAAGTACAAATCTTCCGTCAACACTTTGCTCTTTCAAACAATTCACCATTCTATCGATCAAGTGTTGAGGGGGACAATGTAAATATTTTATGTTTCATAAAATCTTGTACCTGCATGTTACCCAGTATTGATTCTATCTTTGATAATGGTGGATATGTTTCTTGCTTCAAAACACTCCTCGGACTCAAATTTGTAAAATTTCAATATTTTAAAGTCGAGGGGGAGTGTCATCAAGTTTCTTTCCAAACTTTTACTTCACGCTTAACCAAAATGGAAGTTATGGGTTGTGGTTGAAAATGGTTGAGGTGGAGGGGCCATATTTGTCAAAAGTCAAAACTTATTTTTATCAAAACCTTCACCTAATAACACTTTCACATTTATTATCTTACCAACCAAATCCCACGCCTATAATCAAATCTTCGAATCCGTGTTATAATCTTCAAATCTTTAAGTGGTTTTAGCTTCTATGAGTGATTTCTAACATTGGTTATTAATCTCATACAATTTTAACGGTTAGATTTTCCAAAACAAGGAATTTCTTGTTCTTACGCTTACACGTAGAATGAAGTTCTTGGTTAATGATGTTTTTGATGAAATGGTTTCGATATAAGTGTTATAAACCAGTCTCATTATCATTCCCATCAAGAGATTTCACCCAGAAACGTTTTTTAATCATTTTTCAAAAGTTATGGTTTATGCGTGGATTTGGGGGTTCTCTATTATGAGTGTTTCTAGATAATTAGTTGCTTGAGTGATGCTTGATACATGTTTAATTAACTATCAACACCTTTGAATCATACCCAGAATCCTCAAATTTGAAAAATCAAACTCTAAGGTTTATGTATGCGTAAAAATGGGTATTTTTGATTCTTTACACGTTTGATGTTAAAACTTGTTGGAAACCTCTCACATAGCTTCTAAGATGTCCCAGAAAAAGTTAGGTTGAATTCCCATAGTTGAAACGTTTACGCGTAGGATTTGAATCCTTAGGGTTTAACCATACGCATTGACAAACTTTACGCGTAACCATTATAATTTGTGATAACTTGTGATTTTGAAAGAGGATTGAATAAAATGTTAACTCGAATGTTATGTATGATTTATTTCAGGTTCTACGCTTTCAATTCAGAATCAAGGATAAAATTGGATTCTACGCTTAAGGATTACCTTACGCGTAGATGTTTACACGTAAGAGAAATCTTGCGCGTAACTCTTACGCGTAAGGTTCTACAAAGGGACTACGCGTATCATGTGAAGGATATGCGTAAACTTGGAGTCTTACATATAAGGTTCACTCTTACGAGTAAACCTTACGCGTAAGCTCCCAACATACGCTTACGCGTAAGCCTTATGCCAAGAGGCTTTTCCTAAGCGTAAGATTTCTTACGCATAAGAGGGCCTCCTACGCGTATGGTTACACAATGTTTACGCATAAGCTTGCATTCTTACGCATAAGCTACAATTTTAACCTTACCAATGAAATGTTACGCGTACTAACTTGTAAATAAGTTACTCATAACGTCACAAGACCAAAATGTCACTAATAAGCTATAATTGTTAAAATGTTGTGTAAATGAGTGAAAATTTGGACTTTAAAATTCAAAATTAATATACTCACGAAACTTATCACGACTACTTTGGACTGTTGGACAACAAGTGACATTGGACTCGTAACATTCATTAACATAACATATTCAATAAATTGAACAATAAAATCAACGTTTGACTAACGTAATGTCTTTCAATATGTTGGTTCTTTTGGCTCAATATCTTTCAGATCACAATATGGATATCACAATGGAAAACGTTAACGCACCAAACGAGCTCACAATAGAAGACATTTTCCCTATTGGTTATAAAATGAAGATTGGAAAGAACAACCTCAGGGTGGACTTTGATAACTTCACCTGCTCTGAATCCTCTTGCCGAATTGTTGTGGATATTCTTAAGACTCATCCTTACAACAACATGCTCACAACTCAGCGATGGTACCAAAAATCTATATCCATCAGTTCTGGCACACAATGAAGAAAGTTGATGGTCAAGATGCTGTCACGGTGACTCTCAACAATAAACAAGTCACCGTCACTATTGCTGATTTACATGCAATTCTTCTGCTCCCTGCTATCCGGCCTGCAGAGTATGTTCCTACTCCATCTGAAGAAGCTACTCTCCAATTAATGGTCGATATTGGCTATGATGAAGCTGCGGGAATCATTACCAAACACTCTTCAATAGATTTAAAGAACATCCCTCAGCCATGGAGAACTTTATACATCATGATCGCAAAGTCTGTTTCCGGTAGAGACAGCGGTTATGAGCATCCGAAGCTAATGGAACTACAAATCTTCTAGGGCATAGTCAACAAAATGCACATTGACTACGCAAATCTGATATGGGAAGACATGATGTCTTACCTCAAGAAGCCTGGCACAAAGGTCCCTTACATCAGATACACAAAGTTGTTGATCCAGAGGATAGTCGGGAATAATCAAGACATTCCCTTGAGGCTTGATGACCCCAATCATCATTCTGCGTTGTTTTGACTGATTAACAAAGAAGCAAGGTGTAGTTTTGACTGACTGCCTACTCACCGATGATGTTAAAAGCCTTCAATCGTATTCATGATATCAAGAAGCTGTGACCTTAGGCAAAGTCGGCTTCATGGATGAAAAGTCTTCAGTCATCCCAGCGGTAGTGCAGGAAGTGCAGCAAGCACTGGGAGTGCCCGCAAGTATCCAAATAGAAATCCTTCCCGCAAAAGAAAAGTTCCAACAAAGGTGCCACCCCTGATCCTCAATCGGCACCTAAACTAAAGGACGAAGACTCTGAGGATACTGAGACGGATGAGGAGGTTCACTACTCAGAGTCTGTCACGGATGATACTACAACAATAGAAAAACCACAAAGTCCCAAAGCGATAAAGGGCAAGACTCCGATTCATCAAGAGGAAGAAGAAGGTTCGGATGATGAACCAAAGGATGAGGAAAGAGAGTATCACAAGACTCTCAAAGAGCTAAGGTTGAAGCATGCTGCTTCAGAATTTAATCGCGAACAAACAAGAGGCCCTGGAGGTTCCAGTGGTGGTGCACTTACCATACCAATTCATGATGCGGTTAATCAACCCGATAAGCGAATTGGTGCCACCGCTAAGGAATCCACCGAGCAGCAACAACAATCTTATGAGCTTCCATTTACCTTTGAGGAAGAAGAAGAACAGAACATGATGAGATGATCACGATAAAGATATTGAGGAAGTCGCTAAAGAAAAAGTCAAGAGGAAGATCGAGCTAAAGCGTAAGAAGAGGCTGTGGTAAAGGCGTAAGCCAAGGCTAAAGCGATGAAGACTAAATGATTCGAAAAGAAACTGACAGTTATATTCTAGATAATCCTGAACACAACCCTGAAGGGACTTCTGAGCCACCAAAAGACCCAGAGCCTTCTCATGACTCATCATCTTTAGACTCATCATCTCATTCATCTCCACCACCATCCAAAGATGCTACCACCAGATCCACATCCAAATCAGTCAAGAAACCGACCAACACTTGGGCATCACGAGCTAAGACCAAAATTGTCAAGGCTGTCAAGCATGTACGAAAACGAAACATGGTCAACAAGAAATTCAATCAATCGGCCGATGACTTAATTTACTCCAAGATGTGATGAACGAGTTTTCGAGAGGAAAGAGAGCGATTCAAGCGGCTTCTCAATCGAGATATCCAAGGGAAATGGACAAGACGATCGAGAATATACTCACAAGTTTCTTCTCGACACCGTCCCTGGAGTGACAAGAGAGATGTTCGCCAAACAACTCTATCCTAATCTCATGGCATTGGTCAAGCATACAATGTCAACTACCCCTATTGCTATGCAAATCAATCTAGTCCCGTCTCCGGTTGTCTCTGATGCGAATTGATCTCCAAGCTTGTTACAAAAATGTCTCAACGATCTGCAACATTTACTTCTGACGAAGGTAAACTTTTTGAGGCATTATTGGAATATCAACTCAAAATTTCGTATAAAGAGTTAGCTGAAAGGGCTAAGCGACCAAGAGACGACGATGATGCGAACAAGGATTCTGAGCCGAAATGCAAAAAGAAAACTGACGAATCATCATCTATGCCTCCACCACCCCAAAGGACCACCACCACTAGAAGATCTTCAAAACGTCCTCCGGCTAGAGACAAACCTCAGGACTCTGAGTCTCCACCACCAACGGAGAAAACTGGTGATCATTTTGAATACACTGGTGGTGATGACGAGGAGATTCCTGAGCCCCAACAACAACCCCCATCTTCTACATCAACTAAGCAACCAACATCATCCTCGAAGCCACAGAAGAAAAAGTCATCATCTGTTGTATCATGGCTAGATGAAGATGAAACTGACGAATATGAATGGTTCTTAAAGCTTGTTGATGCCACCCCTCAATTACTGGAAGGCCAAGAACCGAAAAATGGTCGAACTATGGAGCATGTCAAGATCATCCAAGAAAAGTTTAAAGTTAAGAAGATGACGAAAGCAGAGTTGAAGAGAATCAAGAACGAGGCTTTTCAACTACTTAAGGACAGTTCTGACAGTGCCATTGAATTCGAATATCATCTCGACAACATAGCACGAGCCATGTCCAACAATATTAATTGGCTCAACCTCGAATCCAACATCGACTTCACCGGACCGACAAGGCTCCATACTACACCGATCGGACTAAGCCACTACCCACCATTCGTCGACCGATCAACCAAGGATTCCCTACCGGTATTTCTTCAACAATGATCTGGAATTTCTTCAACACGGTAGCGATGTTAGTATGAAATACGCTACCTCACTTACTTTCCCCATCCCGGCAGCAATCTTCTCCAACAATGTGGCCATCGAGGAAGAAGCCACACATATGTTCATTGATAATGTGGTTAATTATGACCTCGATGCACTGTATGGAATTCATCACTAGCCTGAACGAGAAGAATCTACTACAGAAGCTGCCAGGTACTCAAAACTAAAAATGAGGTGTATAGTGACCAACGGATCATTGCCATAATGCATGTTAGCCTTTCTACTAAGTGGGACTACTCATTCTTGAAGAAACTCGTAGTCAAACGCTAAGACGAACAGGAATATGACTTTTCTGAAGCGGATTTTCCAAGATTGTCACTCAATGACATTGAAGATATGTATCTTGCTATGGTACAAGGAAGAATGCGACACTTCTCAACAAACATCCAGCTCCAGTACATCAAGTCATTGCTAATATTCATCAAAAGCATCGTTATATAGGAACGTGTTGAAGACATTCAGCTTGCCGTGGAATCATACCAAAAACGTGTTAATCTCACAAAACCACAGCTAGACTTTCCTGATATCAACCAACTTGCTCAGTACACCATCCTTAAGAAACCAAAGTTTGGGGTAGTTTACATGCATGAACTTCACCGTAATTGCTTCATGGCGTGCAAAGAGCTTCACAAATTTAGTGATCACACTTTAAAGAAGGTTCAGGACGGGTTAGCATATCGGTTAAAGGAGATTCATGAAGGCATAGGGTCGAAGAAGAGGTGGAATTCTAGGGATAAGAGGGATGTGAAAAAGATCATTACAAGGATTGGTGAAAGGTTGTTTCATCGCGATCAGATAAGGACATTGGAGAGCTTCGTGGGTGGACAACTGAGTATCTCTCTAACAGGCTATCAACGTCCAGAAAGAACTCCCGACGTTATTGACGGACTGCCTGGTACTCCTTGATTTTTTCTTGATTAATATTTGGATGTGTTGATCTCTACTATAAACAATGGCTTGTGCACACATAACAGTGTACAACCCGTTCTTGTAATGAAAGGACCCTGTGGTAAGCATCAGTGCCACAATCCTATAAAAGGAGCGAAAGCTTCTTACTTTTGAGTAAAACTCATCAAAACTTTCATTTTCCAAAGTTTTGCTCAAAAGAACAAGTACTTCCCCTTATGTTTTCAAAACCTCAAAAGTTAATATTACTTGTTGAGGGGGAGTATTTGATAAAATCTTTGTTCACAAATTGTTCTTCATGAAAACTTCCCACAAAACTCGAAATGGACATATTCGTTATCAAAATTTTGTAAAAAATAACATTTATATGCCATTTTTAAGGGGGAGAAAAATTGTGTGATACAAATATGTTGTGAAAATTGTGATTGAATCTGTGTGCTAAAGACTTAACCAATGAATTGACGAGCTCTTAAATGTTAGTAACTCGAAAAGACTTTGTAGAAAACTAGAAGGGGGTTGAATAGTTTACCAATTAAAAAACTTTGTTTTGAAACTTATTGAAAGATCAATTGATATTGATCTTAGATATGTTAATGAAATATGCAAGCAATATGTAAAGAGTAAATAAGGAAAGAAATGATCAAACCACAACAAGTTGTTTATAGTGGTTCGGTCTACAAGGACTCTTTTTCCTTGCCCTACTCCACTCCCCGAGTCTCACACTCGAGAGTTTAACTTCACTAGTCAACAAGCTCCTTTCACCGGCGGAGAAACCTTTACACTTAAGCTTACACTATTTCCGACACTAAGCTAGATGTCGAGTTCTTTCCAAGGGTACAACTACTCCCACACACAATGTATTTTGAGGAATAAAATACTAACCACTCACACTCACAAGATTATGATGGTTTAATGCAACAATGAAGTATGAATCAAAACAAGATCATACAACACTAAACAAACAAGACTTCCAACTTCTCATTTGAAGCTTGAATGTGACTTGATCTTCTTTGCTACAAAAGAGATCACTAATATGATATGAAACTGAGTTAGAAAGGTTAGAGAGAAGATATGTAAGAGAGTATGATAGAAAGGGATGAAAAAAATACTTGGTTTGGCTTTGCTATTTATAGCCAAAACCATCAGCAGGCACCACGGACGGCGGACCCCTTGAAAGGGTTCCGTCCCGGGTCTGACAGCAAGATATCAAGATCTTGCCAAGGTCAACCATATCTATCCAAGATGTTGTAAGATATGAAGAGTACAAATCTACACAAAATATCTAATGAAATCTTCTAATGATTTCCATGATGCATCACATGATGTCATGTGTTGTTTTTCTATTTTTAGAAATATGCAAATACATAAGTAATGTTTAGTTATTAAGAAACTAAAGCATTAAAAACTACTATCATACATTATGCTTATACTCATATTAAGATATGATTAGTCACAATGTAAATGCTTAAATGATGAAGATATTATATGAAAAAGCTTGTTTTAATATCTATTAAACTTGACAAGCTTTAAGCTTTATAAAAATTAAATTTACTTTTGTCGTTAACAAAACTTAGGTAAAGATCAAAAATATAAATAATGTTTAATGACGATATTTGTATTAACAATCTCCCCCTTTTTGTTGAGGACAAAATATAAATTTTATTTTTATAGAAGATACAAAGATTGTGCAAGAGTTATAAAAATATTAGTTTTAGAACTTGAAAAGGAAATAATAATGCAAGTGTATGATGTTTGACTTTTCGTAAAGTCATAGTCTTCACTAGTTGAGGCATGATGTTGACTTTTCAAAAGTCAGTATGCGATTGACTTTTTCAGAAAGTCAAGTATTACCAATGAAGTATCATGTTTGACTTTTTCAGAAAGTCAATGTATGTAGTTTGACTTTTTCAAAAAAGTCAAATATAACCATGTTCTATATAATTCTCCCCCTTTTTGTCTCAACAAAAAGAAGATGCGATACGGAATGTATAATGAGCCCGAGCCTATATCTCCCCCTTGATCAAAGCTCCCCCTAAATTGGGTGCCAATTAGAAGATACATGGATTGGGAAAAGCTACAAAAAGATTTGTTAGTAATAATCGTCATTCACAAGCATTTCCAAACACTATGTAATAAGCACCAACAATATAGAAAACACCATTCATTAGTTAAAATTTTTCATGAATAAGAATCATGAAAAGAGAACACAATGATGTGTTTTAGTACAAGAGAAAAAAATAATCCTAAGAAATGCTAATCTATGACCATTCTAATGAGATGGTGGATGAGAAAGAGCATTGAGGCGCTCAAGGATGTGATTGAGGATGAACCTCATTTCCTCTTGGAAGTCATGGACCATTACCCGGGTCCGATCAATGGTTTGGGCGGTTTGCTAACAAGTTGAGCAACCATGCCTAGGGGGTAGTAAGTTGGATGAGGTTGTGGTGGTAGAATGGAGGATGTTTTGGTGTTGGTGGTGATGTTTGGGGTGGTCATGATGGAGGCTAGTGATAAGGTTTTAAAAGGTACCATTTTGAGGGGTCGTTTTAGTCCTTATTTGATCACTTTTGTATCCGTTATTACTTAATATCGTTCCTTTTCACTTTTTAGGTCTCTTGAAGGCAAAATGCTGGAATGGCACTTATTTGGACGAAAAGGCGCGAATATATGAAGAAAATGGCCAAAGTCAAAATCGAGACACTCACGATTCTTTGAAACTAGAAGGCGACGGCGTCGGTGTTAATGGCGACGCCGTCCCAAAATTATTGTGACGATACAGACTCAAAACTCAGATTTTCAAGTGACGACGCCTAGTTGTGAAAGAGTAGGCCGTCGCTACTCGGGCGGCCTAGATGCAATCCGACGACGCCGAAGTCGAAGAGGACGGCGTCACGGACATAAGGTGACGCCGCCGCAAGGTTAACGTGGCCAAGACGAAACCCTAATGACGGCGACACGACGGCGTCACTAAACATAAGGTGACGCCGTCGCAATTGTAATCTTATATATAATCCGAATTTTTCGGTCTTTGTGTGGAGAGTCTTTGGAGTAAAAACCTAAAACCGAACCTAAGGTGTCTTGTACAAGATTTTAGGGTTCTAAACCCTATCTTACACCAAGATAAGTCTTTACTTCATTAATTCAATTATGTCTTTGATTATTTGTGTGTATGCTTGCATGTTCTCCATGTCCGGCTAATTTACTTGTGTGTTTGCTTAGGAAGTATGAAACTTAATTATTGAATATTGATTGGTTGTTTCTTATCTTAGTTGATTAATGATCTAGTAATGCGATAGGTCATTCGTTGTGTACTTAATGCTTGATTTATCTTTGTGAACCTTAGAATATAATTACCGAGTAGTTGTAGGCTAAACCATCCAAAGAGCGCCTTAGAGTAGGAGTTTATCATCCCTAGTGGGTTTGTAGACGAGACCCTTTGGTAAGTTCAAAGAGTTAGGGAGAAACGACACCCTACAACTTTAGACACACAACACAATTAAGAATAAGACGTGACACTCAACCATCAATAGGAGATAATTAAGGAGTAATACAAACTAAGTAAACACATCTTTAAACTATCATACGAGCACACATTAATTAGACATAGACTCCCACAACCTTAGTTTAGATAATTAGATAATAGTAGAGTAATCGGTAGAAATACCAACCCCCCCAAATCCAATACCCGAGATTCGTACCTTTCCTTTTCAATAAATATAAAAATACAAAAATAATCATCCCTCACCTTTAGACTTAAATCGACATACACTTCAGCCTAACGACACTATTCCCCTAGAGAACGATATCAATACCCGTGGCTTACCTTAATTACTACACTACAACGATTAGGTTCACTGCCAAGGGCGTTATAAAACTTGCTCGAAGAAAAGGAAGTTCCTTTGACCCCGAACGACGCGTGTAGCGTTATCAAGTTTTTGGTGCCGTTGCCGGGGAATAGTTATTGTTTAGGCTTGATTTATATCTCGTTTAGGTCTACTCACAAGATTCCTATCAAGTGAGATTTTTTTTTTCTTTTTATTAGCTTCCTTGTAGTCTATCCCCCTTCTTTGTGTTTGTGTTCATAAAACCCTTTTCATTTGTCGCTATGGCAAGTGAAGTTGCATTTGAATCATTAACAAATGAGGAACAATTGAATTTTGCAGATTGGTTTAGTTTTTATTGTTCTGATAAATTTGTGAGTGATCTTAAAGATATCCAAAAGAACAAGGGTATAAGATTGGATGGATTTGATATATTTTGTGTTTGTGTAGCTTCTATTCAACGATCGTTGTCAAGATCAACTCCTTTTAGTGACACCATCTTTAGAATTTTTCGTAAAAGCCTCCTATGCATAAACCTTCGGTTGTTACAACTTGAGGAAATGGATAAGAAGGATTTATCTAACCTTAGGAATCATGTTCAAAAGACCTAGTTTTTAAGAACATGAAACCTAAACCCAAACAAGATTGTGAGATGGTTGAAGCTAAAGTACCTAGTTGCATGTGTGGGATAGATTTCAAACATTTAGAGATCTAGATATAATGGAGAAAAAGGTGGAAACTCCAAGCCCACAAGCCCTACCATCACTGAGGAACACACATCACCTATAACTTACCCTAAGAAGTAGAAGAGACTATAGGAGCCCCAATTGATAGAGAACCTTTGGACCAAACGCCACTAGAGAATGTAGGTTTAGATGCTTGTTGTCATGACCTCTCTTAGTCCTAGGGAAGTTCCTAATTTTGATGAACCGAGCCTCAACCAAAAACCTTACCCAATGTTCCGTCTTTAGATGTGAATCTTGAATTGAATTAGCCCCAATCCACCCATCAAAATAGATAGTCCGGTAGTTGCTTGATAAAGGTGATAGATTCTAGGCCATGTAGAGTGGAAGCTAATATAGGAGTAACCCATGACCTTACACACTTATATCACCCATTCATGGTTGATAACAAGAAACACTATGGGTTTAAACCGGTTTATTAGGTCAAGATGGATCCTTAACTAAGAATCTTTTGAAGTTGATAGAAGATGATCCATTTTAGGAAGGAGAATTGATTCACCCGCTACACCAATAGACTTAGGTAAGGTTATAATGAATGGAGCACACCTTTGAGCATATAAATCACCCATCACCCTTCTCCTCACGTAGCAAATTTCCACCCTAAGGGTGTGTATTGCTACTATCACCCGCACTTAAACTTAAGTGTAGGAAAAACTTCCCTTTATCTCGTTAAATAAGGGTAGAGTCGCTCGTGACTCGAACAAAAACAAGCGCTTCTTGGGAGGCAACCCATGTGTATTTGTTTTTCATTTTCATTTGTGTGTCGATATCTTCTATTAATTGTTTATTCTCATGTTTGAATTTGTAAAATGCTTTATTTTGTCTTTAACCTCGTCTTAATTACATATAAAGGTATTTTACATAAGGGATAAGTGTAGGAGGATTACACACGCAAAAGAAACGTGAACATGAGAATTACAATTATTTAAAAGATATATATGTGTGTTTGTTAGAGTCAAATGCTTGTATCGAGTCATAATGGATGTTTTGCGTGAATTTTTCTAGATTCTAAAGATATAAATTTTCCGAATTTTTTCGAAAATCGCACCGGTTTGTCAGGGATAACCGACGGCGTCAGATCACAACCTAACGGCGTCGGGAGGAGTAAAAACCGCTACTACTTTTTCTCGTTTTCGTGTTACTTATAAATTTTGGAATTTTCCAGGTCTTAATTTTCTAGAAAATCTGCAAACTTCCATTCCACAAGCATTATATCCTATTTAAGGCTGGAATTACATCTTGTTGAGATTTTTGTTTGTTTGGTTTGATGCGTTGGGTTGTTTGTTTTCTTCAAGTGTGCAGGTTTAATTTACCAAGAAGAAGATACATAAGATGAGAAGAAGCTTTTAACGCTAACGTTCTTCTTGGAAAGGATTTAACCACCACTTTACACGGATCCTACCGAGCTAATCGGGGAGTATTAGTTTCTTCGCTTTTGATTACCTTCTTTATCATAACTTTGATACTTTCGGGAACATTGGGGACAATGTTCGGTTTAAGTGTAGGGAGGGAAAATAAAACGGAACTTTGAAACTATGCTTATCCTTGATTATTTGCTTTGTCCAATTGTGATTGTGTAATAAACCATGAGAAAATGTCGGTTAGGGTAATTTTGGCACCAAATTTAAAATTTTTATGACATATAGGAGTGGGCCATTAGTCTTAACAAAAGCGTCTCATGGATAGGAAGTTATATGACTAGCACAAAACCCTTTACCACCCAAATTCCACCAAAATGCGAGGATCGCCTTAGATTAGTAGGAATTAAAGCATTCATCTTTAATGCTTAGAGTGTGAACCGGTAGTATATTAGATTCTAGAACTTGTTTTGTGATGCATTCCGAGATCGCAAGTGAGGCTACACTTGTGTAGTTAGGAATAACTAAATGATAAGAGGCATTAGGATAAACCCTTGTTTGATACCCGTAATATAATTACTTCTTCCACATCGGTTGAGTAATTCCCCACACCCTTTGCGTTGTACTCATCTTTAGTACACGATACCCCTAGTTAACCCCTCGAGCCTATCCTTTTCGCGGTTCTCGTGATGTTTCGGTTTTTCCGAATATCAATGAAGAGCATTTTTACACCCCACCCCAAATATACACCCAAATCGCCTTAGCCTACCCCTTATGCACTCACTTTTAGTGCAAATTTTTGTTATCACCCCAAACCCTTAGTTCAATTATCTAGTTGCTTGCATAAGTTGCTAAGTCGAGTCATATCCTTTATATACGCTTTTGGGACGATTGGGATTCATGGGAAAAGTTAAAGTTTATGAAATGACGGAAGGGAACGTTAAATTCAAATTCCCTTTGTTTGCATAATAATGTACCCCAAGTGTTTTGATCTTTTCAAATCGGGTCAAATTAGTGTTAGAATAATAAAAACTCAAGTGTGAGGATATGCTTATAAATCCCTAGTATTTTGATGTTATCTTAGAGGATGGTAGAGTAAAAGTGTATGTAAAAAAAAAAAAAAAAAAAAAAAAAAAATCGAAAAAAAATAGAAAAGAGAAAAGAAAAAAAAAAATAGAGTGGGTAAAAAAAAAAAAAAAAAAAAAACCATACGGGCTACCATCCTACATCTATTCTTTAAATTTATGTTTGTTTATTTCGTTACCTAGAGTTTTAGAGTGTCGAGTCTTGGCTTAGCAACGCCATTCTTCATATGCATTTAACATAGAGATTTTGACTTACCACCACTAAATAGCCTATCCCACCAAACCCTTGTTTCCCTACCGTAAGCCTATCATTACAACCCTTTAAAAGACCTCTTTGATAGTCTTTCCTAGGTGCTTACGCCAAAGCGATGGAGGTTTGATCTATTCTCAAGCCTATGGTAATCTATGTACTAGGACCGGTTAATGAGTGTTTACCTTCCATTTCCTATTTGTTATATTTCATATATACACCGAGAGATGTGAGTATCCAAACACCCCATGTGAGGTGCTAGTATGTAATTCCGTGCTTGTTATGACTTTTATGGGCTTATATGTGTTGTGGACCGTTTTGAATTAATGCTTCATGACCCCAACTTATAAATTAATTGGCTAAAAGCACATTTGCTTGAGGACAACCAAATAACAAGTGTAGGGATATTTGATAAGGTTTTAAAAGGTACCATTTTGAGGGTCGTTTAGTCCTTATTTGATCACTTTTGTATCCGTTATTACTTAATATCGCTCCTTTTCACTTTTAGGTCTCTTGAAGGCAAAATGCTTGAATGGCACTTATTTGGACGAAAAAGGCGCGAATATATGAAGAAAATGGCCAAAGTCAAAATCGAGACACTCACGATTCTTTGAAACTAGAAGCGGACGGCGGCCAGTGTTAATGGCGACGCCGTCCCAAAATTATTGTGACGATCACAGACTCAAAACTCGATTTTCAAGTGACGACGTCTAGTTGTGAAAGAGTAGGCCGTCGCTACTCGACGGCCTAGATGCAATCCGACGACGTCGGAAGTCAAGAGGACGGCGTCACGGACATAAGGTGACGGCGTCGCAAGGTTAACGTGGCCAAGACGAAACCCTAATGACGGTGACACGACGGCGTCACTAAACATAAGGTGACGCGTCGCAATTGTAATCTTATATATAGAATCCGAATTTTTCGGTCTTTGTGTGGAGAGTCTTTGGAGTAAAACCTAAAACCGAACCTAAGGTGTCTTGTACAAGATTTTAGGGTTCTAAACCCTATCTTACATCAAGATAAGTCTTTACTTCATTAATTCAATTATGTCTTTGATTATTTGTGTGTATGCTTGCATGTTCTCCATGTCCGCTAATTTACTTGTGTGTTTGCTTAGGAAGTATGAAACTTAATTATTGAATATTGATTGGTTGTTTCTTATCTTAGTTGATTAATGATCTAGTAATGTGATAGGTCATTCGTTGTGTACTTAATGCTTGATTCATCTTTGTGAACCTTAGAATATAATTACCCGAGTAGTTGTAGGCTAAACCATCCAAAGAGCGCCTTAGAGTAGGAGTTTATCATCCCTAGTGGGTTTGTAGACGAGACCCTTTGGTAAGCTCAAAGAGTTAGGGAGAAACGATACCCTACAACTTTAGACACACAACGCAATTAAGAATAAGACGTGACACTCAACCATCAATAGGAGATAATTAAGGAGTAATACAAACTAAGTAAACACATCTTTAAACTATCATACGAGCACACATTAATTAGACATAGACTCCCACAACCTTAGTTTAGATAATTAGATAATAGTAGAGTAATCGGTAGAAATACCAACCCCCCCAAATCCAATACCCGAGATTCGTACCTTTCCTTTTCAATAAATATAAAAATACAAAAATAATCATCCCTCACCTTTAGACTTAAATCGACATACACTTCAGCCTAACGACACTATTCCCCTAGAGAATGATATCAATACCGTGGCTTACCCTAATTACTACACTACAACGATTAGGTTCACTGCCTAGGGTGTTATAAAACTTGCTCGAAGAAAAGGAAGTTCCTTTGACCCCGAACGACGCGTGTAGCGTTATCAGCTAGCAAAGCATTTTGCATTTGCATAGTCTCACTTAGGTGAGAATCCACCATGCCTTTGAATTGGTGGAGGTTTTGGAGTTCCGCTTGAATCTCCTCTCTTATGGGATTAGCATCCCACATGGACTCCTCAATGTCCTCTATGTGAGGGGACATTGATGTAGGGAGTGGTTGGTCCCCATACAAAGGACCATGGATGTCTTTGTGAATGGGGTGAAAGAGAAGAGGTTTCGGTCCTAATGGGGCGTTTGGGTCAAAAGATGGCCTAGGAGAGTCATGAGCAATCCGCTCAATGGTGCCAAAGGATGGCAATGGTGGTGGATGATTTGGCCTTGGAGGCAAATCATCCAAGTCCTCCAAGAAATGATTTGGAGATGTGGGTGGTGTGGAAAATAACTCCAAAGGAATGAGAGTTGGAGACTTTGGTGGTGAGGGTGTTTTGGATGTTTGGATGGGTGCCGGTGGTGGTGAAGTTGGTGTTTTTATGGGTGGTGGAGTGGTTATCACAATTGGTGATTGAGTAGGAGTAGCCAAAGTTAGGCTTGTATCATCTCGTATGGGGGATGAGATTGTGAGTGGAGAAGACTCGGATGAGGAGCTCAAGTTGATGAAGCAACAAGGCCTCACGCTAATTCTAGCGGTTTTCTTGGAAGGTTTAGGAGAGGATTTTGTCATTTTGACTTGTGTTTTTCTTTGCTAGATGATGGTAAGAATGAAGAAGGTGTGAAGATGATCATGGTAAAACCTCTTAATTTATAGAAGTGAAAAATTATGGAGAAATGTGTTTGATTTGATGTTAAACCATAGAAGGGATGAGGTTCCTAATGATTTGGAAATGGGTTAAATGTTAGTCATATCACCCAAGTCAAGCCATACAAGAGAGATGGAGTGAAGAAGCAAAGATTTGCAATAAATGTGTTCTAATGAGTGGAAGTTCCTAACAATCAGATTACCCACGATTTCAAGGTACCAAAATTTTGGTTCCTTCCTTTATGCCAAAGGGCTCCTTGGGTGAATTTTTCAAATTTTTGAATTTTGGTGGGAAGTGGATTTCTTATATGCCTAAGTGTATTATACTAGTTCTAATAAGGGTACAAACTAGTTAAGATTGACCTACAAGCAATGGATAGTAATTTGGAATGACGAAAGAACCGAAATTCAGAAAGTTACCTGGAGGATCCACGACACCAAAATTTTACATGGGTGGACCCCTAAAAAGGGTGTCATCTGGTCCGCCTGTACAGGTACGGCGGTACCATTTCTTATAACAGACGGAACCAAAACGTTGGTGCCGTCTGATCCGTACAGAGCAGAAAAGTTCACATAGTACATTTTAAAGTGTCGGGGACATTTCCGAAACCTGAAATTTTTCTCAAAACGTGTGACATTAAACATTTCTAGTTAGGAAAAGTAAATAACACATGTACAAACATAATGGAGTATAGATTTTGAGCAAGGCCAAGTGATTTTCACATTATAGTGAAAATGGGTAAAATTTGATAGCATACTTGTGCTATCTCCCTGCATAAGATTGTTAGCATACATCATTGTTTCAAGTTACATTATCATCCTACAAGATAAAAACAACCAAATTGTATCAAACATTAGAGATAATATATTTTTCCAAACGCTCCTTAAAACGATTCTCACTTATCCAACTTTTTGTAGATCTTGGACATCATTCTATCAAGGCACTTGAACATACCCTTGGTTTCCTTGAACTCCGCTGATTCATTCTCAATCTCGGGAAGAGATGCATAATACTCATGAGGTGGAAGGCGAGAGTTTGGAAGACTATCATCGGAGCTATTTGATGATGATGATGATGGAGTTGGAGATTTTGCTCTCTTGCCTTTTGTCTTAGCAACTCGTGCATCACTCAAAGGTACAAAGATGTGAGGGATGAGCTCATAGTAAAGGTGCATCCCTTTTGGGCTTGGTGGAATTGGTGAAAAGGCTCTATAGAGACGGGTGAGAAGCATCCCGTATGGGAGAGCAACTGATCCTTGTGTAGGAATATCAATCATTCTCCTAGCAATGTAGTAGGCTAAATTGAATGGTTGACGGGTGGACAAGTTGTAGAGCATATGGCAAAGACAAGCATTTATGTGATCCCTATTTCCTATGGTGCTAATGACGTTGGCTCTAAGTAGTTCTTCCCATTTCCTAAATTCGGGCTTAAGTTCATTTAGCTCAATTCCATATGGATCTCGGTTCACTTCTTTTCCTTTTCAGGTGACTCGGGTTGTATCTCCCCTTGGGATAAATAGGTGCTCACGGATGACATCCTTATTTGCTAGAGGTGTTTGGTATGGAGGAGAGCAGTCATTTTTTGCATCAAGAATGGTGAGTGACCACTTATCCGAGTAGACACATGTCCCTCGGTTGGGAATTCCTAGCAATTGAGCAAAGTTGGTTAAGGTGATGGTGTAGTCGTTTTGATTGATTTTAAACCTAAGACAAAACTCATCATCATCTTCATCACTAAAGCCGGTCACACTAGCATAGAACTCTAACACAAACCTAGGACAAATTGGTTCATCGATGTCAAGAAGACAATCGAATTGAATGGCGGCTAGTTCTTCACGGAGATTGGTATTTTCAATGAAAGATGGGTGAATGGTTCTACCCTCATAGAAATACCTTGATTCTAGACTCTTAAAGATTTCTACTTGTTCTTTGGAAAGTCCTTTGGTTTTGTGATGTTTGGGAATGTAGCCAAGAGTGTCCTTGTGATCATAGAATCTTGCGGCTACCATGGTTATTCCTAGGAGCAAGAATTAATATGTTAAAAATGAGAATAAATTTTAACGTTTTGGTTCTAGTGTGTGTCTATATGAAAACGATTTGGAGTTGCGGTTATCTCGACTCCTTTTATGCAAAAAACTGGTTTTAGTGGGTTGTTTGGAAAATACCATGAGATAACCCAAATGCTCCTAATTCAATGTGGCTTCATTTGAATATACCCGGAATGCATATTGGTTATGCACTGCCTTTAGTATTCAAGAGTATGCAAGTGATGAAAGTCAAACGTTTCTATTTGTATTAACAATGAAAAATTGTTTTCCTACAAGCGAGAGGCTTTTCAAAAAAAAATTGACATGGGGTGTTTGGTTATTTGAAGGCCTTATAGTTATTATCTATTGATTAGTGGGAAGCATGATTTGTTTATGCAATATGATAATGTAGTACCTAATTTCAATGACTAGTTATGCAATTTGCCAATTGAGTTCATATTTAGTACAAAAGCATACATAAGCCCCATGTAATGATTTGTAATGATTTTGTGCACAAATGAGAATCCTAGACTCAGAATTAAGAGATAAAATATAGTTAGGATACTTACAATGATGTTATCTCCAAAGATCGATGAGTGGGAAGGTGTCAATAATGAGTTTGGTTTAATGTTTACAAGTTTTAGTAAAGTGGGTTTTGAGGAAGAAGATGTTTTGTAGGTAGCGCTTTGTTTCAGAGACACCACGGACTAGACGGTACCAAATTTTGGTTCCGTCTGTGTTGTCGTTGGTGCCGTAGCTACAATGAGCGATACAAAACAAAATTGTTTTGTATTGACTATTCTAATGTTTTGGGCTATGTTTATCCTACATGTTTGGTTCCATTAACCCTAAACCAAGTCTAAGAAGATTAAAAGGTTCTCGTTTAAGAGGTTTATCTAAGATGTCGGCAATGTTGTCTTCGGAGGATACTTTCTCGATTGAGATGTTTCCTTTTTGAACATTGTTGCGAAGAAAGTGATGACGGATTTCAATATGCTTTGTACGAGCTTGTTGAACGGAATTCTTGCTGAGATCGATGGCTCCTTTGTTGTCGCAAAGTATAACAATATCGTTGAGATGAATTCCGTAATCTACGAGAGCTTGCTTCATCCAAAGAGCTTGTTGACATGCTTTTCCGGCTGAGACGTACTCGGCTTTAGTAGTTGAGATGGCTAAAGCCGTTTGCTTCTTTGCAAACCATGAGGTGAGACAATGTCCAACAAAAGTGCAAATACCACTTGTACTTTTTCTATCGACATAGTCACCGGCATGATCCGAGTCGGCATACACTATGGTTTCTACACCCGTTCATTTGGGATACCATAATCCTAAACACGTTGTTCCTTTAATGTATCTAAAAATCCTTTTTAAGGCTTCTAAGTGTGATGCCTTTGGGTTTTCTTGAAAGCGAGTACATAGGCAAACACTAAACATAATGTCGGGTCTACTAGCCGTAAGATAGAGTAGGCTACCAATCATTCCTCTATATTTAGTGTTATCTACGGATTCACCTTCCTCGTCCTTGGTGAGTTTAGTGTCCGAGGACATGGGTGTTTTAGTTGGTTTGGAATCTTCAAGACCAAATTTCTTAAGCATGTCTTTTATATATTTAGATTGGTTAAAAAATATGCCATCTTCTAGTTGTTTAATTTGGAGTCCTAGAAAGAAATTTAATTCACCCATCATACTCATTTCAAACTCGTCGTGCATGATTTTAGAGAAATCATCACATAGCTCTTGACAAGTTGATCCGAATATGATGTCATCAACGATATTTGAACAATGATAATATGTGACTCCTTTTCTTGGTAAAAGAGTATTATCTACTAATCCCATAGTGTATTTGTTATCAATAAGAAAAGTCTTAAGTCGGTCGTACCAAGCTTTTGGTGCTTGCTTAAGACCGTATAATGCTTTCTTGAGTTTGAAGACATGAAGTGGTTTCTCAAAGTCGGTAAAACCGGAGGTTGAGCAACATACACTTCTTCGTTAATAAACCCATTAAGAAATGCACTTTTAACATCCATTTGAAATAATTTAAAGTCATAAGCACATGTATAAGCAAGTAATATTCTAATAGATTCGAGTCTAGCTACCGTGCATAAGTTTCATCATAGTCAATCCTTCTTGTTGATTATAACCTTGTGCAACAAGCCTAGCTTTTTTCTAGATACTACACCATTTTCATCCATTTTATTTCGAAAAACCCATTTCGTTCCAATTATAGTTTGATCGTTGGGTTTTGGAACTAATTCAAACATCATTTCTAACGAATTGGTTTAACTCTTCTTGCATGGCAATTACCCATGATTCATCTTTTATTGCTTCATTTATGTTTTTCGGTTCAATGGTGGATACAAAACAAAAATAATTACTTTGATTTTGGGCTTGTGACCTTAAGGTTCTTTGATTAAGTTGTCCTATGACCTTTTCTAAAGGATGACTTTTAGATTCTTTGATGTTTACAATCTCTTTATTTAATGGTTCATCTTCCTTGTTATTATTAATTATTTCTTAACTTTCTATCATTTGACTTTCAACTAAGTCATCATCTACCAAAGGTGATGTCTTAGAGGGAGGTGGACTTTCATCGAATGTTATGTTCAATGATTCCTCGACTATCATTGTTTCTTTGTTTAGGACAATGTAAGCTTTACTAGTTTGAGAATAACCAAGAAATACACCTTCATAAGACTTTGGGTCAAACTTGGTGAGATAATCTTTAGTATTAAGAATCAAGCATTTACAACCAAAAACTCTAAAATATCCTAAAGTTGCCTTTTTACCTTTATAAAGCTCATATGGTGTTTTGTTTAGGAAAGGACGGATTAAGACTCTATTTAAAATATATGTAGAAGTGTCAACAACGTTACACCAAAACTTTTGAGGAATGTTTTGTTCAATAAGCATTGTTCTACTCATTTCTTGAATTGTTCTATTTTTACGTTCTACCACTCCATTTGATTGAGGTGTTCGTGGAGCCGAAAAGTTATGTGTTATACCATTTGTATCATAAAAGTTTCCAAATTGAGTTTCGTTGTCAAATTCACGACCATGATCCGTTCGGATCGACACAATTTTAACGCCTAGTTGATTTTGAATTTTCTTGCTAAGAATTTCAAATTTATCAAAAGCTTCATTTTTAGTTTTCAAAAACAACGTCCAAGTAAACCTTGAGTAATCATCTACTATGACCAAAGTGTATAAGTTGCCTCCGTAGCTTCTTATAGCGGATGGACCAAACAAGTCCATATGGAATAATTCTAGACACTTAGATGTGGGCACCATATTTTTAGATTTATGACTACTATGGGTTTGTTTACCAATTTTGCAAGCGTCGCAAAAGTGTTGGTCATATTTTAGTTTTGGTAAATTCCTAACTAGCTCTTTTGAAGATAGGTTTTGTATAAGTCTCATATTAGCGTGACCTAAGCGTCTTTGCCAAAGAGATGAGCTATCATCTAACGTTGTTAGGCAAAGTTTGTCATTAGATGTTTTATCTATTTTCATGACGTATATGTTATTTTTCCTAACTCATTTAGCTATGGTGATACCATCTTTTAGTATTTTACTACCATTTTCATCAAATAGTACTTTATACTTTTTATCACATAATTGGCTAATACTAAGTAGATTAAATCCTAACCTATCTACATGAGCAACATTTTCAATAGTTAGGGAGTTATGAGCGATCGTACCTTTGCCAATGATTTTGCTTTTGAGATTGCTACCAAAGTGACATTACCTCCGTCATACTCTTGGTATGATGAGAAGAGACTTTGTTGCCCGTCATGTGCCGTGAGCATCCACTATCTTTTATCCATTCATCAGGTTCCAATCCAACTTTCAAGCATACCTAAGAAACAAATAACTCAAACATTTGGTCCCCAATATCTCATGGGTCCGTTTGGGTTAAACATACCATTTATTTGATTCATGTATGGAAAAGATGGGTAAGAGTTCCATGACATGTAATCTGGAGTTTGATATGGTCTAGGAAAGTTTTGATTCCAATCGTTGTGTTGGTAGTTGGGTTGTGCGTTGTGGTTGCTTTTAGGAAAGGGGCGTTTGGCAAAAGGTGTTTTATATCGTTGTTGAGTAGTTTTTTTATCTAAATTCATTTTTAGCAAGTCCTATTCCTGATGTAATAGCTGGTTTTAGTTTAACACTATCCTTGGTTTTCTTTGTTACTTTGACAAATTCAGTACGGTCCGTATTACAAACATTCTGTCCTGCTGAAGTACCCACGACACCATTTTGTTCAACGGACGGAACCCTTATTTTGGGTCCATCTCGTCCGTCTTTGTCTTCAGCAGCTTTGATGATTGTTCATCCTTTTCGGCCGTTTTGTTTTGACTCTTTGGAATTAATACCTCATTAAATCCTAGCCCATTCATGTCTCCTGGTGTTTTATGAATTTTAACTATTTCATCGGCAAGAGCGATGTTTTTGTTAAACCTTTTAAATTTAGAATTATGTTCGATTAGAACATCTTGTGTGAGCTTTAGTTTTTCAATTTCAAGATTAAGCTCTTGACATGATTTACAATCATCGTCATTTGCTTTTCCTTTTTCTAGTCGTTTTGCTTTTCTTTTAACTCATAAACTTCATTTTCCAAAAATCCTTTTGGTTTTAAAAATTTATTTTTAGTTATGATTTTTAGACTTAGCTCACACAATTGATTATATTGTTTTTGCAAAGTGTCATCATCAATAGAAGAATAAGAAGAGTCGGAAAGTACCTCGTTTGACTCATGTGCCATTAAAGCGATCTCTTCCTTGCTTGATTCTTCATCATCTTCACTATCACTCCAAGCACCACTTACAAAAGCTCGTTGAGTTTTGCTTTTAGGTGGCTTGGGACATTCTCCTATGAGATGACTTGCATCACCACATCTAAAACACTTTCTTTCACCTTTACCCTTTTTGTCATCCCGATCTTTTCGGAATGGCTTTCTTCTCGAGGTTGTCTTAGAAACTTTCCTCTTCTTCTAAAGAACTTCTTAAAGTCTCTAACGGCCATGGCATACTCCTCATCTTCACTACCGGAGCAAGATTCGTCATCATCACTTGATTCCGCCTTTGCTTTTAGAGCAACGGATTTGATCTTCTCCCTTCTTCCTTTGATGATCTCCGAATCTTTCTCCATCACCATTTCGTGTACTTTGAGGTTACCGATTAGCTCGTCTAGTGACATTTTTGAGAGATCTTTTGATTATTCAATAGCGGTCACTTTAGCTCTCCATTTGGGATGGAGTGCTCTAAGAAATTTCCTGACAAAGTTCTTACTACGAAAAGATTCATCAAGTGCTTTAAGTGATGTAATAATAGTATTAAAGCGAGCAAAGCCACAATCAATGGTTTCATCTTGAGGATAACAAATTGTTCATATTGTTGAACAAGAAGATCAATTTTGTTATCCTTGACTTGTGAATTACCTTGATGTGTAACAATCAAAGATTCCCAAATATCTTTGGCGGTTTCACACATAAAAATTCTTTCATATTCTTTTCTAGGTAAAGCATTATAAAGCATCATTTTAGCTTCATTATTTTTAGCAATTAATTTCTTTTGTTCATCAATGAAATATCCTTTGTTGTAGAACTAAAATCCCTTTAACAATAACAAACCAAAGATCTATATCTTTTGATTTTACATATGTTTCAAAGCAGTTTTTCCAATAGATAAATCCATTGGTTTCAAAGAGTGGTGGTCTTTGCATAGATTTCCTTCTTTAAAGTTTTCGAATCCATGGATCGTTTCAAGTTTATAAAATACAAATTATTTTAGAAATTCTTGAGCAACGAGTCTCGATACCAATTGTAGAAAAGCGGAAGGGGTTGAATAGTTTACCAATTAAAAACTTTGTTTTGAAACTTATTGAAAGATCAATTGATATTGATCTTAGATATGTTAATGAAATATGCAAGCAATATGTAAAGAGTAAATAAGGAAAGAAATGATCAAACCACAACAAGTTGTTTATAGTGGTTCGGTCTACAAGGACTCTTTTTCCTTGCCCTACTCCACTCCCGAGTCTCACACTCGAGAGTTTAACTTCACTAGTCAACAAGCTCCTTTCACCGGCGGAGAAACCTTTACACTTCGCTACACTATTTCGACACTAAGCTAGATGTCGAGTTCTTTCCAAGGGTACAACTACTCCCACACACAATGTATTTTGAGGACTAAAATACTAACCACTCACACTCACAAGATTATGATGGTTTAATGCAACAATGAAGTATGAATCAACACAAGATCATACAACACTAAACAAACAAGACTTCCAACTTCTCGTTTGAAGCTTGAATGTGACTTGATCTTCTTTGCTACAAAAGAGATCACTAATATGATATGAACTGAGTTAGAAAGGTTATAGAGAAGATATGTAAGAGAGTATGATAGAAAGGGATGAAAAAAATACTTGGTTTGGCTTTGCTATTTATAGCCAAAACCATCAGCAGGCACCACGGACGGCGGACCCCTTGAATGGGTTCCGTCCGTTATACATTTTGGTGCCACCGGGGTCTGACAGCAAGATATCAAGATCTTGACAAGGTCAACCATATCTATGCAAGATGTTGTAAGATATGAAGAGTACAAATCTACACAAATTATCTAATGAAATCTTCTAATGATTTCCATGATGCATCACATGATGTCATGTGTTGTTTTTCTATTTTTAGAAATATGCAAATACATAAGTAATGTTTAGTTATTAAGAAACTAAAGCATTAAAAACTACTATCATACATTATGCTTATACTCATATTAAGATATGATTAGTCACAATTTAAATGCTTAAATGATGAAGATATTATTTGAAAAAGCTTGTTTTAATATCTATTAAACTTGACAAGCTTTAAGCTTTATAAAAATTAAATTTAGTTTTGTCGTTAACAAAACTTAGGTAAAGATCAAAAATATAAATAACGTTTAATGACGATATTTGTATTTACAGACTTGTCTGGGACGGGTAATAATTTCAAGCTAGTTCGCTAGTGATGTAAACGTGTATCGCAAAGGACTTGTCTTAGTAGAATGTACCATCCGAGAAACTCTTGGTAGACATGAACCTTGACGGGTCAAACCTCCTCACCAAGGAGTGTTTACAACTTTAAACTAACCTAGTCAGTGATGTAACCGTGTCTCGCGAGGAATTGTCTATCTTGAGTCGATCAATTCAAAAGTGCGAGCTCTTCCCTCACCGTGCAGATTTCTGTCAAAATACTTAAGCACGTGTGGAGGGGGAGTATTTCTGAAAGTGCAAAACTCTCAAGGTGTTATAAAATGTTTTCACTTATAAAATATCTTGAGAAATTTTCTAGAAAATTGTTTTATGGCAACGTAGGATAGTCATGGAGTTATAAGGTGACTAAGGTTAGGAATAACCGTCCTATGATCCGCCAGAGCCGAAGGGATCTACCCAAGGACACCACCAATAGTTAGAACTTAGAAGTCCTTAGGTATGATTATAAAAAGGAGAAAATGAGAATCGGAGAAAGAATGAGTTGAAGAATTAAAAAGAAAAGTAAAGAAAAGGGTGAAAAGAAATAGCCCTCCAGATTATTCAACTTTGGGCAGACACCGGGTTCAATTCATATGCTACTGGTTGTCACTAGATGATGCCGATATTGAAGATTAAAGTCGTCATGGACCCAGTGACGCATGCACTAAACCTTCTTAGCCACTCAAGTTTCTCTCAACGGAAGCTTGTTTCATTCTCACACGGAACCCTATGTAAACTATCGGATTTCTCTTAGAGATTGCTGGTATTGAAGAAGGAGACCCTCTCCCTAGTCTCCGCTCAGGAAAACTAAAACGCACTATTGAGTCTAGAGCCACGAGATTCATTAAAAGATCTCTTAGTAACACTTGACAATTCATCACTTGTCGTTCAACAATAAGGACGCAAGTGATACATTCTAGAGTCCTTCACAGATCTTAGCAATCTGTCGAGAACATTTATGAGGGGTTCACTTCTGTGATCCTCGGTGATTGAATGGAAACTCCGCCGGGTCAACATCAAACGACCTTGACAAGCAGTCACTTGGTAACTCCTTGTGGGTTACGCTTAGTGTGTCTCAAACGGTCTACAGTCGTGGGGTGATGCTTCGGTGTACCTCAACGACTTACCTGAACCGTAGATGTACTTTAGTGCATCGTGTTAGCCTTCTTGAGGGTATCCAGTTTCAGGAACAGCCTTTGCTAGAATTAGAGATGTGTTTTCACATTATGTTGTTAGCACTCTTGAAATTCGAACTTATAAGTGCTGGAAATCCTGCTAAGGAGATTCCTTTCAAGAATTGATTCCTGAATATGTGGGTCATTACTTGAACTTGTTCAATGTAATGCCAACCATCCCTACGGATTCGGACGGTGATTCGCCCGACCAAGGTGAATGGAATCAAGACATTCATCAAGAGAACAATTGTAGTAATCAAGTCTTTATGAAAAGATTACAATGATCAATTGGTGTTCGTGATCGTACACGAGATCTCATGGCGATGGATGCTCGAGGGACGAAGAGATCGTCTTGATTCTCCACATGCTCATACCAACAACATCACAATAGAAGTTCTCTCATAATCAAAGGCAACACAAAGTCAAAATGATTCTTCTTCAAATCAAAGAATCTACGAAGTTATAAAGACTAGAACTACTTCACATCCGGAATACCTTTGTTAAAAGAGCGTGTGAGCATGTTGGAGAAAGACTTGGAGACCTTTGGAGCAACGAAGCGGACACGATGCGGATTACCACAACATAACATCACCATATCCACACCGAACAAAGAACAAAGATCAATCAAGGCGTCAAAGTGAAAACTTCAAAGAAAACAAGATCCTCACCTTGGGAGATTGTTGGAATCAAGACACTTCTTCTCACAAGAAAGAAGAATGTCAGAAGACGTCAAAGCAACTATTACTTCAGCACCTACAACGTTTCAATATTACTTAAGTTATTAATTACCAACACTTAGGGGGAGATTGTTGAAATCACTCCTAAACTATATTTCAATTGTTTGTAATAAATATGTAATAGGTTGCTTAATTAGGCTTTTATGTTAGTATTAATGGCAAGGCTTATGTAGAAAGCCCATAAGCCTTGGCCCAAGCCCATAAGGAAGGAAGAGAACTTGTAGTGTTGCCCTAGTCCCTTCCCTTATAAATAATGTTGTAAACCTTCATTTGAAGGTGGGTTGTTCATTTCACTCATATATCTTACGCATAACTTTCTCTAGTATCTACACGTGCGTGTGTGTTTTGTTCAACCGATCATCTTTATCTATATTTCTTACATATTGATGCTTGTGTTACAATATGGTGACCTAACACGATGACTATTTCAATAAGTTTCCTACGAAAGAGGAACTCTCTCGCCACCCACACTTAGTGCGCGACCTCCGTTACATGTATGTTAGGAAAAGCCCTAGGATCAAGTTTGGGAACCCTTGGAATCTCAACATACCATGTTGCATAGGACATCTATTTGTGGCAAAGGCATACATTAACCGCAAGTCCTAATAAATATCATGACTAGCACGTACTATAATTGGGTGATGAAGAAGCCTATCCCAACTAGGAAAGATCCTGATAATCCTAGAGTTAGATGTAATTTCCTTGGTAGAGTTAGGGGATTGCCCGTCTATGTAGGTAGTTTCACATATCTTACGGATTTCATAATTGTGGATGATAATAGTACGGCCATAGATCCTAGCTTGTCCCACATTATTCTAGGAAAGCCTTTCATAGAGAATACCGGGATGACTTATGATCCGTCGTTAGGGATAGTGAGATTCAAGGATGAGACCGATGACATAGCTTACCAAATGCCATTTAAGATTGAGAAATTTTCATCATTATCCAATGATGAAAAAGAACTTAAGCTATCGGTCTAGTATAGGAATGAGGAGGATAAGGAGAAGGGAGTAGATTATGTGATGGATAAGATTTTTGGGTTCTATAAGGATTTCTTGAAACTAGGACCGGAATATAGAACCGATTGGGGAGAAGATGACTTCTTAGAAAGGTTCATAATAGGACACTACTAAAACATGGAAAAACCCAATAGAGACCATCACGAGGAAGAAGGTGACGGTAATGAAGTCACGTAGGGGCACGACTTCGAGTCTAGCTACAAGACTCATAAATAAAGAAAAGCGCTTCGTGGGAGGCAACCCATGCTTAATTGTTTGCTTGTTTGTGTGTCATATATCTTTTCATTAGTTGTTTATTCTCATGTTTGAATTTGTGAAAATGCTTTATTTTGTCTTTAACCTCGTCTTAATTACATATAAAGGTATTTTACAAAAAGGATAAGTGTAGGGAAGATTACATACATTTTAAAAGAACGTGAACATGAGAGTTACAATTCTTGAAAATATATATATGTGTGTTTGTTAGAGTCAAATGCTTGTATCGAGTCATAATGGATGTTTTGCAGGAATTTTTCCAGATTCTAAAGATGTAATTTTTCCATAATATTTCCAGAAAAATGCAGCAGACCAGTTTCTGTCAGGATAACCTGATGGCGTCAGATTCGCTACCTGATGGCGTCAGGAGGAGCAGAAACCAATTATCTAACTTTCTCTCATTTTATGTGATACTTATAATTTTTTGGAATTTCTCAGGTCTTAATTTTCCAGAAAACCTGTAAACATCCATTCCACAAGCATTATATCCTAGTATAGTAGAGTCATATATAGTTTTACCGCTGATTTTACGCGAAGGTTTCGTCTGTTTTCTTAAAGTGTGCAGGTTTTATTTATCAAGAAGAAGATACATAAGATTGAAAGGAGATTTTCACGCATACATTCTTCTTGGAGAAGAATTTAACCACTACTTCACACGGATCCTACCGAGCTAATCAGGGGAGTATTAGTTTCTTTCCATTTTAATTACCTTCCGTTATCATAACTTTGATACTTTCGGGGAACATTGGGGACAATGTTCAGTTTAAGTGTAGAAAGGGAGAATAAAATGGGAACTTTGAAACTATGCTTATCCTTGACTATTTGTCTTGTCCTATTTCATTTGTGTAATAAAACATGAGAAATATCGGTTAGGGTAATTTTGGCACCAAATTTAAAATTTTTCATGACATGTAGGAGTGGACCATTAGTCTTAATAAAGCGTCTCATGGATAGGAAGTTATATGACTAGCACAAAACCCTTTACCACTCAAATTCCACCCCAAAAATGTGAGGTTCGCCCCTAGATTTGTAGGAATTAAAGCATTCATATTTAATGCTTCGAGAGTGTACCGGTAGTATAATAGATTCTAGAACTTGTTTTGTGATGAATCCCGAGATCGCTAGTGAGACTACACTTGTGTAGTCAGGAATAACTAAATGTTAAGAGGCATTAGGATAACCCTTGTTTGATACCCGTATTATAATTACTTCTTCCACATCGGTTGAGTAATTCCCCCACACCCTTGCGTTGTACTAATATTTAGTCCACAATACCCCTAGTTAACCCCTCAGAGCCTATCCTTTTCACGGTTCTCTTGATGTTTCGATTTTCCGGAATATCAATGAAGAGCATTATTTACAATCCAACCCCAAATGTACACCCAAATTACCTTAGCCTACCTTGTATGCACTCACTTTTAGTGCATTATCGTAATCATACTAAACCTTTAGTTCAATTATCTAGTTACTTGTATAAGTTGCTAAGTCGAGTCATATCCTTTGTATACAGTTTTGGGAAAATTGGGACTCACGGGTAAAGTTAAATTTTATGGAGTGACGGGAAAGAACGTTAAATTCAAATTCCCTTTATTTACGTAATAATGTACTCCAAGTGTTTTGATCTTTTCAATTTGGGTCAAATTAGTGTTAGAGTGATACAAACTCAAGTGTAGGGATGTGCCTATAAATCCCTATTATTTTGATGTTATAGTAGAGGATGGTAGAGTAAAAGTATATGAAAAAACAGATGTTGAAAAAAATGAAAAAAAAAACATACGGGCTACCATCCTACATCTATCTTTATATTTATGTTTGTTAGTTTAAAGTTATCTAGAGTTTAGAGTGTCGAGTCTTGGCTTAGCAACGCCATTCTTCTGATGCTTGTAACATAAAGATTTTTGACTTGCCACCACTAAATCGCCTATCCAACCAGACCATTTGTTTCCCTACCGTAAGCCTAACGTTACAACCCTTTAAAAGACCTCTTAGATAGTTTTTTCCTAGGTGCTTACGCCAAAGCCTATGGAGGTTTGATCTGGTACCAATTGTGGAAAACTAAAAAGGGGGTTTGAATAGTTTTACCGATTAAAACTTCGTTTTAAACTAATTAGATCGACTTATGACAATCAATTTGTTATGCGTGTTTGATAATGATAGATAAGCATATAAGTAGGTAATGCAAAGATAAAGAGTAAGGAAACACAAAACCACGACACGGGTATTTATTATGGTTCGGCTACAAGGACACCTTCATTGCCCTACTCCACTCCCCGAGTACCCCACTCGAGAGTTCGTAAGCACTACATAACATAAGCTCCTTAATGTGGCATAGAATCCTTCACAACATCGCCTACTCTTTATCCGGTACTAGGCTAGCATCGAGTTCTTCCACGAGGTAGAACCACACCTATCACAATGTCCCCTACACTTTATCCGGTACAAGGCTAGATACCGAGTTCCATTACAAAGGAGAAACTACTACCCAACACTACACCACAACACGACTACCCCAAAGGAGACACACTCATTATTACAACACCATAAGGATATCAATGCACCATATCGAATGTACACCCTTGGCACCTTTCACTAATGCCTTCGACACGACCCTTCGGCACCTTTCACTAATGCCTTCAACACAACACTTCTATGGAGGGAGAAAAGAACTATCAACAAGATACACTTCAATGGTCTTGATGATGACGAAGCTTAGCAAATCATGACCTTAAGCTTGCACGTCTTCAAGAGGTGGTGATCTCGCCTTTAAGAGTAACCTAGAGAATCACACAAACATAAAAATACATAGAATGATCCTTTGGATCATAGGTTAGAGATGTTACAATACTAAGAGAGAGTATGTGTAAAAGTGGTAGTGATCAAGAGAGAAATGGCTCACTATTTATAGACAAAATTATCTACTGTCCCACGATTCCCACGGATCCCTCCCCAGAGGGATCCGGCTAGTGCAATCCTTGGGATCCGGCTACTGGGTCAGCTTAAGTCCGGATTTCGGGTTGCAAACCGGGTTATGGGTTATGGGTTATGAACCATGGGTTATGGGTAATGGATTATGGATACCTAACATGATGCAATGTATCTAGACATTGGGTTATGGATCTTGGGTCATGGGTCATGGACTTTGGGTCATGGATAATACCCAATATTACTTCATGTATGATGTCATGCAATGGGTCATGGGTAATGGATCGTGCTCCATGGGTATGGGTTATGGACTTTGGGTTTTACCCAACAACATTCATTGTGCCTAGTCAATGGATCATGGGTCATGGTCATGGGTCATGGACTTTGGTTTTTACCATTACATTAACCATTACAATATATACAAAGTATATATATGTACATTTCCATATTATGTAAACACTAGTTGTTATACATATGCATTTCTATAAGATGTAAACAATATTACTTGTTTAGTGTTTATATGAAAATGTCTTTGGTTTTATATAACTTATTTACTAAACATGTTTTGATATGGTTTTAATATGTTTAGTATAAGTGTGTTAGTAAACTACTGGCTCAAACCATTTACGTATTTTATTTGTTTCGTTAAAATGATTTTACGTTTGTTATCGACAAAACATTAGAAGATCGTAAATATAAATAAACGTTTTTATGGCTTATTTGTATTAACAATATCCCCCTTTTGTTGATGACAAAACATAGGATTATTTTAAGAAGAAAATAAAATTCGTAAAAATTTGAATTGGAGTTTTTACTCTCTTCTCCCCCTTTTTGTCGAAACAAAAAAAGCGTCAAAAAGAAACTAACGCCTTGTTTTGAGAAAAACGTGTAAAAAGTAATAATATGAAACATAGAGAGTAAGAGGAGAGAAATATTCTCGTCTTAGCTCCCCTTTGACGGATGCTTCCCTTTGTTGAGGGCGTCAATTAATTAGGAAGTCTAAGCGAGTGAGTTGCAATTATGTTTGCAAATGGTTTCGTCTTTGACGAAATGCTCCCCCCTTGACTAGTGCTCCCTTTTTAGGAGGACGTCAAGTAGTAAAGAAATCCTAAGTGAAAGTATTGTACGCGTTTTTGCAATTGCTTTGCTTTGACGAAAAGCTCCCCCTTGTTGAGGGTGTCAAAGTCTTTATGTGTATTTTGAAAATCTACAAAACAAAGGTTAGAAAGCAAGTATATGGTGCATAATTTCCTGCAAATGAGATTCATATTAGTGATAAAATGAGCTTCTGTTGCACGGGTCCCCTGGATCCTTCCTGTGAGGGATCCGTCTAGGCAAAAATGAGGGAACCGTGTACCTGCATTCTTATGACAGCAATGTGGATGTAAAATGTGATGTTAATATCAAAAAGATTATGTATCATAGCACCAAACATATTTTCATAACCATATAGCATACAACATGTAATGTCATTCAATAAAACAAGAGAAATGATGTACATAACTCTAAAACTAAGAAAATGATCCAAACACGAAGTAAGATCCCTAATAAGTCTAAGTTATGCCTAAGAAGAGAACACCACTTGAATTGCTATGCTTAGGGATGATTAGATTTGTTGACCTCATCAAAACGTTCAAGGAGGTGATAGAACATGAAACGTAGCCCGTCACGTACTTCATGTACTAAGCCTTCAACATGTTGACAATGATAAAAATCTTTGTCATGGCTAGGGAATGGTGGTGGTAGGAATAGAGTGGTTTGAGGTGGAAGGTTGGATGAAGAAGGTGGAGGTTCCACAAAATATGGAGGCGGTTCAACTAAGGATGAAGGTGGTGGAATATGTGTTGATGATGGTGGTAGAGAGGTATCTACTTCCATGTGATCCGGTTGTTGATTTTGTTGATTCCACATAATCCAAAATGAACCATTTGAGGGTGATGAAGAAAGGGATACGGGTGCTAGTGTTGTTTCAACACCAAAGTTTTGGTGAGAAGGTTGTTGTTGCACCATTTTCTCAATTGAGGAGAATGTTGGAATTGGTGGCGGATGAGATGTCCTAAGAAGCAAGTCCTCTAAGTTGTAGAGGTGTGGAGATGAGAGTGGAGTGGTGAATGAGATAGCTCTAGGTACTAGAGGTGATGTTTTAGTGGAAGTAGGGGTGTTTGGTTTAGAAAGTATAGTAGTGTTTGGCAAGGTTTGTCTTGTGGGAACAATCCTTTTGGGAATTGGTTTTATTGGTAGAGTTTGTTGTGAGGGGATTCTAGTGTTTGAGGTTTTAACGGGTGATGATTCGGTTGAAGAGATTTCGTGAACAACCCGAGCAAGTTTCTTGGGATGTCCTTTAGTGGATGAGTTAACACTAGGGGCTTTCCTCATGGTGAAATGGTAGAAGAGGAAGGTGTGAAAAGAGAGTTTTAGCTACTGAGAATGAGTGTGTGAATGGTTATTTGGTAGTTCTAACAAAGAGGTTTATAAAGAGAAATATTTGGTAAGTGAATCAAAGATTAAGGCACTAAAGTCCTTCAAATTGCAATGATTTACATGCAAAAGAGTTAACTACAGAGTTGCACTGATCTAGGAAGTCAATTAAGACAATGTGGAGTGTTCAAATTAACAAAGATGGATTGAAATGATTGTTTTGAGAGGGATTATCTTTGTCTGAGTAGCCAGTTCCCACGGATCCCTCAAATGAGGGATCCGTCGAGGCTAAAACTAGGGATCCGGCTCTCAGCAGCCAAGGAAAAGAAGGATGAAGTTTTGTTAGGAATTAGAAATTCCATAGTGAAGTATCGGTCACCCCAAATATTATCTAGCATAAGTTAGCTCGTAGACATATCTTTAGTTACGTTATTTGTTAGTTTATTAGTTAGTTATTAGCGTAGTTTAGTTTAGTGCAACACCGTGGAGGACGGACGGGTCTTTACCCACTGTATGCCTGATCCACAGTCCGAAGGAGGACGTTTACTTTGTAACTATAAATACCCTCTACCTCCAAAGGTAGAGGTTGGACCTTTCAATCTAACCTTCTTTCTTTTGTTACTTTCTCTCTCTAGAAAGGCTCCCACACTACTTTATCTATCTAAACTATATTATACTATTCGATCCATATATTGAATGTATTATGTGTTTATGAAATCCAAAATCTAACAATTGGTATCAAGAGCCATGGTTTGATCACTCATCTTTCATGTTCTTGGATTTCTAGTGGTTTTCATAAGGTTTTTGGGTTTGAATGAGTTTAGAGTATTTTGCATCATTTGGATCATCTCTAGTGTTAAAGTTTTGATTTTGATTGTACTTTTGTGTTTAGAATCATCATAAGTGTTTAGGTTTTGATTTGGAAGGCTTGAATCATCGTGGTTAGGTTGTTTTTGGATTAAAAAGTGGTGGTTTTTTGAATATTGTACTATGCGAGTTGAGTCACGGATTGACATTTCTTGGAAGAGAGTTGCTTTGTAAATTTGAAGAGAGTTGCTTTGACATTTCTTGGAAGAGAGTTGCTTTGTAAAGAGAGTTGCCTATGCGACTTGTCCAGATTCAACGTACCTAAAGAGAGTTGCCTAAGAGAGTTGCCTATGCGAGTTTCCTAAGAGAGTTGCCTATGCGAGTTGCCTAAGAGAGTTGCCTAAGAGAGTTTCCTAAGAGAGTTGCCTGCTAAGAGAGTTGCCCACATAAGCGAGTTGTCTGCTTGCTTATTAAAGCGAGTTGTCTTATGCGAGTTGCCTACATAAGCGAGTTGTCTGCTTGCTTATTGAAGCGAGTTGTCCTATGCAAGTTGCTCACATAAGCGAGTTGTCTGCTTGCTTATTGAAGCGAGTTGTCTTATGCGAGTTATCTATTAAGTGACTCAAGGACTGTGATTTGTCAATTCCTGCAATGTGTCTCTAAACCTAACATACAAAACCCTTGTTTTCAAACCCTAATTTTCCAAATATCACAAACTCAACCATAACACCAACATATTTTCACTTCCTTATCATATTCTAGTTCCTTTACTACATTCTACTTCTCACTATCTTACGGTTTTGTCTTGATTTTAGTAAAATCCCGTGAAAGATTCTATTTCTTGGTTTAAATCACAGACTTGTAAAATCCCGTGTACACATCAACATCATGTCTTACACTCGATTACGTAATTTGAATTACTCAAACTGTATGATGAAGTTGACAACCATGAGAACATTAGCTACTCTGAACGGTTACAGATGACGGAATCAATCAATGAGGATGTGAGATCTCCGGGTTCAGAATCTAATGAGAGTGAATTGCACCAGTCTAGGCTACAGAATACCATGCATAAAGAAAGTAACATTGAACCTTATCAACAACTTCAATCACACCTCATGTTACTCACATCCACATCAATGGATCGAACATGTAGTGCTCTTTTCCGTCAGGACTTACCTACATTGAAGAGAACATTGTTGCTAGAATTAGAACAATTGAAGATCCAGCTCATCAAAGGGAAGATAATGAAGGATGATTCCATTGCTGCACTCCAGATGATTCACAACCAATTCCAACCATTTATCAATGAGGAATATTCCGCAGATTTTGATCAACACTTGACGGGTATTTCCTTCAAAAAGCATACTGGAATGGAAATTCAGGAATTCATCAATACATTTATCCAACTCATGGATAATGTGGAGAAGTACATTGAGGAAGGTACACTGAATGATGAAAAAGTAGATGAGTGTCAAGAGAAATTGAGAGATAGTTGTGATGAGTCGGGTATTGTATCAGTTGAAAAGTCGGGTGTTGCTGAATACAGAATATCAGAGACAACAACAAATGATGTAACCAGCTGCTCAGTAACTACGGTCACACAAGAAGTGGATGTTGTGATTAGTAAGGTGAATGAGTGTCAAGGGCTGACAAGAGATTGTAGTGTTGAGATGGATAAAGCACCAGATGATGGATTAGTTGGTACTGAATACAGGGGCTCAGAGGAAGATAAGCTTGAAACAACCAGTAGTTCAGTGACTCTTGTTTCACATGATGTGGATGCAGATATCATACCGACAAATGAACAGGTGTCATGTGATGAGGTACCCTTAATTGTTCAACATAGTGTATCTGCTAATGTACCTAAACAAACTGATCTTAATCGAACATGATTCGATATATGTTCCTTGGTTGAGGTGAGACTAAAAATTCAAAACAAATGATATGGTTGATAAAAAGGCTTTTGATGAACTTTCAAACAAATTCTCAAAACTTGAAAAACATTGCATTTCTCTTGAAATTGCAATACAAAGAAAAGAGGAAAGTTTACAACTTAACAAACCATGTAAAAATCCGAACTTCACGAATTCGTGAACTTTTGAAATAAATGATTTAAAAGCTCGACTTCAAGCCAAAAACTCGACTATCAACAATTTGAAGAAACATATTTCTGGTATGCATGTGAAAAGTAATTTGGTTACAAGTAATTTTGATGTTAATGCTATTTATGATATTCAAATAAGAAATGATGAATTAGCAGTTTGTGTGGCCAAATTACTAAAGGAAAATGAGTCTTTGAGAAAGCATCACATAGAACTAAGTGACTCTGTCAAAGAAGCTAGAACTAAGTCAATGGAACAAACAAATTCTTTGATAGCAAAAATTGATGAACTCAAAGCTCAACTTTAGGAAAAGAGTTTCGCTATTGTTGCCTTAAAAATGAGCTTATGAAAACTGTAAAATATAAATCATAAAACCAACAAAAACCATACAAATCATAAAATTTAAAAATACCAAAAATATTGTTTTCTCAAGACATGTCTTCTGGTATCGATAACATCTACGGTCTTAGAAATGTCATTCAATAATGGCACGGGACTTTAGATGAAGTTCGAGCAGGAGGTGTAAATATTTCTTTCTAAACATGTCTCAAAATATGGCTTACGGTTATTTCGATCAGTAACCGCTTCAAAATGGCTTACGATTACTTGATGTAACCGTGCTTAAACTATGGTTTGCTATTATTTCAGATAGCAACCCGTTTTTCAAATAAGGAAAGTGCTACACTTAAATGATTTTCACAAATTTCGTGCACTTATCCTAAAACATTAAGGAAAGTATGTCGAAGGACTGCTGTTCCTACTCAAATATTTTTCCTTTTAAAATTCTTCAGAAAAATATTTGTTTTAACAAATTGGTGGAAGATGAGTTGCTTGAAAAACAATCAGTATCAGAATGTTCATAAAATTGAAAACTCAATCAATGACTTCAGCGCTTTTAAACTTTTCAGAAAATAAGTCATAGATTGAGGGGGAGAATGTTTTCAAATCTATATTATCTAACGAGCTTATCTAATTATCCTATATACTTAAATGTAAAACATGTTAACCTACGTTGAAGGACTAGGTGCCTAGGATATGATTGTTAGGATTAGATGATTAGAGTTTGATGAACACATAATTCCCATGCCCTTGTATGATCTGATTGATATGTTGGATTGACTTTTATTAGTCGATTGCTGTTTGGGTGATGTCGACCACCATATATATGTATGTGTGTTCACTAACGTATGCAGGTATATTGGTATATAAGAATGTTCCCGATCCGGATCCCACATTATAAGATGATTGGATGCCGAAAAGAAAGGGTAACTATATCTTGGGTTGACAAATGAAGAAACGGAGCTTAATTTGACATCTATGGAGAGTTGGCATGAAAAAAAATGCAACGTAAGAGGTCTCACTGCATCAGCAGATGGTTTTTCTTCATCATCAAATGAAGAAATGGAGCTTAATTTGACCTCAGTTGACATGAAAAATATGCAACGTAAGAAGTCTCACTGCATCATCAGACGGTTTTCTTCCAGCCCTACAGCAACAACAAAAGCTTCTCAACCACCTAACATATCTTTGTGCAGGATACCATTTTTAAACAATTTTGAAGAAAAAAATTTTTTGATTAAATTGTTTTGAAAATGGAAAATATTGTTTTTGAAAATTAATTGGTCTTAATTTTGAAAATCCCCGGACTTCATGTTATCAAAACTTAAGTCACTCAATCATCGACTACGGTCATCGATTGAGGGGGAGAGTGATTTAAAATAAAATATTTTTAAACGATATTTCTTCACAAAATTTCCGATTTGTACGAAATAAAGTGGTGATCTAAAGATCTAATGTTATGTCATGGTATGATTTTCTTTAAAACTCAAAGATCTTTCAAAATGAATTTTTTTTCTGTTCTTGTTTGATTGTGAAATTGTTTTATTTTACCTAAAAAGATCTCTTAAAACAATCATACCTGACACTAACAATCTTTAATGTCTTAAATTGGTCCTCATTAGTCAATTTCAAAAATTAAATATTGCCACGTCTTTCCCCAAAATCTTTTAAATGATTTAAATCAATTGGGATCACAAATCTCAAAAGGTTTGAAATTTTTGATCGGGGGAGAGATCGTGATTTAAATCTCAAATCGGTTTTAAAAGGGTGATTGTTTCAAAAGCACTCCCTCCTTCATGTGCCAAATGATTTCAAACACATGATGCACATGATTGAGGAGGAGCATTTAACCTAAAACTAGAAGAGAATTTAAACCAGGCATATTTTCTCCCATGTTTTCTAAACCTATTTAAATCACTTGGGATCCAAAATCTCAAAGGATTTGATATTTTTGATCGGGGGAGAAAATGTGATTTAAATATGAAATCTGATTGAAAGTGATCGTTTTGACTCAAAGTGCAGGCTACTATCCCATATGTGCTAAACATTTTTATTAATTGATGCACATATTGAGGGGGAGCATTTAAAAACAAAATAAACTATCAAGGTACAAAGGTTTCAATGTTTTATCATAAGTACCTTGATTGAGTTTTAAAGGTTTTCTCTATGGCTTTTGTGATCGTGGATGTCCTTCAAAAGAACTCTTTCCTTTATGTGATAAAATGATTTCAAATATCCTATGCACATATTGAGGGGGAGAATTTACCAAAGAAAATCAAATGGCTTTTTCCATGGAAATTGTGATCAAGAATTTATTTCAAAAGAACTCTTGCCTCCATGTGCGAAACAATTTCAAAATCATATGCACATGTTGAGGGGGAGCATTTCTAAATGATCAAAACAATTAAGGTACAAAATGTTTTGATTTTATATCACAAGTACCTTGATTGATTTTCCAAATGATTTTTCAATTGGTTTCGAGAAGGAATGAACAATACCAAAAGACCGACCAATTTATTTTATGCATGGTGTTATAAGGATGGTTAGGTTAGGTATTCGTTCCCACGATCCCACCAGAGCTGGAGGGATCTACCCAGGGACAATCCACTAGATAGTGTAGAGTCCTTAGGTATGATGAAAAAAGGAGAAAGGTGAGATATGGGAAGAGTGCGGACTGAGGCAGAGCTAGTCTTGGAATAAACCCAACAAGGTTCTATATCGGTTTGGTGGCCTTTGGACGTGCATTTGCTTATTCAAGAGCTTATTTCTATAAGCACTTATTCTTCAGTTTCTATATCCTCCACATAAGCACCTCTTTTTCTAATTTTCCTAGTTTCCTAATATTGTTTTAGACTTTCCCTGAAATTTTCAGATTTTTCTAAGGTGTTTTGCTATTTTTCTTAACTTAAAATAGTTTTTAAGCATTTTTTATTAGTATTTAATATAAAAAATTAAGAAAAGCTTCAAAAAAATAATTTTTCATTTTTATTAAGTTAAGATAAATATTAAAAGTCAAAAAAGTATTTTTCTAGATTTTCTTAGTTAAATTTGTATTTTTAAATAATTTAATTAGTTTTAAATAGTTGAAAATGAAAAAGAAATGAATATGAAAGGGTGAAAAGAAATAGCTAAATAGTTAAAATTAGTTTTTAATTAATAATAATTAGATAATTAGTTATAAAAATAATTTTCTTTTTCCAAATATTTTCTTTTATCGTTAGGATTGTAAAAATGTATTTTTCATATTTTTAGGTTTTATATTGTGTAAGTTTCACATTTATTTTACACGTTTACGTAATTTTAATTTAAACGTAAGTTTTAGGTTTTAAACGTTCATCACTTTAAAAATAGTGATAGCGTTTATTTAATATCTTTTATCTTTTAATTTTCTTAATTTGTATTTAAGTCATTGTTATTTATCAACTTTTCGGTAGTGTAATTATCCTTTTCAAATCCTTTCGATCACTATCATTAGTGATCAATCTATCGTCGATCGGTTTACACACCATTGAGTCTCAGTGGGACATAACGACCGGGAATCCCTCATATTCTCGATCTTCATTGCATTTGTGTTTAAGTCTGTTTGACTTGACGGTTTGTGCTGGATCAAATTTTAAGTTTAGCTGTTTATCATTTTTCGATCCATTCTGCACATATCCCATCATTTGTAAAAGTTTTTGTAAAGTTTTCAAAATCCAAAAGTTCATTAACACTTTTCCAAGTGTTAACAACACCAAAAATATTTTCATTCTTTGTTTTATAGCATGTTTTCAAAATCCAAAATATCCATCCTTTATCCTCCAACTGTTTAATTCTACATTTCTTTATCCTCAATAATTCAACCTTAGATTAATCTGGTTCAATACATATGCTCTTGGTGTTTGACATGTTCTCAGTGTGGAGGTCCATTTAACGGTGGAAATTGTCATGATGTACCAATGTGGGTTATGAAGTCTCGGTAAGCAGAAGAGTTGAAAAATGAAACACCCGATTTTCCTACCTACCTCCACATTTCAATCTGAATCCTACTCATGCGAGTTTTGTAGGAATGATTCTCATTACGATTTTGATTGTCCACCACGGGTCCCGCTTGTCTATGAGCCGGAACCATCTTATGGGCGTCTCATGAAGTTATGAAGTCTCGTAAGCAGCGAAAGGGTTGAAAATGAAAAGAAATGAATATCAATAATTCAGTGAAATAATACATATTTCGAGGTTACTTCCGGATTTTCTCAAATCCTCTTTTTGAATTTAATAATGACTACACTTTTGAGAAAGTAAATCCTCTTTTCGATGAAATGTCCGAGACCGACATGAGACCATCACGAAGTGGTGGAAATTGCTAGCTCGAGCACACCACTTGTCCCACCTCCGTATTCTATCTTATCTCTTCCATCATGTGATGATGATTCTATCCTCATCGATGAGATTCATGATCCAAAAATCATGAAGTCTCGTTCGATAATGAGGAATTAGTCATGATCATCATCATGATTCTCCTTCTTTTCTTCACATACGGTGTGACTTCTCCATGTCTTAACTCCTTCGGGAGTGAGGACACTATCTTTGACCCGGCATTTTCATGTACCATCCGTGTGTCGGTGGAACTTTCGAATGTTTATCCAAACATCTTGAATGAAAGTCCGATGGAGATTGTTTCTTCCACTCGCCCATGAACCAATGAAGTCTCGGTAAGCAGCGAGGGGTAACAAAAACAAGGGTTTTCACCCATATTTCGTCTTCTTACCCTTTCTACCACCTAAGTGTGGGGTGATGCCCACATGTTATAAAAAAAATGAAAAAGAAAAAATCTTCTTTCAAAATAATGGCGTAGTATTTCCTTTTACGTTCTTTGTTTCGGCATAACCGCGGTACTTTGAATATTGAGGGCAATATTCATTTCTAAGTGTGGGGAGTAATTCTCAATTTCATATATTATCCACCCAATTCCCGTTTTGGCCAAAATTTTTTTGAGTAAGTGTTTTACACTTTCTCATTTGGCTATCATCCGCCATATCGTAAAGACTAAAGGATTAGCTAATCCAGAGCAAACGGCTCTTGGTAAAGATATATCAAATCCGCTACGGCTTGCAATTTGCCCAAAATTGTATGGTTCTCAACTCACATATCCTAAAAAGTGAAGAGTTGGCTAGCCCGCAAGGTTATGAAGTCTCGGTAAGCAGAAGAGGAAAATCCATAATTGGCACGAAGGGGTTGAAAATGAAAAGAAATGAAAATATGAAAAGAAATAGCCCTCCAATAATTCAACCTTAGGCGATAATCTAGTTCAATACATATGCTACCGGTGTTTACTAAGGTAACATCGGTATTGAAGACAAGGCGTCATGGACCCGATGTGACGACCGCACTACAACTTCCCAAACCACTCAAGTTCCTCTTAAAAGGGCTTGTTTCATTCTCACGGGAACCGACATTATCTATCGACTTTCTCTTAGAGTTTGTTGATATTGAAGAAGGAGACCCTCTCCTAGTCTCGGCATAGGAAACCAAATGTGCACAATTGAGTCTAGAGCCACGAGATCATCAAATAAATCTCATTAGGACCTTTGTCAATGAAGACTCTCTGTTTCACACAATGTGGAAAGAGAGATTATATCTTATGAGTCCTACGCATTATCCTTGTGGTATTGCCAGAACATCTGAGTGATATGCTAAAATATTCACTATGAAGATGGAAATCCTTCTAGAGCCAACATCAAACAAGCTCTTGGTGGGTGACATGTGAGATCTTTTCTAAAGATCAAACTTGTGACAACTGGATAGAAACAATGGGGCGATTCACTCGTGAATCAACCTTGGTCTAGGATTGGAATTGACGAATACTTTTAGAAAAACCGTTCGATGTGCAAACCTTCTTTTCTCTAGCACATCGAATGTGTATTCTTTTCAAATACAAAAAGTATTTTTGATTAAAAATTGATCTTTCTCATAAAACCTTCGTCGTACTGCAAAACTCTTTCTTCAAGCAATACGCGATTGTTTTCAAATCAATTTTTCATCAATCAGTGAATCTCAATTCACTGGTTCACTCACTCCATGTTGTCTTCTTTGAGACATTCCAGTTTGAGAACAGTTAGAATAGCTGCGAAACCCTGTCAAGGAGATTCTTAGGAATCCTACGATCACTGACAAGTACTTGTCTTGATCAGCGAGGACCGTGGGCGTGTACCTCAATTCAACGAAAGTGATCAAAGACACTTCCGTATATTTTATTGCTAACTGTTGTTTGTAGGTACATTTGGACGATTGCGGTGATCGTAATTGAGGAGTCAATCCAAAGCCGCATGCTCACAGCATCCACACTTAATTGAAGAAATCATGACTTGTGCATATCTACAGAACCTGGCTCAGATATTTTTATATACTATGCTTCTACTACGCTGCTGCAAATATCTTGAACCAGTAAAAGCTTCCGCTACTCTGATGGAAAGATGTCATGATCTAAAAGTGTGAGCATGTCGGTCCGAAAGTCACAACTTCACATGATGCAACACAATAAAGGGTGATCCAGAGATTTACTGTGGCTGATGATCTCAAAGAAAGCTCGAAGATCATCATAATGTGGATCATTTGAAAGACCTCCACTGAAAGTACAAAATAATCGGACTTTAAAGAATCACTGCTAAAGCACAAAGATGCAGATGTTGAAGAATTAATGTCTACGAGCTCAAGACTGAAGATTAAATAGAATGCTAGGATTCAAAATGTAAAACATGGGGTGACCTCCCTTAGGGGGAGATTGTTAGGAATTAGAAATTCCATAGTGAAGTATCGGTCACCCCAAATATTATCTAGCATAAGTTAGCTCGTAGACAAATCGTTAGTTACGTTATTTGTTAGTTTATTAGTTAGTTATTAGCGTAGTTTAGTTTAGTGCAACACCGTGGAGGACGGACGGGTCTTTACCCACTGTATGCCTGATCCACAGTCCGAAGGAGGACATTTACTTTGTAACTATAAATACCCTCTACCTCCCAAGGTAGAGGGCTGGACCTTTCAATCTAACCTTCTTTCTTTTGTTACTTTCTCTCTCTAGAAAGGCTCCCACACTACTTTATCTCTCTAAACTCTATTATACTATTCGATCCATATATTGAATGTATTATGTGTTTATGAAATCCAAAATCTAGCAAGTTTTTATAAGGTCTAGTACCTATATATATCTTGAGTGTTTTAGTCTCCTCAGGTGTCTTAAATGATATGAGACTTAAATGATCAAGTGTAATAAGTGAGGGTAGCTAATGATGTCTTTTATGGAGAGAAATGGGGTTTTTATGAACACCAATGGGTAATCAAAGATGACACTAAGAATTTTAAGAGTGTCAAGTGGAGTCAAATGATCCTAGATGATGATCTAAGGAAAATTTAGAAAATTCTTTAAAAATTATACGAAATGTAAAGCTAGTTTTTAGCCTATTTTGAGATAAGGATGACTAAAATCAATTTGCTAAAATTGAGAGAAATATCAAGCTAGGTGTTTTAAGATGCGAGAAACAATGTGTGAACATTGGAGCGTAAATATGGTGAGTTTTGAAGAAGTGATAAATCAAAAACACCTTGAATGTGATCCTAAGTTATCTATGAGTGAATGTGAGATCAAATGCGCTTGAGGAAGACTTAAGTGATCCTAAAGAATCATGTTTAACTAGTCTAATAAGATCTGAAAGATTGGATTGATGTGAAGATGTTTAAAACTAACTTTGTTGTTTGCCCGGATCCCACAGATCCCTTACTTGAGGGATCCGGCTAGTTATAAGCCAGGGATCCGGCTTCTGGGACAGGTTACTCAAAAGTGGACATGCAATAATTTGTTCTAGGTGTCAAGTTTTGAAACTAATGATCTCCACAGTAACTATACATATATACAAGCAAGACATGGTAAGAGTGGCACGTAAGAACATCAAATGATCAACAAACGATTCATTTCATAGGTATGATCAAGTTACAAAGGTAGATAAAAAAAATCCTAGGGATTGATATTATTTAAAGAAAGGACTAAATTCCTCATGTGTTTTTGTTTGATGGATCGTCGAGTGGGTTGTGAGTAGTAGATGATTCAGGAACGAAGAATGAAGTGATGAGAGATGTGTTCAAAGGTTCCATCATTTTGTTAACAAGTATATATTGAGGAATTTGAAATTGAGGGTGATAGTACATGACATGATGATAAAGGCGTGTCAGGAACATCCCATATGGAATTAGTTTGGCCTTGTTGCCTTGGAGGTTTACAATTCTCCTTGCGAAGAAGTAGGCAAGATTGTATGGTTTTTGAGTTATGAGACAGTAAATCAAGTGAGCACAACATGCGGGAAGTACCTCACGATTTCCTGTAAGACTCAAACATTTTCACGTAGAATGTAAGGTTTGAGCTCACTCCACGCGTATTTGTTTGTTTAATTGCGAGGAATGCATAAAAGTTGTTATCACTTGTGGGAGAGTATGTATGAACGAAGGATTGCTAAAGTGAATCATACCAATCACAAAATGTAATAAAATTCGAGAATGTGAAAATACATTTTGTTTACTCGTGTCATTAGGGGGCGTTTTGATTTAATAAAGAACGGATAAAATAGATTTAAAACATTGTCTTACAACATAGTTTAAATAAAGGGGCACATCCCATTAGTTTTAGTGGTCCCAATGTAAAAACATCATTTTTGTGTAAAAACACTTCTTTAATACTACAACGACCATACATCCGCTTCTTGCCTTGCCTTCATGAACATAACTTAAACACCTGAGAAAAATATGCTAAAAGGGTCAGCTAAAAGCTGGTGAGTTCATAGGTTTAAGTTAAAATAGTAAGCTTGGACCATAAGCAAAGTCATATAATCATTACAACGAATATAATGTTATATGGATGAAAGTCTATTACGTTAGCTCTAAGTTCATGCAACCGATACTACGACAGTTTCTGTATGCTAAAAGATGTCATACAATATAGGGGCCCATAGCAAGTGTTTTGTCCCTCAACACTTGGTTCCGACATGGTATCGTTTCGCCTTGGCCTAAGCATGGCCAACCGAGCGGAGGAGTCACCCTCAATAGATCTATTTATAACATTCGCGTTTCCCAATGGGGAATTGACGGTTCATGAAAAAGGGCATTCTCTAGGGACATAAGGGCTTAGGCTAAACCACGTAATAGTAATCATGTTATAGTTTTGGTCCATAAAATGTTTTGCATATTTCTCACCCCAAAATGTATAAAACAATTTATCAAGTAAAAGTGGGGCTATGAAACTCACCTTAGCAAATGTGCAATCCAAATGTGGGATTTAGTGTTTGTTGTGAAACGGCACCGACACGCGACCTAGATAAGGAGGGCAAGATTTAGTTCATTGTTTTAAGTATTGCTTACTCAAAATAGTTTAATTGTTTTCATAATTGTATTAAAAACTATACTTTAGCTTGTAAAAATAATTGAAAGGTTTTTCTAGTAAGTATATGAATGTATATATACTTTTCATGTTGACACTAATATGGTTTTAATATCCAAAGTTTGATATTACAATGTTCCACTAGTAAGTATATAAATGTGTATATACTTATTTTAGTTGACGCAAAATGATATTGTCAAAACTAGTATTTGTTTATTTTTCCAATTGTATTTAGAAAACATGTAAGTTAAATTTGGAGACGATAAAGTTTATTGCATGATAAAATGAATTGGTGGTCTCTATTTATTTATCAAAGCTTGTTCTTACTATATAGTCCTTAACGTGAGATTTACTTGACATAGGTATAAATATTCGGGTGTGCTAGAAGTTAAACTTTGGTGTAACATTTATTCATGTAGATTGCATTTTCAACGTTTGTTTTCGTGTAGTACTACTCTAGCACTAGTTTATTGGTATCAAGACTTTTTGCATGTTTGACATTTAGAGAATGTGTAGCGAGATGAAGTGAAGGAGTAGACAGAATGTGTTTCATTATTTGTCATCCGATAAAATGCTTTAGGCATTATTCGATGACCTGCTATGCATTCAAACGAACGTCCCAAGGTTTTCCATGGGCTGTGGCCCGGATTTGAATACCATAATGGAGTGCTAGTCTTGGGCATGGGCCTGATGGGGATTTACACGAAAGAAAAGGGTTGGTCCAACCAATTTCTACTACCTTTTGTTGATCAAATTTTTGAGAAACTACTCATCTTCAGAACCTTGTTGCCAAGGAGTACGACTTTAGTTATAGGAGCTTAACGTGCTACATGGCTCGAGACATGCTCGATCATACTTGCTCCAATTTGTGAAGCCGAGGCTTCTCGATCAGGGGTGGGGGTAAATGACCTCGTCACCGTGGTACTACCAAAGTGAGGTTGTCGACTTATACATTTTCAAAATGGTTTTATTTTGATGACAAGTTGTACCTATGGAAAATAAGTTAACGCAAGGAAATTGACCATGAATGAGGTTTGTCTCTAGCAAGACTTGACTAAACCATTGACGGCTAGTAAAAGCAAGGTGTGACGAAACCTCATGGTAGTCGGGTACTACCCAACTTGGTCTCATCTCGTCCACTACCTTACTCTTACGGAACATGACAAGTATGAACCACTCGCATTGTTAAATGGCAAAGAGTACACTCGACATGTATTTCTCCTAGATATGCATGACCATCTAGACACAATGATTAAAACTGGGATTCGAGACGGAGGGTATTAAGTTATCAACCATTGTTTCTCAAGTTTTGACAAGATTTTATCATGTTTTCCGACACACTAAATGGGTTTGGTTCAAATTGATTTTTCCAGACACCAAGCTTTGCAACACACTTCTAGTACTACTCGAAAGTGTCACAACTCACATTCTTCATTTTCGACAGGAAAGGTACCAAACTATCCAGATGTTAAAGCCAACTTAAATTTCAATGAGACCAATATTATCTACCAAACAAAAGGATTATCAACCTCCCGAACACAACACTTTTCTAGTTTTCGGGGTCCATCTACATGACAGGAAACATTTTGACAAGGCTAATGACTATATTAAGTTTTCAAAGTGACAATCTTACATATCGTAACACGAGTTTATACACATTTACCACACCTAGCTCATACACTCGAATCACAACAAGATACCACCATTTAACATTTTCTTAACAAAGTTTATTGTACAACAATTTACAAGGAAAAGAATCAAAGATGAACCTTATGAAAGTGAAAACGACGAGGATGAAGGCTAACTCGAGAGCTCCACACAAACCGAACCTCCAAATCGAATCTGAGCAACAACCCAATAGTTTCACAACACCCTTAAGAACACTATTCTTTTGTGGTGGGTTTGAGATTTGATTTGTGTGTGACCTTAGTCTCTCGAGTTGCATAAAAGGATTAAGAAGGGAGTCTTTGACCAAGCCTTTACACCTTGCATCTTTGTTTGAAGCTAAAATGGTTTACTTCAAAACCAAGGGAATCTTGGATATAAGCTCAAGATAGATTGGTGGAAGATTTCTTTCTTTCTTGTGGTTAACTTGATCTTCCTTGGATTCCATTGGAGGGCAGCGGCGCATCAAGAGAGCTTTGGGGAAGCAATACTTACATGGATATGGTATGAAAGATGAGGAATATTTGGAAGAATATGTTGGGTTATCTTCTTTTGGTGATATTCGGCCTAGGAGAGGCGCAGGGGGCATAGGGTGAAGAAGAAGATTGCTATCTTCCCTTTTCTTATTTTGGGTACCTAGTTTTGTCGTGAGTGGATGAGAGGGTCAAAGACAATATTTCAAGTCTTTAAAGTAGAGATTTTTTTATTTTAGTGATATTGCATCTAGGTGGGTTTGTACATGTAATGTTTTACTTAGGTATATGTAGACTTTTAATTTATTTGAGTAAGTGTATGTATGTAGGAAAAATTATTGTATAAAATGTATGCCTATGCATTATACTTATGTATGTTTGCACTTGAGCCTTATAAAAGTTATTGTTTAAATGATAGTGTGTCAAACATTTTATGTCCTGCGAAGTCATATTGTGACCAAAGTTTCATTGTTTGATAACTTTTTCTTCGTAGTATTTTATTGTTACGTGTCTGAAATATTTTTATCTTTGTAATATTCCATGTCGCGGACTTTTGTTATTTGTTTTATCGAGTCCTTATCATAGTGTCGGTACGCGTGCAGTGTCGGTCACTGGGGAAAACGAGATACCCTCTCGTCTTATAATTTAAATCATAAGACAAAATGAAATATTCATAAATGATATGAATGCAAGTGTGGTGACATTTTTGTTGCATGCGAGTCATCTACTCATATGATCAGACAAAGCTTATGCATGCTTAATGAATTGGGCTTAGTAATAATAAATTACTAATCATCAGTTAAATTTTAGTGAAAATTTACCGTGTGTCACATCCTCCCCGCCTTGGAAGAGAAAACCGTCCTCGGTTTTCAGTTAGGATTACTTGGTGAAGTAGAGAAAAGGTATGGGTATTTGCGCTTGAATTGGTCTTCACGCTCCCACGTGTATTTAGGACCTCTTTGAGAGTTCCAACGGACTTTGACGATAGGAATGCGGCTTTGCTTAAGCCGTTTGATTTCTCTATCCATAATTTCAATGGGTTCCTCGACAAAATTCAATCTTTCGTCAACTTGGATTTCTTCCAAAGGAATGGCAAGAGTTTCGTCGAAAAGACATTTCTTTAAGTTGCACACGTGAAACACGTTGTGCAGTGAGTGAGTTCTTGTGGTAATTCAGTCGGTATGCTACCGGTCCGATTCTCGCGAGAATTTTGAAAGGTCCAATATAACGAGGATTTAACTTTCCACGTTTTCCAAAGCGGATCACGCCCTTCCATGGCGCAACTTTGAGCATAACTTTATCTCCCACTTGAAACTCAAGTGGTTTCCTCCTTTATCCGCGTAGCTCTTTTGTGGTCACGAGTTGCTTGTAGTCGGCTTTTGATTTGTACAATCTTCTCGGTAGTTTCTTGGATTAACTCCGGACCGATGAGTTGACTTTCTCCAACTTGCCCAACACACGGTGATCTACATTTCCGACCATAGAGTGCTTCATATGGTGCGGCTTTGATACTTGTGTGATAGTTGTTATTGTAAGAAAATTCGACTAGTGGCAAGTGCTTATCGACCATTTCAAAGTCTATCACACATGCTCTTAGCATATCCTCCGATGTTTGGATTGTTCTCTCGCTCATCCATCGGTTTGAGGATGGTAAGCGGTGCTCATGTCGAGGTTAGACCCTAAAGCATCTTGAAGTGATTTCCGAAGTTTGAGGTGAAACGGCTATCTCATGCGAAATGATGGAAATTGGTACACCATGGCGTGCGATGATTTCCTTCGGTATAGTTGTGCAAGTTTTCCATTCCATCACTTTCTTTCATCGGTAGGAAATGTCTTGACTTGGTGAGACGGTCAACTATTACCCAAATAGTGTCGTAGCCTTTAGAGGTTTTAGGTAACTTAGTGATAAAGTCCATTGTTATCGTTCCCATTTCCACTCGGGATTTCGGGTTGTACTAGTAGGCACGAGGGTCTCGATGTTCGACTTTAACCTTTGAACAAGTTAAACACCGGTGACATATGTTGCAATGTCGGCTTTCATGTTGGGCCACCAGTACAATTTCTTCAAATCAAGGTACATTTTGTCGGATCCTGGGTGGATGGAGTATTTAGACTTGTGGGATTCATGCATAATAATGTCGCGAATTCCTCCGTAGAGTGGTATCCAACTTCGCTCTTTGAAACACAAAGTTCCATCCGACCTTTTCACGAATCCATTTTCACTTTCTGGCATTCCGTAAAGGTTCTCATTCGGACGATTTTCCTCCTTGAGTGCTTCCAATTGAGCCTCAAGAATCTTGGTTGGGAGAGGTGAACTAATTGTCATACCCAGGATCGACTCTAAGAGGTTGTGGTCGCTCTTTCCTCACGAGAGCATCGGCTACTACATTCGCTTTACCGGATGGTAACGAATCTCGCATCATAATCACCGAGTAATTCCAACCATCGTGACTGTCTCATGTTCGGTTCTTTCGATCCAAAATGTGTTGTAGACTTTTGTGATCGGTGTATCGACACACTTTGTGCCATACAAGTAGTGTCTCCAAATCTGAGTGCGAACACAACCGATCCTAACTCCAAGTCGTGCGTTGTGTAGTTTTTCTCATGAGTCTTCAATGGCGAGGCGTATGCTATCACTTTCTCTTTTGCATTAGCACCGCTCCAAGCCCTTTGTGTGAGCGTCGCAATAAACAACAAAGTCCTCACTACCCTCGGTAAGGCCGGTATGGGTGCACTACACAACTTTTCTTTAAGGAGTTGAAAAGCTTCTTCTTCTTTTCTCCCAGGTCAAACTTGGTGTTTTTAAGGTTAGCTTGGTTAAAGATTTGGCAATCTTTGAGAAACCTTCAATGAATCTTCATAGTATCCAGTGAGCCCTAAGAATTGGCGTATTTCAAGAGGAGTTGTGGGTGTCGCCCAATCCTTTATTGACTCGATCTTAGCGGGATCTACATGTATGCCACGACCGTCGATTACATGACCTAAGAATTGCAGTGGGTATCCAAAACTCACACTTTGAGAATTTCGCATCTGAGTTCTTCCTTCTTCAACAATTCCAAGATCAATCTAAGATGCTCTTCGTGTTCTTTCACACTCTTGGAATAAATTAGGATATCGTCAATGAATACGATCACAAATTTATCCAAGTAGGGTTTACACTCGGTTCATGAGGTCCATGAACACGGTGGCTCGTTGGTTAACCCAAAGGCATGACTTGGAACTCGTAATGTCCATAACGAGTTCTGAAGGCGGTTTTGGGAATGTCTTCTTCCCGAACTCTTAGTTGATGGTATCCGGACCTTAAGTCGATTTTTGAATAAACACTTGAACCCTGAAGTTGGTCGAATAAGTCATCGATTCTCGGTAGTGGGTAGCGGTTCTTAATGGTTAGTTTATTCAATTCACGATAGTCAATGCACATTCTGAAAGTTCCGTCCTTCTTCTTGACGAATAAGACTGGTGCTCCCCATGGTGATGAGCTTGGTCTAATGAATCCTTTTTCCGCAAGTTCCGACAACTGGTTCGATAACTCCTGGAGTTCCGTTGGAGCTAACCGATAAGGTGCTCTTGCCACTGGCGCGGCACCAGGCACTAAATCGATCTGAAATTCAACTTGTCGGATCGGCGGGAGTCCTGGCAAGTCTTCGGGAAAGACTTCAGGAAATTCTCTTACTATCGGCACGTCCTCCAGACGTTTTTCTTCCCCTTCTTTTTCGTCCTTTCCGGTGACTTGTGCTAGGAAGATATGACATCCTTCCTCGATACACCTTAACACCTTGGTACAAGAAATGACATGCAGTCTTGAAGCGTTTCTTCATCACTACATCTCCTTCTATTGTTAGGACTTCATCTCCATAGGGTATTCGAGCGAGCTTCGTCACAAATGATGGCGACATGATATTTTGCTAACCAATCCATTCCGACAATGACATCGAAACTACCCAATACTACGGTATCAAGTCGATATTGAATGGGTGGTTTAACGGGTTAAGGTGCAACCTCTTATGATGGTATCTACCCTTTCTATGTTACCGTTAGCTAGTTCCACGTTGTATGCATTTCCTAATGCGGTTGGGGCAATATCGAGTAGTGGACTAAATGTATTAGAAACAAAACTCCTATCGGCCCCGTATCAAACAATATGGATGCATAACGGTTATTTATAAGGAACGTACCCGTCACAACATTCGGGTCTTCTGAGCTTCCACTTTGGTTCTGACATAGACTCTCCCACGAGCTCCTTCTCCATTTCCACGATTACTCGTTTGTCCAACATTTCCACGAATCACGCCATTCCCATGGCTTCGGATTTCCTCGGTTTCCTTGATTTCCTTCATGGCCTTGGTTTACGGTCTTCGGCATTCATTCTTATAATGCCCTTTTCACCACAACCAAAGCAAGTTATATTAGCTTTTGGGTCTGAGTGGAGCTGTTTGAACCGTCGCCAATGACTTGGACTGCGGTTTACGGTTAGGTGTCCGATTTTCGACGATTCTGACACTTGACCAGCATGCGCCCTTGTGATGCGGTGTGCATCGATTACACAATGGTGCGATCCACGAGTACGGTTTTCTTTCCCCAACATTCACTGCATAAGCTCTAGCAACATTTTGCCTCTTGTTTTGATTGTTGCGGTTGTTCCTCTTTATTGTTGCCACGGTATTCATAGTTGTTGTAACCTTGAGAATGGTCATCCCATTTCCTCTTATTGTCAACCACTTTGTCCATGGAATCCTCAATCACTTGGTCCATGAGTTTGTTGGCTACTTGATGGTTTCATGAAGATCGTGACCTTAGAAGTGGTTACATTGCCCTTGATAGGTTGGGGCGGTCCTCAGATGTATCTCTCTAACAATCGGGTCTCGGTGGGAACCATTTCGGGACACAATAAGGCTAGTTCTTGAAATCGGCGATTATAAGCGACCATATTGGTGCCTTGAACCTTGAGGTTCCAAAACTCATGTTCGAGCTTCTTGATCTCATTACGAGGCGATGCTTTGAGTACCATTTCCTTGAAGTTCTCCCATGGCATGGCATAGGCAACATCGATACTAGCGGTTTGAAAAATTGTTCCACCAGTCAAAGCGACATCCGTGAAAGTGAATGATGCATACTTAACCTTAGACTCTTCTTCACAATTGCAGATTCGGAACACGGTCTCGAGCTTTTCGATCCATCTAGTCGGACCGACGCGGCTCCTTCGGTTCCACTAAAGCCTCAGGTCATGGTTTTACGAAAGTCTTGATAAGTACAAGTGCGGTTGTGAGTGGGTGGTCTTGAAGTTCCGGCATTAGTAGATGAGTGGTTTCTTTGCGGCCAAAGCGGCGTTTACCGCTCATTGACTAGTTGGTCAATCATGGCTTGATTCATGATAGGTTGGATTGGAGTAGCCCTAGCGGGAGTAGTGGCTTCAGCGATCGATCGTGTGTGACTCTGTTTGGAACAGCAGTGTTTGCGGCTTGGTTGCGAGTAACTCTCGCTGGGATAGGAGCATTGGGAGCTCCACCAGGGTTGGTACGTTTGGATCTTCGTTTTGGCGGCATTTCTGCAGTGAAAGGTGATAAGATATATGACCTTTTAAACAAGGTAAGTGCCAAGTAATAGTGTGGTTATCGTAGATAGATCATATGAGCAATCTATAAAAGTAAAGACAATTGGATAGGAAAATAAGTTTGACATAGATAGAACTTCGGTTACAAGGTTCCTACGGTACATGATGAGATACTAGCTGGAATACAACCGAAATACAACGGAAATACAACGGAAATACAACGGAAATACAACGGAAATACAACTGAAGTACAAGAGTGATAACTAACACTAACTGTTATAGTTCAGTTTAGTGTAATACATCATGCAATAGGATCTAAGGATGTCCACGCTCGGTACGTAGTCGCTCGATGGTAGCAACTAACTCTCGTTGCGTATCCTCCAAACTCGCGATACGCCTCATCTGAGATGCTAACATAGACTCTAAACCAGTAGTCCTCTGCCATCCTTCTCTGACAGTATCTCTAGCAATCCACCGGGCGCTCTAGCTCCTCTAGTCGTCCGTGTATCTGAGCTTGACCTCTACCCAAGGCTCGTACTCTGCTGTCCAACTCTCTGACGTCCTCAACCTGAGTCTCAACCCTAAAACCCAGTCGCATCCTCTCGTGTCTCTCGAGCTCCACGCTCTCATACAATATATCCGTAACTCGGTCTAAACCCTCAACACGCTGCTCGCAAGCTTGCAAGCGTGTTGGATCGATCTCTCTAGGCGATCGAATGGACTCTAGCGAGTCTCACGAGAGTCCAATCGAATAAATATCCTCTCAATGAGGTCGGATCGCCATCCGGAGATCCCGATAGTGCAGCTCGATGCGTGCCTCAACCGGTGCGGCTTCCTCAATGGTCTCAAGTTGTCTAGTGGCGCTCTCAGGCGCTCCATGTCTGCTGCAGATGGTACAAACGAAGGTGATGATGGTGTAGTAGCTCGGACTAGTGATATGTGGTACCGAATCGATCAAGCAATCAATATCTCTCCAAGCAACCTCACTACTCTCCTCCCGATGTGGAGAAAGCGGCTCTCGCTCCTAATCCAGCTCTGTCCTAACTCCCGGTGCATCAATATCCATGTCACTCGCTCTCGGTAGTTCCTCCTCGGGAGCCATCACGGGTCTTCCTCACCAAAATAATATATAACAAGAGCTCTCCGAGTCTCTGAGGTGGTGACTCGATGGGTGATGGTACTGTAGAAGGACAATCTCCATCAGACCGGGCACTGTACTCATATCTGCTGCTATGCTAACATGTCCAGGGACACTCGATCGGTATAGGCTCGGTAGTTCCTCCTCGGGATCCTCTTGGGATCTTCTTCCGGTCTTCCTCCGAGTAGGAATCGGTAGATCTCCGAGTCTCGATGAGGTGGTGACTCGGTGGGTGATGGTGTCGGTGACTCAAGTAGTAGAAGGACCCATGTATGCGGCGGGGGTCATCAGAAAGCTAGTGCGGGCACATATGAATACCGCTCTCGATATCCGGTACTCTCACAATCATGCGGGGTTTTGCTGCGGCGTCAACAAAGGCGATGGAGTGGTGGTAAGGGTAGGTATAGATGGAGTAGGTGCAATAAGCGGTGTGAGCTGCTAATGTGGCCTGAATATACGGATCAGTGGCTAAGTGTGCAAGCTGACGGATGGTCGGTGAGTGAGCTAGTAGGATGTCCTCCTGAACATCGTGAGGAAAGGTTGGTGAAGGCATAGTCTGTGACAAGACGGTGCATATGTGTAAGTATGTGGAAAAAAATATGCTCATGATGAATATGAAATAGTGCATAAGTAAATAGGAAATAAAACATGTAATCCTATTAAATGAATCTTAAGTAAAATGGCAAGTAAGGCAAGCGGCAATCGGCGGTCGTAGTATGATGTTTTTGTGAAAAGTAGTTATAGTTTAGGGTTTATATGTACCTAGTTCTCTATAACTTAGGCTCGATGCCAATCTGTAACACCCCAAATTTTGTTTAGCGGAAGCATACGTGTCATTAGGGGCGTTACGGGATTGGTGAATCATAACACAAGTAATAAAGAGCGGAATACATACTCCGTTTGATTTCATAAAATAGATTTAAAACATTGTCTTACAACATAGTTTAAATAAATGGGTACATCCCATTAGTTTTAGTGGTCCCAATGTAAAAACATCATTTTGTGTAAAACACTTCTTTAATACTACTACGACCATACATCCGCTTCTTGCCTTGCCTTCATGAACATAACTTAAACACACGAGAAAATATGCTAAAAGGTCATTAAAAGTCTGGTGAGTTCATAGGTTTAAGTTAAAATAGTAAGCTTGGACCATAAGCAAAGTCATATAATCATTACAACGAATATAATGTTATATGGATGAAAGTCTATTACGTTAGCTCTAAGTTCATGCAACCGATACTACGACGGTTTAGTATGCTAAAAGATGTCATACAATATAGGGGCCCATAGCAAGTGTTTTGTCCTCAACACTTGATTCCGACATGGTATCGTTTCGCCTTGGCCTAAGCATGGCCAACCGAGCGGAGGAGTCACCCTCAATAGATCTATTTATAACATTCGCGTTTCCCAATGGGGAATTGACGGTTCATGAAAAGGGCATTCTCTAGGGACATAAGGGCTTAGGCTAAACCACGTAATAGTAATCATGTTATAGTTTTGGTCCATAAAATGTTTTGCATATTTCTCACCCCAAAATGTATAAAACAATTTATCAAGTAAAAGTGGGGCTATGAAACTCACCTTAGCAAATGTGCAATCCAAATGTGGGATTTAGTGTTTGTTGTGAAACGGCACCGACACGCGACCTAGATAAGGAGGGCAAGATTTAGTTCATTGTTTTAAGTATTGCTTACTCAAAATAGTTTAATTGTTTTTATAATTGTATTAAAAACTATACTTTAGCTTGTAAAAATAATTGAAAGGTTTTTCTAGTAAGTATATGAATGTATATATACTTTTCATGTTGACACTAATATGGTTTTAATATCCAAAGTTTGATATTACAATGTTCCACTAGTAAGTATATAAATGTATATATACTTATTTTAGTTGACATAAAATGATATTGTCAAAACTAGTATTTGTTTATTTTCCAATTGTATTTAGAAAACATGTGAGTTAAATTTGGAGACGATAAAGTTTATTGCATGATAAAATGAATTGTGGTCTCTATTTATTTATCAAAGCTTGTTCTTACTATATAGTCCTTAACGTGAGATTTACTTGACATAGGTATAAATATTCGGGTGTGCTAGAAGTTAAACTTTGGTGTAACATTTATTCATGTAGATTGCATTTTCAACGTTTGTTTTCGTGTAGTACTACTCTAGCACTAGTTTATTGGTATCAAGACTTTTTGCATGTTTGACATTTAGAGAATGTGTAGCGAGATGAAGTGAAGGAGTAGACAGGAACAGGTTTCATTATTTGTCATCCGATAAAATGCTTTAGGCATTATTCGATGACCTGCTATGCATTCAAACGAACGTCCCAAGGTTTTCCATGGGCTGTGGCCCGGATTTGAATACCATAATGGAGTGCTAGTCTTGGGCATGGGCCTGATGGGGATTTACACGAAAGAAAAGGGCTGGTCCAACCAATTTCTACTACCTTTTGTTGATCAAATTTTTGAGAAACTACTCATCTTCAGAACCTTGTTGCCAAGGAGTACGACTTTAGTTATAGGAGCTTAACGTGCTACATGGCTCGAGACATGCTCGATCATTCTTGCTCCAATTTGTGAAGCCGAGGCTTCTCGATCAGGGGTGGGGGTAAATGACCTCGTCACCGTGGTACTACCAAAGTGAGGTTGTCGACTTATACATTTTCAAAATGCTTTTATTTTGATGACAAGTTGTACCTATGGAAAATAAGTTAACGCAAGGAAATTTGACTATGAATGAGGTTTGTCTCTAACAAGACTTGACTAAACCATTGACAGCAAGTACGAGCAAGGTGTGATGAAACCATATGGTACTTGAGTACTACCCAACTTGGTCTCATCACGTCCACTACCTTACTCTTACGGAACATGACAAGTATAAACCACTCGCATTGTTAAATGGCAAAGAGTACACTCGACATGTATTTCTCCTAGATATGCATGACCATCTAGACACAATGATTATAACGGGATTCGAGACGGAGGGTATTAAGTTATCAACCATTGTTTCTCAAGTTTTGACAAGATTTTATCATGTTTTCCGACACACTAAATGGGTTTGGTTCAAATTGATTTTCCAGACACCAAGCTTTGCAACACACTTCTAGTACTACTCGAAAGTGTCACAACTCACATTCTTCATTTTACGGAAAGGTACCAAACTATCCGGATGTTAAAGCCAACTTAAATTTCAATGAGACCAATATTATCTACCAAACAAAGGATTATCAACCTCCGAACACAACACTTTTCTAGTTTTGGGGTCCATCTACATGACAGAAACATTTTGACAAGGCTAATGACTATATTAAGTTTTCAAAGTGACAATCTTACATATCGTAACACGAGTTTATACACATTTACCACACCTAGCTCATACACTCGAATCACAACAAGATACCACCATTTAACATTTTCTTAACAAAGTTTATTGTACAACAATTTACAAGGAAAAGAATTAAAGGTGAACCTTATGAAAGTGAGTGAAAATGAAAAGATGGCTAACTCGAGAGCTCCACACAAACCGAACCTCCAAATCGAATCGAGCAACAACCCAATAGTTTCACAACACCCTTAAGAACACTATTCTTTTGTGGTGGATTGAGATTTGATTTGTGTGCCCTTAGTCTCTCGAGTTGCATAAGAAGGAGTTAAAAGGGAAGTCTTTGACCAAGCCTTTACATCTTGCATCTTTGTTTGAAGCTAAAAATGGTTTACTTCCAAAACAAAGGGAATCTTGGATATAAGCTCAAGATAGATTGGGGAAGATTTCTTTCTTTCTTGTGGTTAACTTGATCTTCCTTGGATTCCATTGGAGGGCAGCGGCGCATCAAGAGAGCTTTGGGGAAGCAATACTTACATGGATATGGTATGAAAGATGAGGAATATTTGGAAGAATATGTTGGGTTATCTTCTTTTGGTGATATTCGGCCTAGGAGAGGCGCAGGGGGCATAGGGTGAAGAAGAAGATTGCTATCTTCCCTTTTCCTGATTTTGGGTACCTAGTTTTTGTCGTGAGTGGATGAGAGGGTCAAAGACAATATTTCAAGTCTTTAAAGTAGAGATTTTTATTTTAGTGATATTGCATCTAGGTGGGTTTGTACATGTAATGTTTTACTTAGGTATATGTAGACTTTTAATTTATTTGAGTAAGTGTATGTATGTAGGAAAAATTATTGTATAAAATGTATGCCTATGCATTATACTTATGTATGTTTGCACTTGAGCCTTATAAAATTTATTGTTTAAATGATAGTGTGTCAAACATTTTATGTCCTGCGAAGTCATATTGTGACCAAAGTTTCATTGTTTGATAACTTTTTCTTCGTAGTATTTTATTGTTACGTGTCCGAAATATTTTATCTTTGTAATATTCCATGTCGCGGACTTTTGTTATTTGTTTTATCGAGTCCTTATCATAGTGTCGATGCAGCGTGCGATTAATCGGTCACTTTGGGAAAACGAGATACCCTCTCGTCTTATAATTTAAATCATAAGACAAAATGAAATATTCATAAATGATATGAATGCAAGTGTGGTGACATTTTTGTTGCATGCGAGTCATCTACTCATATGATCGAGCAAAGCTTATGCATGCTTAATGAATTAGGCTTAGTAATAATAAATTACTAATCATCGGTTAAATTTTAGTGAAAATTTACCGTGTGTCACACCTTCTTGGAAGATTAGAGGTGAGTCAACAATCGTCCTTCATGAAAGTGACGAGTTTCGAGGTTATTGAACCCACGAATATGATTGCCCGGTGTGTTAGGCTCAAGAGATATATTTGGAATGTACACATAAGTAAGTTGATGATCGAAGTCATACTCATGAGACATGATGAAACATATACACATGGAACGAATAATTTACATGAGTATGTTGGAACATAGCAAAAACTTCAAGAGTGAGAACGTTTTTGATTGGTGATACTTCTAAGTAGTTTAATCCTTCTTTTATAGTTGAGATGATATGATCTCATAATGTTTTTATTGACTATTCTATTTTTATTAACAATGACATTTAACTTACTTTGTTTTAGTATTATAGTAAGGTTTTTTTTTCTTTTATGGTAAGTTTTATGAAATGGTTTTTAAGTTGCATGAGTGTCTGTTACCAGATCCACGGTTCTGCCGGTTACCTTTTAAAAAGGATCCAACTAGTTAAAACTCAGGGATCCATGGATTTGCAGTTTTGACTGAAAAATGATCTTGACGTAGAATCGATTTTTGCAACTTTTATATTATAAAGTGGAATGTGTTTTAGCCAATGTAATTTCTTAAGCATGCATTAATTATTTTAAAACATGTCAAGGATTGAAATGTGCGCAAGAAAAAAAAATACAAGAACACATTATGCGAGAAATAAACGAGATAACTACGACATTAATTATATTTTATTTCAACGCTTAGAGCAATACAAAGGATCGGATATATGATACAAATGTAGATCAACAAGACAAAGTACATGTCTCCAAGAGAAAACTTGATCATGGAATACACGAGAGCGATGAGTGATATGATGATGAGTACGAGGGCGATGTAAACCATGATGATGGAGATCTTTCTTGGTTTTGATTTCTCAAAGTGAGATGATGAAGAAGATGAAGTTTGAATGTGAGGTATTTTGAAAGTGGAAGATTTGAAAATGGGGTTTGTTGGTGATATTGGACGATCGGAGGGATTTTATACACGTATGCACAAAGGTTTTCTAATGAGGCCACGTATATCACATAAATATATATTGGATATTTAAATAAATGAAAAATAAATATAAACAAGTAAGTTTCCATTTAGTGACATGCAAACATACTTATACTTTAGCTAATGTTACTTAGAGATAAGTTATATGAAAAACATACCTCTATTGCAATTTGAGTGTCCCTTTCTTTTGACAAAAAGTATCAATGGACAACTCTGGTTTCTTCAAGATCTAGTTGGTAGTATGTTTAGACACCCTTTTTGAAAAGGTTATCTTATTACCAAGGAATCCTGATGGCTTGCTTATTATGAGATTAACTAAACAAGAAGACAAGAAATGTTAGTGCATTTTGTAAGACAAAATAAGATGTAGTAAAGTTAATGTTATCATCTAATCAACATCCAACAAGAGTTTCTTAAAACATAATATTTTTTTAAGAAAGTTTCCTTCTTTGTAGTTTTCAAACATACACGGATCGTATCAAGTTTTTAAATTACAATATACTCTAAGAAACTTGGTAACGAAGCTCTAGTACCAATTGTGGAAAACTAGAAGGGGTTTGAATAGTTTTTTCGATTAAAACTTTGTTTTAAACTATTTAGATCGACTTATGTCAATCAATTTGTTATGTGTGTTGGATAATGATAGATAAGCATATAAGTAGGTAATGCAAAGATAAAGAGTAAGGAAACACAAAACCACAACACGAGTAAGGAAAACTAGAAGGGGGTTTGAATACTTACTTGTTTAAGTAAGTAACAAGTTGATGGTTATGATTGTCACGTATCAAACTAACAAGAAAAGAAATATAAGAACAAAGCACACAAAGAACATACATGTTTAGACAAATTATCACAAGTTATCATATGAAGCAAACAAGTATCAAGACATTCATGGTTATTTCAATCAAACACAAAATCTCAACAATCATATCAATAACAAACATCTTGAAATATAAAAGTAACAAGGTTTACCCAAAGTATGAATTGCAATAGGCAAAGGTGAAGGATTATAGCAAACTTCTAACCAAGCCGAAAAATTATACCCTGACACTTTCTTTAGCACTTGAGCACTACTTCTGGAAATGGCAGAGGTTTGTGGTCTTTTGGGGAAGATAAGTTGGTGGAAATTCGTCTTTGAGGATGGAGGCTAGAATTTCACACCCAAAACCAAGTCTAACCACTCCTATATACAGTAGAAATCAACCCTTAGCCTCCAAGTAAGAAACTTGGGCACTAAGTGTCATAAATTAGCAGGTTAAGGAGTTACTAGAGACATATGATCAGACTTGGGGCTTAATGGCACTAAATATTGCATTAAAAATGACTTGAGGAGGTCAGTTTGGAGCAGCTGATCGGTTACTGGGAGTGACCGATTGGTTTCGCTGAAACATTTGCTCCAGCCGAATCGGTTGCGGGGCTTGACCGATCGGCTCGAACCATTTGACGGCTTTCTCTTAGCTTTCCGTTCCTTCGTCTTTGAATCACTACGGAGTAAATCGATCATTGAGTTCGTATGATCTCAAGATATTAAACGATTTTGCCAAAGTCTCAAAGAGTGTTTGAGAATTAATTGTGGTTGGTTTCAATCAATTAAAGGTTTTGTGTGTTAGTGGAGGTGGAGGGACATAGTATGGGAGGGTGTTGAAAGGGTGGAAAACCATGCCCGGTTTTGAGGTTTCAATGGGAAGAGGGAGAGCTACAAGTGAAAGTTTGGGCGGTTTTCGTTTTCTTGACTTTGGTTGACCGAGCTTTAATATCAAAGGGTCAAGTTAGCTTTGGGCGAGGATTGGATTTGGGCTTTGTATATTAATAAGGATCCGTTTGGTTTAACTATAATAACAAGGACCAAAATGTAATATCATCAAACCTCAAGGACCAATCTCCATTTTAAACTTAAAAGGACCTTAATTGTAATTTTGGATATTTGAGGAAAAATGTAAATTCAAAAGTTTATCAAAATTGTTCCAAATTGTAAGTTCATGCATAGTACAAGGGTAATTTGTGAAATTTCCAAGTTTTGAATACCGAGGACTATTTTTGCCAATTTTGTAACTCTGTGGAACAAAACGACAATTGTTGTGAAATTGATCTTCTTGTTTTTCATTTCTTTCTCGTTTCCTTCATCAATAAAGCCATTTAAATAGTTTTATTACATGATGAGTCATTTGTATGTTTTTGGTTGTTTTGTGGTTTAAACATATAAAATATATGTGATTTAGAACATATCAAATCCCCATCGAGATATTGCTAGTCCCTAGCAATGATTTGAGATTTTAATGGATTTGAAAACTAAAAGCCATCACTGGAGTAGCCAAATGTTTCAGTTCAAGTAAGAACCTTGGTACACCGATAACCATCGATTATTGGCAAATCATAAACCATATAACGGATTTGATGTGTCTTTACACTGTGCCGTTTGCTCGGGACTAGCCAACTCTTAGATAAATTATCGAATTATCTTTGGTGGTGATTACCAATTATGGATTTTCCATCGCCTTTACCACAAGCCATAAACTTGCGGGCTAGCCAACTCTTCACTTTTTAGGATATGGTGGTGAATACCATACAATTTTGGGCAAATTGCAAGGCATATAAACGGATTGAGAAATCTTTACCAAGAGCCGCTTGTCTCGGATTAGCCAACTTTGTTTATCAAACATGGTGGACTGATTACAAATGAGAAAGTGTAAAACACTTACTCAAAAAAATTTTGGCCAAAACGGGGAATTGGTATAATTATATGATAAAATTGATGAGAATTCCCCATTTAGAAATGAATATTGCCTCAATATTCAAAGCTAAATGGGCTTTATTTTATTTTTTAATATTTACAATTTTCAAAGTTTTTATATATACACCCCACACTTGAGAAAGGAGAAAAGATAATGGGTGAAAACCCATATAGTGTAACCCATGTCCAAACCCAAGTCCACGATTGCCACGATCTGAGAAATTGGTGGGATTGCCACTCACGCAATTATGAATATTCATCACTTAAGATGAGTCTAAGAATCTTAGAAAGAAACTTAGAAAGAGCGAGAAGAATCTTTTGATTTTTGACTTTATAAAAGAAATGGAAAATATTTTTGAAAGTTTTATATATATATATATATATACAAAGAAAGAAAATTCCTTACAACCGCCTCAAGTCTAATCACACAAACAACCAAATGTTGTAACCGCCAAACTTGTGAATGACCATTAAGACCTTAGGAAAAAACTTTTACAAAAATGGGATATGTGCAAGAATGGATCCGAAAAGCTTAAAACAGCCTCCCGCAAGCAAGCGCCTAAAATTTGATCGGTGCAAAACAATAAATACAATGAAGTCCTTAAAACAGAGAATACAATGAATTCCGGTCGTTAAGTCCCACGGAGACTCAATGGTGTGCAAACACTGATTCAGACGGTAGAATGATCACTAATGATAGTGATCAGAAAGGATTAGGATAGATGATTATAACTAAAGGAAAAGATAATAAACTAAAACGACTTAAATACAAATTAAGAAAATTAAAAAGATAAAATCTATTAAATAAACGCTATCACTATATTTACAATGATGTTTTTGTGATAGCTAAAACAAAATAACTTAAATAAACTATTTTAACTCAAACGTAAACTTTAAATTATCTAAAACGTAACTTAAAATGAAAACGAGCATTATGTATAAAAATTACATGAGCGCAAGACAAAACGTAAAATTTATGAAATAAAAGGCCTATGAATGTGAAAACAATTTTATTACATAATATATGACAAAAGAAAATTTTAGAAAAAAGATTTATATTTTTTTGACTTTTATATTTTTTATTATGAATTAATTACTATAAAACACTAATTAAATGTTTAAAAATACTAAAACTATTTGGAAAAATCAAACTTTTATAGAAATTACTTTATACTAATACGATTTATGAAAAATACAAAAGTGGAAAAGCTAAACTGAATAAGCTCGAAATAAGCTAAAACAAACGATAAGCTAAACCGAAAAGAGTACTTATATATTTGATAGTGTAAGATATAAACGAAAAAGACCCAAGGGCGCAATGGCATACAGTACACCACTATCACTCTATCAAGGGGAGGTCGATGTTCGAACCTTGACCTCCCTTTTGAAAACTATTAAACACAAGAAATTAAGTACTTTTAATAACTATGACTTTTACAAAATGACCAATAAGCTCGCTTTGAGCTTAAGTTTCTAACAAGGGCAAGAAAGAAGAAAATAAGCACAAGCTATGATCCAAATGGCTATTAAGCTACTAAATAAGCAAAGGAAAATGGAAATAAGCTAGAGCAACTAAATTGAAGCTAAAAGACACAAACAATCATACTGAAAAGCTCTAATAAGCCAATAAGCACTTTGGTAAAACTGACAAACCAAACAGATTTACACAGATAAACAAGGGCAAAATAAGCTAAACAAATAAGCTCCTAAACCAAAAATAAGCACTGATCAAACAAGTAGGCTAGGTGGGGTATCCAAAAAGCCCAAGCTCACACTGTGGGGCCATCAGAGAGCTTGTGGTGAGCTATGAAGATGAGACCAAATCAAAGCTTAACTTAAACCGACTCAAGATCAACCGAGTAGTGGATGAAATAAAAGATGCTAGCACCTAGCAAACAAGCTTAAAAATGGAAATCTAAAGTTGGAACCTCAAGATAGCTTGGTTGGCTACCTAAAGAACCAAAATCACAAAATTTGGCCAACTAATAAGCTCTATGGGAGCTTATAAAGTAGCTATGAACCGGTGCACAGGCACCCTTTTCAAACAGTATCCATAATAAGCAGTAAAATAAGCACTTAAAAAGCTAAGAAAAGATAAACTATTATTTTTATATTTTTGTTAAGCAACCAAACTTTAATACCCTAAGAGATTTTAAGCTAAAACTTAATATCAAACCCACAGTGAAATTATCTTTTTTATTCAAAAACGACCTAAAGAAAATTTGACTTTTTGAGAAAACTAACTAAGTTGACCAAAATGAACTTTAATCTGATTTAAAACACTGATTATGATGTTATAAAGTGAACTAAGACTTATTTGAGTACTTTTAACAACTTGCTAACACAAAATCATGATCCTTGATCTTAAAATTCCAACAGTAAGCAAAGAAAATGAGATCACTTGAGATTTTGACTTTTAATGAACTAAGACTAGTTTTCTTGACTTCTTTGAGTTAATTAGACCAAATGTGACTCAGGACAACAATAAGTAACAACAAACACTCCCTATAACACAGTTAACCAAACACCATATATCATGACTGTTTTAAGATTTTCAAAGCAAAACATGGATTTAAACCATGAACTTAATTCATAAACTTATATTATCATATATTAGGTCTAAATAAACATGAAACAACAACAATAACAACATTTGAACACAGAAATCAACTTTATACTATGTGACTGATTATATGAAACACTTAACAACTAAGAACTTCAATAAACAAACTACTAATATTACACAATAATATCACTTAATAATGTAAAAGGAACATAGAAAACAAAGATCATAGCATAAAATAAACTTAAACAAGAAATGAAAATTGAAGTAAAAGCTACAAGAGTGTCCATGATGAATGCAAAGTGACAAGAACCATTCTTAGGACAAGGTTACACCTAATAGCTTCCCATTAAGCTCCTAATATCCCTTAAACAATCCAGATTTCACCTGCTCCACCTTGTTCTTTTGAGTAAACCCATTTCTTCAACCTTTTTTTTGTATTTTTGATTTATGTGTTGCAACCGATTTTAAGGTTTCTAAAAGCCTTAGAGCTTTTGTCGAGCCTAAGTGACCTATAGAGTCCATATAATCAACTACAAACAACAAGGAAATGTAAATGACATGAAATTAAAAGACAGCTTATGAAAACATGAGATTTAAAAAAGACTTGCATTAAAACTGTAAATTAAGGTTCCATTACACTACTGAAAGTTTTAAAATAACAATTACACTAAGAAAACATTAAAGATTTACTCTACGAAAGCAAGTTTAAATCTAAGTTACACTAGTGACAATTGGCTATCCCAAGAGTGAGTTTTCCTCTGCTCCTTCTTCTCTTTTTATAGTCTTTGAATTCCTTGGTGACTACGGAGTAAATCCCACTTCAAATCTTGATCATTGGTTGTGCAGAAGTGATCTCAGCCATTTAAACGATTTTGGCGCCAAAGTCTTCAAAGGTGTTTGAGAATTAATTGTGGTTGGTTTCAATCAATTAAAGGTTTTGTGTGTTAGTGGAGGTGGAGGGACATAGTATGGGAGGGTGTTGAAAGGGTGGAAAACCATGCCCGGTTTTGAGGTTTCACTGGGAAGAGGAGAGCTACAATGAAAGTCGCTTGGGCGGTTTTCTCTGTTTTTGACTTTGGTTGACCGAGCTTTAATATCAAAGGGCTGGGTTAGCTTTGGGCCAAGGGATTGGATTTGGGCTTTGTATATTAATAAGGATCCGTTTGGTTTAACTATAATAACAAGGACCAAAAATGTAATATCATCAAACCTCAAGGACCAATCTTGCAGTTTTTCCAAAGTTCTCACACGGACCAAATTTGCCATACATTGATAAAACAAGGACCAAGGTTGGTTATTTTCCATTTTTAAACTTAAAAGGACCTTAATTGTAATTTTTGGATATTTGAGGGACTGAAAATGTAAATTCCAAAAGTTTATCAAAATTGTTCCAAATTGTAAGTTCATGCATAGTACAAGGGTAATTTGTGAAATTTCCAAGTTTTGAATACCCAGGGACTATTTTTGCCAATTTTGTAACTCCAGGGACTGAAAACGACAATTGTTGTGAAATTGATCATTTTTCACTTGTTTTTCAATCTTTTGTACCTGAATCACATAAAAACACATTTAAATGATATTTATAACATTTTGTGAGTCATTTGTGTGTTTTTGGTTGTTTTGTGGTTTAAACAAGATAAAATATATGTGTTTTAGACACATATCAAATCCCCACATCGAGATATTGCTAGTCCCTAGCAATGATTTGAGATTTTAATGGATTTGAAAACTCTTTACCAAAAGCCATCACTCGAGTAGCCAAATGTTTCAGCTTCAAGTAAGAACCTTGGTACACCGATAACCATCTCGATTTATTGGCAAATCATAAACCATATAACGGATTTGATGTGTCTTTACCGTAGCCGCTTGCTCGTGACTAGCCAACTCTTAGATAAATTATCGAATTATCTTTGGTGAGTGATTACCAATTATGGATTTTCCATCGCTTTACCACAAGCCATAAACTTGCGGGCTAGCCAACTCTTCACTTTTTAGGATATGGTGAGTTGAATACCATACAATTTTGGGCAAATTGCAAGCCATATAAACGGATTTGAGAAATCTTTACCAAGAGCCGTTTGCTCCTGGATTAGCCAATCCTTTGTTTATCAAACATGGTGGACTGATTACCAAATGAGAAAGTGTAAAACACTTACTCCAAAAAAAATTTTGGCCAAAAACGGGGGAATTGGTATAATTATATGATAAAATTCGTGAGAATTCCCCCCCACACTTAGAAATGAATATTGCCCTCAATATTCAAAGCTAAGTGGGGTAACACAACAATTATTTTATTTTTTAATATTTACAATTTTCAAAGTTTTTATATATACAACAGGTGGGGTGTTACCCCCACACTAGGTGGTAGAAAGGAGAAAAAGACATAAATATGGGTGAAAACCCATATAGTGTGGCTTGTTTTTGATAACCAAGTCACTAGCTTGACTTGACCCCGAATTAAATTGGTTCATGGGGAAGCTGAGTGGGATTGCCACTCAAAGATTGGGTGAGAAATTGGAGTGGGATTGCCACTCACGTAATTATGAATATTCATCACTTAAGATGAGTCTAAGAATCTTAGAAAGAAACTTAGAAAGAGCGAGAAGAATCTTTTGATTTTTGACTTTATAAAAGAAATGGAAAATATTTTGTATTTTTTAAGTTTTATATATATATATACAAAAGAAAGAAAATTCCTTACAACCGCCTCGAAGGGAATCTGGTCCGACAGAGCTCAAGAATCGAAATGACCAACAACCAAATGTTGTAACCGAGGGACTTATCAAACCGGGCAAGTTGTGTGCAAGGAAAAATGTTTTTGTATTTTATATTGTTTTTGGTGCTATTAAGACCTTAGGAAAAAACCTTTTTACAAAAATGGGATATGTGCAAGAATGGATCTGAAAAAGGCTAAACACACGCTAAAGCCTCCCCGGCAACGGCGCCAAAATTTGATCGGTGCAAAACAGTCAAGTCTAATCACACAAGCTAACCACTTGTGAATGGCTAACCGTAACAGACTTAAAACAGTTCAAACACTAATGCAATTAAGATCAGAGGAATATAGGGAATTCCTGGGTCGTTAAGTCCCACGGAGACTCAATGGTGTGTTAAAACAAACTCAGATGATAGAATGATCACTAAGGATAGTGATCTGAAAGGATTAGGATAGATGATTATAACTAAAGGAAAAGATAATAAACTAAAACGACTTAAATACAAATTAAGAAAATTAAAAAGATAAAATCTATTAAATAAACGCTATCACTATATTTAGAATGATGTTTTTGTGATAGCTAAAACAAAATAACTTAAATAAACTATTTTAACTCAAACGTAAACTTTAAATTATCTAAAACGTAACTTAAAATGAAAACGAGCATTATGTATAAAAATTACGCTGGAGCGCAAGACAAAACGTAAAATTTATGAAATAAAAGGCCTATGAATGTGAAAACAATTTTATTACATAATATATGACAAAAGAAAATTTTAGAAAAAAGATTTATATTTTTTTGACTTTTATATTTTTTATTATGAATTAATTACTATAAAACACTAATTAAATGTTTAAAATACTAAAACTATTTGGAAAAATCAAACTTTTATAGAAATTACTTTATACTATTACGATTTATGAAAAATACAAAAGTGGAAAAAGCTAAACCGAATAAGCTCAAATAAGCTAAAACAAACGATAAGCTAAACCGAAAAGAGTACTTATATATTTGATAGTGTAAGATATAAACGAAAAAGACCCAAGGCGCAATGGCATACAGTACACCACTATCACTCTATCAAGGGGAGGTCGATGTTCGAACCTTGACCTCCCTTTTGCAAAACATTTTTTTTCGATTTTTCTTTTGCAAACTATTAAACACAAGAAATTAAGTACTTTTAATAACTATGACTTTTACAAAATGACCAATAAGCTCGGTTTGAGCTTAAGTTTCTAACAATGGCAAGAAAGAAGAAAATAAGCACAAGCTATGATCCAAATGGCTATTAAGCTACTAAATAAGCAAAAGGAAAATGGAAATAAGCTAGAGCAACTAAATTGAAGCTAAAAGACACAAACAATCATAATTGAAAAGCTCTAATAAGCCAATAAGCACTTTGGTAAACCGACAAACCAAACAGATTTACACGATAAACAAGGGCAAAATAAGCTAAACAAATAAGCTCCTAAACCAAAAATAAGCACCGATCAAACAAGTAGGCTAGGTGGGTATCCAAAAGCCCAAGCTCACACTGTGGGGCCATCAGAGCTTGTGGTGAGCTTATGAAGATGAGACCAAATCAAAGCTTAACTTAAACCGACTCAAGATCAACCGAGTAGTGGATGAATAAAAGTCGCTAGCAGCCCTAGCAAACAAGCTTAAAAATGGAAATCTAAAGTTGGAACCTCAAGATAGCTTGGTTGGCTACCTAAAGAACCAAAAATCACAAAATTTGGCCAACTAATAAGCTCTATGGGAGCTTATAAAAGTAGCCATGAAACTGGTGCACAGGGCACCCTTTTCAAACAGGTATCCATAATAAGCAGTAAAATAAGCACTTAAAAAGCTAAGAAAAGATAAACTATTATTTTTATATTTTTGTTAAGCAACCAAACTTTAATACCCTAAGAGATTTTAAGCTAAAACTTAATATCAAACCCACAGTGAAATTATCTTTTTTATTCAAAAACGACCTAAAGAAAATTTGACTTTTTGAGAAAACTAACTAAGTTGACCAAAATGAACTTTAATCTGATTTAAAACACTGATTATGATGTTATAAAGTGAACTAAGACTTATTTGAGTACTTTTAACAACTTGCTAACACAAAATCATGATCCTTGATCTTAAAATTCCAACAGTAAGCAAAGAAAATGAGATCACTTGAGATTTTGACTTTTAATGAACTAAGACTAGTTTTCTTGACTTCTTTGAGTTAATTAGACCAAATGTGACTCAGGACAACAATAAGTAACAACAAACACTCCCTATAACACAGTTAACCAACACCATATATCATGACTGTTTTAAGATTTTCAAAGCAAAACATGGATTTAAACCATGAACTTAATTCATAAACTTAGATTATCATATATTAGGTCTAAATAAACATGACACAACAACAATAACAACATTTGAACACAGAAATCAACTTTATACTATGTGACTGATTATATGAAACACTTAACAACTAAGAACTTCAATAAACAAACTACTAATATTACACAATAATATCACTTAATAATGTAAAAGGAACATAGAAAACAAAGATCATAGCATAAAATAAACTTAAACAAGAAATGAAAATTGAAGTAAAAGCTTACAAGAGTGTCCATGATGAATGCAAAGTGACAAGAACCATTCTTAGGACAAGGTTACACCTAATAGCTTCCCATTAAGCTCCTAATATCCCTTAAACAATCCAGATTTCACCTGCTCCACCTTGTTCTTTTGAGTAAACCCATTTCTTCAACCTTTTCTTTTTGTATTTTTGATTTATGTGTTGCAACTGATTTTAAGGTTTCTAAAAGCCTTAGAGCTTTTGTCAGGAGCCTAAGTGACCTATAGAGTCCATATAATCAACTACAAACAACAAGGAAATGTAAATGACATGAAATTAAAAGACAGTTATGAAAAACATGAGATTTAAAAAAGACTTGCATTAAAACTGTAAATTAAGGTTCCATTACACTACTGAAAGTTTTAAAATAACAATTACACTAAGAAAACATTAAAGATTTACTCTACGAAAGCAAGTTTAAATCTAAGTTACACTAGTGACAATTGGCTATCCCAAGAGTGAGTTTTCCTCTGCTCCTTCTTCTCTTTTTATAGTCTTTGAATTCCTTGGTGACTACGGAGTAAATCCCACTTCAAATCTTGATCATTGGTTGTGCAGAAGTGATCTCAGCCATTTAAACGATTTTGGCGCCAAAGTCTTCAAAGGTGTTTGAGAATTAATTGTGGTTGGTTTCAATCAATTAAAGGTTTTGTGTGTTAGTGGAGGTGGAGGGACATAGTATGGGAGGGTGTTGAAAGGGTGGAAAACCATGCCCGGTTTTGAGGTTTCAATGGGAAGAGGAGAGCTACAAGAAAAAGTTTTTGGGCGGTTTCTCTGTTTTTGACTTTGGTTGACCGAGCTTTAATATCAAAGGGTCAAGGTTAGCTTTGGGCGAGGATTGATTTGGGCTTTGTATATTAATAAGGATCCGTTTGGTTTAACTATAATAACAAGGACCAAAATGTAATATCATCAAACCTCAAGGACCAATCTTGCGCTTTTCCAAAGTTCTCACACGGACCAAATTTGCCATACATTGATAAAACAAGGACCAAGGTTGGTTATTTTCCATTTTAAACTTAAAAGGACCTTAATTGTAATTTTGGATATTTGAGGACCGAAAATGTAAATTCCAAAAGTTTATCAAAATTGTTCCAAATTGTAAGTTCATGCATAGTACAAGGGTAATTTGTGAAATTTCCAAGTTTTGAATACCAGGGACTATTTTTGCCAATTTTGTAACTCGTGGACCTAAAACGACAATTGTTGTGAAATTGATCATTTTCACTTGTTTTCAATCTTTGTACCGAATCACATAAAAACACATTTAAATGATATTTATAACATTTTGTGAGTCATTTGTGTGTTTTTGGTTGTTTTGTGGGTTTAAACAGTATAAAATATATGTGTATTTAGACACATATCAAATCCCCCACACTGAGATATTGCTAGTCCCTAGCAATGATTTGAGATTTTAATGGATTTGAAAAACTCTTTACCAAAAGCCATCACTTCTGGAGTAGCCAAATGTTTCAGTTCAAGTAAGAACCTTGGTACACTGATAACCATCTGATTTATTGGCAAATCATAAACCATATAACGGATTTGATGTGTCTTTACCTGTAGCCGTTTGCTCAGGACTAGCCAACTCTTAGATAAATTATCAGAATTATCTTTGGTGAGTGATTACCAATTATGGATTTTCCATCGCCTTTACCACAAGCCATAAACTTGCGGGCTAGCCAACTCTTCACTTTTTAGGATATGGTGAGTGAATACCATACAATTTTGGGCAAATTGCAAGCCATATAAACGGATTTGAGAAATCTTTACCAAGAGCCGTTTGCTCTCGGATTAGCCAATCCTTTGTTTATCAAACATGGTGGATGATTACAAATGAGAAAGTGTAAAACACTTACTCCAAAAAATTTTGGCCAAAAGCGGGAATTGGTATAATTATATGATAAAATTGTGAGAATTCCCCACACTTAGAAATGAATATTGCCCTCAATATTCAAAGCTAAGTGGGGTAACACAACAATTATTTTATTTTTAATATTTACAATTTTCAAAGTTTTTATATATACAACGGTGGGTGTTACCCCACACTAGGTGGTAGAAAGGAAAAGATGTAAATATGGGTGAAAACCCATATAGTGTGGCTTGTTTTGATAACCAAGTCACTAGCTTGACTTGACCCCAATTAAATTGGTTCATGGGGAAGCCGAGTGGGATTGCCACTCAAAGATTGGTGAGAAATTGGAGTGGGATTGCCACTCACGTAATTATGAATATTCATCACTTAAGATGAGTCTAAGAATCTTAGAAAGAAACTTAGAAAGAGCGAGAAGAATCTTTTGATTTTGACTTTATAAAAGAAATGGAAAATATTTTGTATTTTTTAAGTTTTATATATATATATACAAAAGAAAGAAAATTCCTTACAACCGCCTCGAAGGGAATCTGGTCCGACAGAGCTCAAGAATCAGAAATGTACCAACAACCAATTGTTGTAACGAGGACTTATCAAACCGGGCAAGTTGTGTGCAAAGGAAAAATGTTTTGTATTTTATATTGTTTTTGGTGCTATTAAGACCTTAGGAAAAAACTTTTACAAAATGGGATATGTGCAAGAATGGATCCGAAAAGGCTAAACACACGCTAAAGCCTCCCGCAACAAGCGCCAAAATTTGATCGGTGCAAAACAATCAAGTCTAATCACACAAGCTAACCACTTGTGAATGGCTAACCGTAATGACTTAAAACAGTTCAAACACTAATGCAATTAAGATCGAGGAATATAGGAATTCACGGTCGTTAAGTCCCACGGAGACTCAATGGTGTGTTAAAACAAACTCAGATGATAGAATGATCACTAAGGATAGTGATCTGAAAGGATTAGGATAGATGATTATAACTAAAGGAAAAGATAATAAACTAAAACGACTTAAATACAAATTAAGAAAATTAAAAAGATAAAATCTATTAAATAAACGCTATCACTATATTTACAATGATGTTTTTGTGATAGCTAAAACAAAATAACTTAAATAAACTATTTTAACTCAAACGTAAACTTTAAATTATCTAAAACGTAACTTAAAATGAAAACGAGCATTATGTATAAAAATTACGCTGGAGCGCAAGACAAAACGTAAAATTTATGAAATAAAAGGCCTATGAATGTGAAAACAATTTTATTACATAATATATGACAAAAGAAAATTTTAGAAAAAAGATTTATATTTTTTTGACTTTTATATTTTTTATTATGAATTAATTACTATAAAACACTAATTAAATGTTTAAAAATACTAAAACTATTTGGAAAAATCTGAAACTTTTATAGAAATTACTTTATACTAATACAGATTTATGAAAAATACAAAAGTGGAAAAAGCTAAACCGAATAAGCTCGAAATAAGCTAAAACAAACGATAAGCTAAACCGTAAAGAGTACTTATATATTTGATAGTGTAAGATATAAACGAAAAGACCCAAGGCGCAATGGCATACAGTGCACACCACTATCACTCTATCAAGGGGAGGTCGATGTTCGAACCTTGACCTCCCTTTTGCAAAACATTTTTTTCGATTTTTCTTTTGCAAACTCTTAAACACAAGAAATTAAGTACTTTTAATAACTATGACTTTTACAAAATGACCAATAAGCTCGGTTTGAGCTTAAGTTTCTAACGATGGCAAGAAAGAAGAAAAATAAGCACAAGCTATGATCCAAATGGCTATTAAGCTACTAAATAAGCAAAAGGAAAATGGAAATAAGCTAGAGCAACTAAATTGAAGCTAAAAGACACAAACAATCATAATGAAAAGCTCTAATAAGCCAATAAGCACTTTGGTAAACCGACAAACCAAACAGAGTTACATGATAAACAAGGGCAAAATAAGCTAAACAAATAAGCTCCTAAACCAAAAATAAGCACCGATCAAACAAGTAGGCTAGGTGGGGTATCCAAAGCCCAAGCTCACACCTGGGGGCCATTGTAGAGCTTGTGGTGAGCTTATGAAGATGAGACCAAATCAAAGCTTAACTTAAACCGACTCAAGATCAACCGAGTAGTGGATGAAATAAAAGTCGCTAGCGACCCTAGCAAACAAGCTTAAAATGGAAATCTAAAGTTGGAACCTCAAGATAGCTTGGTTGGCTACCTAAAGAACCAAAATCACAAAATTTGGCCAACTAATAAGCTCTATGGGAGCTTATAAAGTAGCTATGAAACGGTGCAGGGCACCCTTTTCAAACAGTATCCATAATAAGCGAGAAAATAAGCACTTAAAAAGCTAAGAAAAGATAAACTATTATTTTTATATTTTTGTTAAGCAACCAAACTTTAATACCCTAAGAGATTTTAAGCTAAAACTTAATATCAAACCCACAGTGAAATTATCTTTTTTATTCAAAAACGACCTAAAGAAAATTTGACTTTTTGAGAAAACTAACTAAGTTGACCAAAATGAACTTTAATCTGATTTAAAACACTGATTATGATGTTATAAAGTGAACTATGACTTATTTGAGTACTTTTAACAACTTGCTAACACAAAATCATGATCCTTGATCTTAAAATTCCAACAGTAAGCAAAGAAAATGAGATCACTTGAGATTTTGACTTTTAATGAACTAAGACTAGTTTTCTTGACTTCTTTGAGTTAATTAGACCAAATGTGACTCAGGACAACAATAAGTAACAACAAACACTCCCTATAACACAGTTAACCAAACACCATATATCATGACTGTTTTAAGATTTTCAAAGCAAAACATGGATTTAAACCATGAACTTAATTCATAAACTTAGATTATCATATATTAGGTCTAAATAAACATGAAACAACAACAATAACAACATTTGAACACAGAAATCAACGAATCAGGAAGGGTTGTAAGAATGATAACCAAGACCGAATTCACGAATCGAGTTAAGAGCTTATTTTGAAGATGTTGGAATTACTCATCGACATCACCGTTAGAACTCCACAAGAGAATGGGGTAGTTGAAAGAAGAAATAGAACTCTAGTGGAAGCTGCTCGCACAATGCTAATTTATTCTAGTGCACCGTTATTTCTATGGGCTGATGCTGTTGCCACTGCTTGTTTCACTCAGAACCGATCCCTTATCCATCCAAGATTCAATAAAACCCCATATGAGCTTGTGAACAACAGAAAACCAGATATCTCTTACTTACACGTGTTTGGCGCTTTGTGCTATCCTACGAATGACAGAGAAGATCTTGGAAAATTGAAAGCTAAAGGTGATATTGGAATCTTCATTGGATATTCAGATAACTCGAGGGCATTCAGGGTGTATAACAGAAGGCTAAAGAAAATCATGGAGACGATGAATGTGAAGTTTGACGAACTTTCACAAATGGCTTCGAGAGACTCGCTCTAGAACCCGCACTAAACCGACTGACTTACGACACATCGCCTCGGGACTCGTACCTCAAAGAGCTCAATCAACATTGTTTGACAATCCGAAGAACAAGAATGGGAGAATTTCTTCGAGTTAATGTTCGATGAATACTATGGTGGAACTTCGACAAATGCATCAAACCATCATTCCGCCGCACCCGCTCAAAATCATCCTCCACCACCAACGTAAGATGCATCTACAACGGTCGAAAAAATGCACCAACTCCATCAACATCATCTACATCTACTCAAGTTCTTGCACCCGTTCTACCGCAGTTGATGAGCAAAACCAAAACCAAAACGATGCAACGTTAGATGAAGACTTATTTGAAAACCCGTTTGCTACGGAATCAACTGAATCTTCTTCAAGCTTACGAGAACCATCTAACTCGCATACGTTTAACCAACGGTATCCATCTACTCTGAAGTGGACAAAAGACCACCCAATTGAACAAGTTATTGGTGAACCTTCAAGGCCAATTCAGACGAGACGCCAACTTGCCACATACTGCGACTTGTGCATTTACCTTTGCTCAATTAGCAATCTAGAGCCAAAGAACATTCGCGAGGCAATGGCAGATCCCGCATGGATAGAAGCAATGCAGGAGGAACTTCTTCAATACCGTCTACATGACTCATGGGAAAAGGTTCCAAGACCCATTGACGTTCGCGTCATCGATCTCAAATGGTTATGGAAGAACAAACGGGATGAAGAAATGACTGTAATTCGTAACAAAGCTCGTCTTGTGGCCAAAGGATACAGACAGGAAGATGGAATAGACTTTGAAGAGTCATTCGCGGTAGCTAGACTTGAGGCGATCAGATATTCTTGGCCTATCATTCACAAAACATCATGGTTTATCGATGGACATTAAGACCGTGTTCTTGAATGGAACTCGAAAGAAGAAGTGTATGTGAGTCGCCCGTAAGGCTTCATAGACATGGAACATCCGGACTACGCCTACAAACTCAAAAGGCAATCTATGGTTTGAAACAAGCTCAAGGCGTGGTATGACGAATCGTCCTCTTTCCTTATCCAAAACAATTCACCAAAGGAACAGTTGATCCTACCTTGTTCACACAAAATGCAAAACGACATTTTGATTGTTCGATTTATGTGGACGACATCATCTTTGGGTCCACTAATCCGAAACTTTCAAAACATTTTGAAAATCTCATGAAAAGCAAATTTGAAATGTCCATGATGGGGAACTCAAATTCTTTCTTGGTTTACAAATCCATCACCCCTCGTGGAATTTTTATAAATCAAGCTAAATACACCACCGAGATTTTGAAAAATCATGGTATGGATAATTGTGATTCGTCGAACACCAATGGTAACTTCACCAAAATTGGAGCCGATTTGTTTGGGAAACCTATTGATCCGAAGAAATATCGGAGCATGATTGGTTCTCTCATGTATCTTACTGCTAGTCGACCGGATATTCATTTTGTTGTTTGCTTATTAGCACGGTTTCGTGCTAAGCCTACCGAACCGCACCTCAAAGAGGTTAAAAGGATCTTCGACACCAAGACATCCATTCACATGGGACTTTGGTATCCGAAGGAACCGGATTTGATCTAATTGCCTTTTCGGATGCGACCACGCAGTGACCAAGTTGACAAAAAGTACATCCGGAGGAGCACAATATTTGGGTGAAAAGCTAGTCACCGGTCTTCAAAGAAACAAGATTGCATTGCACTATCAACCGTCAAGCCGAGTATGTGTCTCTATCTGCGTGTTGTGCTCAAGTTCTATGGATGAGAACACAACTCACGATTATGGCTTTACTTTCGATAAAATACCTATGTATTGTGACTCGAAAAGTGCCATAGTCATATCATGCAATCTGCTCATCACTCAAAGACTAAGCATATCCGTGTCCGCTACCATTTCATCAAAGAGTACGTCAAAATGGTAATTGTTGAATTATTCTTCGTGAAGATCGATTACCAACTCGCCGATCTATTAACTAAAGCCCTTCCAAAAGAAAGGTTTGACTATTTAGTTCGACGAATTTGAATGCGAAGCCTAACCCCGAGGAGTTAGA